>ML675611.1:37151-61364 GCA_007922155.1 Mesoclemmys tuberculata
TGGTCCCTTCTGACCTATGAGTCTATGAGTCTATGAGTCTATGCAGGAGAGGCAATGTTTTGTGGGAGTTGTGTGTGCTGGTTGTGTTGTGTGGGTAATTGTTGATTTGTGTCTGGTGGATCTTATGTTGATTTGTCAGGATGGTAAATGATGAGTGAGGGAGCAATGTTTGGGGCTGTTGTACAGATAATTGGGGCTATTATATAAGCTGGTTGTGTGGTGTCACAGCTGCATGGCCGTTTATGGGGAGTAGTATGCAGTTAAATTAGTGACCCCAAGCTGTTAGAGAGGGAAGAGAATTCAGTGGGGGAGAAGACCCTGGGGAGAGGAGCAAGGGGAGTTCCCTTTCTTTGGGAAGGGCCTGATAAAAGCAGGCTGTAGAGAACCACATGGAGGAGTCCCCATTTCTGTGTGGTCCCCAGAGATAAGTCCTCAAACAGCAGGGCATTCCCTGGTAACAGCTGCCAGAGCTCTTGGGGAGGAGAGAAAGGGGAAAAGAGTCTCCTGGGAGAAGGCCTGGGAGAAGGCCCGGAGAGTAGTGCTCAGCCAAAGGAGCAAAGAAGGAACTCTGTACTCCCTGGCAGTAGGGGTGCAGAACAGGGAACATCAACACAGCCCAAGAGAGATGGCGGCATGATTTGTTTAGATATTTTGTTTAGTTGATTAACTGGACTTTTGCAACCCTGGAAGGGGACAGAACTGAAAGGTGACCTGGCTGGAGTGCTAGGCCATGGAAGGCCAGGGGGTGCTACAGCAGTGAGTAGAAGCACAGTGGTAGTCTTGATTTGTGTAGTGGTGAATGGTTGTGCTGTAGGATTTTGTATTGAGTTCTATGAGTAGTGAATCAACTTTTGAAGAACTGTGATAGTTGGGCCTAGTAATCCACCTTGTTTGCAGTCTTCCTCATCTCAGAGACTCATTATAAGCAACAAAATAGTTGCATGTAAATTTAGCTGTGGGGTTAGGATGGTGATTGGTTGAGTTATCTCTGAGATCACAGTGGTTTAGGAGTCCTGGCACAGATACAAATCTTACTGTTTTGCTATATATAGATGTTCTGATTGTTTTTAGAAGCCATGGGCTGCATTCTTACACTTTGTAGATCCTTTGACTTCAATTTGACCCCACACAATTGAACTGGAGTATAATACAATGGAAAATAACAGGGAGCAGTGCATAACCCCCTCCTCACTTCCTTCCTAATCATTAGCCCTGGGGTTGTGAAAAGGAGATGTAAGACATGCTGACGGCCTCTTGCATAACTGGTTCCTGACTGGAGTTGGAATAAGTTACGTGGACGCTGTATTGTCTAGTTGTCAGGTGTGTAGGCATGTTTTGGGTTGTGCCATATCTGCTTTAGCTTTGAACATATCCCCTTCTATATTTATTATCAATTATGCTAGCCAGTAGAAAATAAGAGTTGAGAACTACAGTGAAGAATCAGGCATTTGAGCCCCATCCATACTTATTTGTATGGTGAAATGGAATTTTGTCCTTCAACAGACAGTTTTGAAAGTTAAACAAGCATGCTACTGAACATGTTTGGCTTCCTGTATCCCCTTCTTCACAAGAATTTCTTGTGAAGCAACATGACCCTTGTTAACGTCAAAGCCTGCTGATTCCAGATGCAACTCTAGGAACCTCCATTTTACAACATTCAGTGATACCCACTGAATAATGTAAGCTTCTAAATGTTCATCATTTTAACAAAGAAATTGATATGCACCAGCCTTGCTATTCCCAGTGAAGTCTCCCACACACTTCAAACCAATTGAACTGCTTTAAATAAAACAAACAAACAAATTTATTAAGTACAAAAGGATTTTAAGTGATTATAAGTCAAAGGATAGCAAGTCAGATTTGGTCAAGAGAAAACGAAAGCAAAACACCTTCTAAACTAACCTTAACACTTTCATCAGCCTTACAAGCTTAGGTGATTTTCACCACAGGCTGGCTAGTTTCAATTCAGCCAGGCTCGCCTCTTGAGTCAGAACTTCAGTTGCTTGGTGGTGTTTGTAGATGGAGGTAAAAGAGAGAGGGCATGATAAAATGTCTTCCCTTTTTGAAATACTCCTTTTCCCCTCTGAGGCTTTGCTCCCCACTTCCCCTCCTCTCAGGGTCAGGTGACAAAGAATGTCTTTGTTTGGTTTCATCCATGTCCTGAGTCAGTAAACATTACCTCATCGTGGTTCCAAAATGGCCAATGGAAGGGGGGTGACCCATTGTAGAGTTCAATTGATTCTGTGTTGACTCCCAGGCCAGTCCTTTGTTCCTTGGAAGCTGAGCTGAAATTGTCTATGCATGCTTTGACGAGGTGTGAACTGGCCCTCTGCTCCTGGAGAGTTTTGCCTGGATATGTTTCTAGCCATGAGGACACGTATTTGGGAATATCACATAGTGAAGCCTCATAATCACACATGACAGTGCAACAAATCTATTACTATAACAATAATGCTCAGTATGCAATAAGCATTCCAAAAACATCTTATATGACATACTTTGCATTGAGCAATACCCACTTATACTATAAGGCTGGACATGGGGTACAGGGTGTCACATCTGGTAATTTTGGCAAGCTGTGACGCAGTCTGGATTTGGGGTGACCATTTATAATATTATTAATATTGCAAAATTACAACAAATCATGCAAATTATGCCATTGAAAGTGTCATTGTAAAAATTATGATTTACTGAATATGATAAGCTCATCTATATGTGTGTATTATCTTTGTATTGTAAGCTATGAAAATGTGATATTTCTATGTCTAAAACTTGTTCTGGACTTCTGAGTGACACCCCCAACAGATTAGCACTAACACTGTCCAGTCTGATTGAGGGTCAGTCAAGGACCAGCAGCAATACAATGAGCCCAGGGAGAGAAGCCAGAGGCTATGCCCGTGAGTCATCAGGACATGTAGAGACATTCCTGTGAATAGGGAATTCCAAGTGCTTTTCCATGCACATGTGCTGTAGGCTTGTGTTTGAAACACAGGGTGTGCAAGCTACATTGCAGAAACGATAAAATGCAACTTCATCATCTCCATTTTGTCTTCATTCTTGCTTCTTTCCTCTGGCTCAACTATTCTACATTTGAAGCTGTGAAACAAAGGACTGAGACCTATCCAGATACTGGATGTATTCCAGAGAAACTGTATAAGCCTTCAAACACCGCAGTTCTGCTAAAAGCCTGATAAATAGGGACTTTGAAGTCATTCATAAGTTTCTGATTGCTGTGATCATTTAACATTTCTCATCTTGATTGTTTCTTTCCTTTTATAATAAACCTTTAGTTTTAGTTACTAAAGGGTTGGCTGGCAGTAACATGGCAGTTTGGGTAAGATCCAAACTCATACTGAGCTGGTAATGTGGCTGATTCTTTGGGGACAGAACAAGGAGGAACGGTCTCAAGTTGCAGTGGGGGCGGTCTAGGTCGGACATTAGGAAAAAGTTTTTCACTAGGAGAGTGGTGAAGCATTGGAATGGGTTACCTAGGGAGGTGGTGGCATCTCCATCTTTAGAGGTTTTTAAGCTGAGGCTTGACAAAACCCTCACTGGGATGATTTAGCTGAGGATAGTCCTGCTTTGAGCAGGGGGCTGGGCTAGATGACCTCCTGAGGTCCCTTCCAACTCTAATATTCTATGATCAGGAGAATATTTTGGTAAAGGGAATAACTTATCTCTTTGCTGGACCTAGTTGCTGATTGGGAGCCAGACACTGAAATGCAATAAAGGGGGCTGTGTATCTCTTTTTTGGGACTTCTTGATAACCAGTGTGGGGAACCAGGAGCATTGTTTGTGACTGGTTGGTGAATCTAACTTCAGTGTTAGTCACCTGTTTGGGGAGGATTTCCTCTCCTTTTCAGCTTGCCCTGACCTTGGCATTTTCAGTGGGCTACCATAGGCATGTGTAGGTTACACAAACATCATAGAACACTTTATGTATTTCAAACTCCTTATATAACTCAGAGCCTAATAGGCTTAACTATGCTGCTTAATATGGTACTCTAGTACAATAATATTCTATTTGTAATCTATGTGAAATTTATTATTGTGACTGTGCATGACTTATTTCTATTCTTACTGTGGAAAAACATTTAAACGGGCTCTGCTGTTGAAATCTAACTAACATCCACTTCTTAATTTGATTTGATATAGTATATAAATTCTACCATTTATCTGATAACTTATGTCATGAACACAATGAACATATGATGGATGGATTGCTTAATTATTAAGACAGGTAGTAGCTCATAGGCCCCAGGCAAAATATCTAAAGCAATTTTTTTAATATGCTGCTGGAAAGATGACATAAATCTCAGTAAAATGACACTTCCCTTGTTATATGGCTATCAATGATCAATGCCTGTTAGCTACTTTACTTTTGGTTGTTCTATATGCTCAGTTCAGTATGGATAATGAAGAAAATATTAGGTTATCATACTCTTGTTAAGATTCTTGCCACATTTATTAGTGAATAAGGACCATGAACTGAAAATACTTTGATTAATGGTTTCATATCCTTTTATTTAAGATTTAATTTGCTAGGCAATTTACTTTTTTTGATTCAGCTGAAAAGCTGATTAGCTATTTTTTAAATTCTCAAACAATGCAGATTCTTTTTGAATCTCTGAATACTTTTAACAGTTAGGATGGTGCATTTTTCCACTGATTCAATTTTACAGTTAGCTTCATGGTTTAAAATAGTAATTTTTCACACAATGATATGCAAAGTGTCGAATGAAGGCTGAAAAATACAGTTTGTGCATATTAACAATAGGCAAACATCAAAAGGTTTAGAGGTTTATACAGACTATCAAAAGTTTGAGAGCTTCCATCTCCGTTGCATCTCAAAGGTTAAAGAATTCGCTCACCACATTTATTCAGGTTCTTTTACTTAGAATTGAGGTGCACCAGAGATCTATAGTTAGCCTAGATAATTTACATCAACACTTTGGGATGGGTATTACCATCGATTGTTTGGATTATAGGCCATGCAGGTAGTCCTGTGTATAGGTAAGGATGCTTAGACTTACCATTATGAAACTTTGATTTTAGTTTTTTGTTATGCTAGTAGATTGAACTCTTTGAGTCTATCCTATAAGGCATGATTTCTAAACCTTTAATCATTCTCACGGCTCTTCTTTTAGCACATCTCCAATTTATCTGAGGTGGTTCCTCAGTTGCTACAAGAGGTACTGAGTCACACCACAGGCTGGTGGATATTTTATATTCTTCCACCTTGACCAGAGTGGCCCTCTCTATTATTGAAGCTCTCATGGTCATATGGCAGACACCTGTGCCAGTCTCAACAACATGCATGCGGGCTTACAAAAAATATTACGTGCCAGCTAAAGACATGGAGTTCCTCTTCTCCCACTTGCCTCCCAATTCGATCATTGTGGATGCAGTCAATTCAAAAGGCCACCAACACCAGCTTAAATCCACCCCGTATGACTGGGACTGGAAGCACCTAGACCTTTTTTGCAAGAAAACATAGTCCTTGACCACCGTCCAGTTCCACCTTACAAGCTGTCAAGCCTTAATGGCAAAATATGACCATCAGAACTACACAAAACTCAGTTCTTTTATTGAGCAGCTTCCTGATTTCATAAGGAGCAGTTGAAGGCCATAGTCAACGAAGTCATCTCTCCATTCTGCACTTGATGCAGCTGACACGGTGGCACATACAATTTCAACTGCCATTGTGATGAGACAGGCCTGGTGGCACCATCTATCCAGCTTCTCAAAAGAGGTCCAAATGACTGTGAAGGACCTTATTTTTGAAGGGATAAAACTATTCTCTGAGAAGACCAATCCCTCCATTCACATGTTAAAAGATTCCAAGGCCATTCTTTGATCCCTCAGTATAGGATATAAAAGACAGTATAGCCATCAGACACCATTCAAGCCTTGCTCATCAAAATATTAATCTCCATATTCATCACAGAGATCATATGAACCTCAGAGGAAGAAGTCCAGGTTCCCCAGATGGAAAAGACACAAAAGATCGGGATCTCAGCCCATTTCCTCTGAACCCTCTACATCAAAGTGGCAGTTTTGAGAGGTTAGTCAAAGTGCCCATAGAACATTCTCCTCTCATGCTGGAAAATTCACCTGTCCCTTCAGAGAGAGTCTCACCCCGTTTCTGCAAACAGAGGAGAGACAAACAGAGGGAGTTTGCCTGGGAACTGTCCGAGAGGAGCCCAGGTGAGTGCTACTTGAGGGGACCTGGTTGTGTGCTAGAGGGGTGAGTATCTGAGAGACCATTTGTTTGATTGACTGGTGCAAGTTACAATGACTGTTTGACAGTTGACTGTATGTGTGTTTGTTTGAAAAGTGTTAAGTGCTTTGTTCCGGGTGGGCCTTGAATGGTTGATTGGAGAGGAAGGCTTTGAGGCGGGGCAACTGCTTTGAGCCAGCAGCCTTATAAGAAGAAGCCAGTTGCGAACCAAGTCAGAGATGAACCAAGTGAGAGGTGAACAGAGGAGTAGTAAACAGGGAGTTTGCCTGGGAGTTCACCTTGGGGGAGCCCACAGTGGGTTTTTGCCTTTCAGACTTAGCTGAGCAGTAAATACAGCATCTGAAGAGGCTCTCACAGGAAATATATAGAAAGAGAGCAATTTGCTGCTGTCAGCTCCTCTGGATGTGCTATGTTTGTCTTTCTGCCACAGGATAGAGGTGACTTCATCTGTACAAAATGCAGGCTGGCTTCCATATTGGAAAAGAAGGTTAAAGAACTAGAGACCCAAGTATCAACCCTGTGTTGCATTAAAGAAAACAACGTTTTTCTCAATCAAAGGCATGATTTGTTACTGCGGGCACAACAAGAGGAAGAATCAGAGAAGACAGTGCAGGAGAGACTGAAGAATGGGGAAGAAAATTGGCAGCATGTGACCTCCTGAAGAAAGAGAACCTGTATGCCCACCACGCAAATAGAGGTAAGAAATCGTTTTCAGGCTCCCTGCACAGGTACTATGGGGGAGAACAATTTGGAAGACTCATCTGAGAGAATAGATCAGAAGGAGACCCTGTTGATCAGAAGCCATGGGATGCATTGTCCTAGGGATGGGGGTTCCACAACCACCACTCCCAAGAGGAAGAGAAGGATGATGGTGATTGGGGACTTCCTCCTAAAGGGGACGGAGTCATCCATTTGCTGTCCGGACCGGGAAACTAGAAAAGTGTGCCGCTTGCCTGGAGCTAGGATTCAGGATGTGACGGAGAGACTGCTGAAACTTGCTAAACCCTCAAACCACTAACCCTTCCTACTTCTCCACATGGGCACCAATGACATTGCCAAAAATGACCTTGAGCGGATCACTGCAGACTATGTGGCTCTGGGAAGAAGGATGAAGGAGTTTGAGTTCAGGTGGTGGTCTCGTTTCCTGTTTAAAATAAAGGCCCAGTTAGGGATCGTTGAATTGCGGAAGTAAATGCGTGGTTACGCAGGAGGTGTTGGAGAGAGGGCTTTGGATTCTTCAATCATGAGATGTTGTTCCAGGAAGAAGGATTACTAGGAAGAGAGAGGATTCACCTAACCAAGAGAGAGAAGAGTATCTTCGTAGACAGGCTGGCTAACCTAGTGAGGAGGGCTTTAAACTAGGTTTGATGGGGGACGGGGATCTAAGCCTGGAGGTAAGTGGGGAAGTGGAACACCACGAGGAAGCAGAAGAGGAGGGTGCAACAGGGGAGGCCTCTTGAATTGCACTGAGAAAGTAGGGCAATTGGCCAATTACTTCTAGTGCCTATACACAAACACAAGAAGCCTGGGAAACAAGCAGGAGGAATTGGAAGTTCTGGCACAGTAAAGAAACTATGATATGGGAATAACTGTCATGGATGGGTATAAACTGTTCAGGAAGGACAGGCAGGGGCAAAAGGGTGGAGGAGTTCCACTGTATGTAAGATAGCACTACGATTCCTGTGAGCTCCAGTATGAAACTGGAGATAAGCCAGTTGAGAGTCTCTGGGTTAAGCTTAGAAGCTAGAACAATAAGGGTGATGTTGTGGTGGGTGTCTGTTATAGAACAGGATGAAGAGGTAGGTGAGGCTTTATTCAGTCAACTAGGGAAAGTTTCCAGTTCACAGGACCTGGTTCTCATGCTGGATGTCAATCACCCTCACAATCCAGGTGACTGGCTCTGTGGATGTGGGGAAAACAGTGGATGTGATACACCTTGACTTTAGCAAAACTTTTGATATCGTCTCCCATGGTATTTTTATCAGCAAGTTAAAGAAGTACTGGTTCGATGAATGGTCTATAAAATGGATAGAGAGCTGGCTAGATGATTGGGCTCAACAGATAGTGATCAATGGCTTGATGTCTAGGTGGCAGCTGGTAACAAGCAGAGTGCCTCGGGTTGATCCTGGCGCCGGTTTTGTTCAACATCTTTATTAATGATCTGGAAGAGGGGGTAGATTGCACCTTCAGCAAGTTTATAGATGACACTAAGCTAGGAAGGGTAGATACCCTGCAAGTTAGGGATAGGATATAGAGTGACCTAGAGAAATTGAAGGCTTGGGCCAAAAGAACTCTGATGAGGTTCAACAAGGACAAGTGCAGAGTCCTGCACTTAGGACGGAAGAATCCCATGCACAGCTACAGACTGGGGACCGACAAAGTAGGCAGCAGTTCTGCAGAAAAGGACCTTGTGTTTACAGTGGATAAGAAGCTGGATATGAGTAAGCAGTGTGTCCTTGTTGCCAAGAAGGCTAATAACATATTGGGCTGTATTAGTATGAGCATTGCCAGCAGAACGAGGGAAGTGATTATTCCCCTCTATTCGGCATTGGTGAGGCCGCATTTGGAGTATTGTGTCCAGTTTTCGGCCCCTCACTACCAAAATGATGTGGAGAAGTTAGAGGGCAACAAAAATGATTAGAGGGCTCGAGCACAAGACTTATGAGGAGAGGTTGAGGAAACTAGACTTGTTTAGTCTGCAAAAGAGAAGAATGAGGGGGATTTGACATCAGCCTTTAATTACCTGAAAGAGGGCTCCAGAGAAGATGGAGCCTGGCTGTTCTCAATAGTAGTAAATGACAGAACAAGGAGCTATGGTCTCAAGTTACAGTGGAGGAGATCTAGGTTGGATATTAGGAAAATATTTTTCACTAGGAGGGTGGTAAAACACTGGAATGGGTTAACTACGGGTGTGGAATCTCCATTTTTAGAGGTTTTTAAGCTGCACCTTGACAAAGCCCTGGCTGGGATGATTTAGCTGAGGTTAGTCCTGCTTTGAGCAGGGGGTTGGACTAGATGACCTTCTGAGGTCCATTCCAACTATAATATTCTATGATGCTATTATTATGATTCCTCAGCACCTGGGAACTGATAACCTCTGAGAAATGGGTGCTGGAGATTGTCTGCGATGGGTACTCCATGCATTTTACCTTCCTCCCCACTCTCAAACACTTTTCCTCATCTCTCTTCAGGGACCCTTCTCATGAGATCCTTCTCTATTAAGAGATAAACCATCCCTTCAGCTTAGGATCCATAGAGCCAGTGTCCACACATCTAAAAGACAAAGGCTTCTTCTCACATTACTGTCTGATACCAAAGAAAAAAGGAGGTTGGAGACCCATATTGGACTTCTGAGTGCTCAACAAATTTATCAAGACAAATATATCAAGTTCAAGATGGTTACTTTACCAATGATTATTTCAGCATCAGAGAAAGGAGATTGGTTCCCATTCCTCGTCGTCAAGATGCATACTTCTGCATTTTTATTGTTCTGAGTCACAGGTTCACACTAGGCCAAGACCACTACCAGTACAGAGTACTCCCTTTCACCTTCTCAGCAGACCCCAGAGTATTCTCCAAGGCCTTCTCAGTAGTGGCAGCCCACTTTAACTCTCAGGGCGTCATGATTTATCCTTACCTGGATGATTCCCTTCTCATGGCATGTTCCTTCGCTGAGGTCCAGCGAGTCACTCAGACCACTCTGGACCTGTTCCAGAATCTGGGCCTACAAGTCAATGCGCAAAAATTGACATTAACACTAGTTCAGAAGTTAGAATTCATGGGAGCTGATCTCTACTCCATCCAGGCAAGGGTGCTCCTCCAACACCACAGATTTCTCAGTCTCTCCATGTTGTTAGAGAAAGTGAAATCCAGCCCTCAAATTTCAGCCAGATACTGCCTCCAGCTCCTGGGGCATATGGCTGCAGGCATATTGGTTATAGGTTATGCCAGACGACACATGAGATGCCTCCAAGCATGGTTCAGTTCGGTTTGCAGGCCAAACAGACACAACATAAGCAAGCTATAATTGATGCCCACCAAGGTCAAGCAATCCTTGGGCTGGTGGAAGGACCCAGTAAAAATCTGTATGGTAATCCCATTTGTTCAGCCTTCCCCATCATTATTCCTAACACTGATGCATCCCCCATAGTAAGGGTGCATGTCTCAATCATCTCAGTGCAGGGCAAATGGTCACCATCTAAGACATGCCTTTACATCAACCTGCTTAAACTCAAAGCAGTCATAAATGCGTGTGTTCACTTCCTCCCACTGATCAAAGACATGCATACAAAAATCACGATGGACAACGTTACCTACATGTACCACATAACCCTACAGGGAGATGCCAGGTCATCTTCCCTGTGCATGGAAGCACTAAAACTATGGAGCTGGTGCACCTCCCACAATGTCATAATATCAGTGGCCTACCTACCGGGAGTACACAACACGAGACTGAACAGTCTCAAGTGCAAATCTCCACATGACCATGAATGGGAAATAGATTGGATGGTTCTATATAACATATTTTGACAATGGTGGACACTGACAATAGATCTTTTTGTTACTTACCAGAACAAGAAACGTCCACAGTTCTGCTCCAGAGTAGGAATCAGACGACACTCGATTGGTGAGACTCTCCTCCTGACATGGAACAAGGGCCTCCTTCATGCCTTTTCCCCATTCCCTCTAATACCAAAAGTCCTGTTGAAAGTCAAAAGAGAAAAATCAAACATGATACTGATTTTTCTCACCTTGTCCAAGCAGATGTGGTACCCTCCTTACCTGTCACAGCTGGCAGTATGTTCACCGATGACTCTTCCAATCACTCCATACCTGCTATCACAGAATGAGAGAGACACTCTCCATCCCATCTTGTGGGTTCTGTGGATTCTGCAGCTCAAAGCCTAGGTCCGTCATGGTTCCAGCATACACAGATGCCTTGCTCTGAGGAGGTGCAGGAGGAAAAGGGCTACTCATTGTGCGTACCTACAAACATGGGAAAGATTTCAAATCTGGTGCCAACCCAAATGTGTCACCCTGAATGCAGCCACCCTAGCAGTAGTCCTGGACTGTTTGCTTGCTCTCAATAAGTCCGGGTTCTCTGCTAGCTTGCTAAAGATCCACTTAAAAGCAATTGCAACCTTCCACCAGCAGGTAGAAGGATACTCAATCTTCTCTCACCCGACTGTGAAATGGTTTCTCAAGGGCATACCCAATTGCTTTCCCCAACCCAGCCTTCCCACCCCACAATGGACTCTCATCCTAGTGTTAAAAGTGTGACTAGACTGCCTTTTGAACTCATGGTCACTTGTTCCTTAACTCACCTTTCCGTGAATATGGCATTCTTGATTGCCATCACTTCAGCAAGGATAGGGGAAATAGCAGTTCTAATGGCACACCTTCCCCTTCACAATGTTCTTCCCTGACAAAATCACTCTCAGGCCAAGTTCACATCCCAAGTTCACTCCCAAAGTGACTTCCATATTTCATATGAACCAGTTTATCCAGCTTCCAATCGTTTATCCCAAACCTTATCAGGATAATAAGGAAGCCATCCTCCATTCACTCAATGTAAGGAGAGCCTTGGCTTGCTACTTGGACTGGACAAGAGCGTTTAGAAAATCTGCAAGACTCTTACTCTCTGTTGCAGATAGGTCAAAAGGTGCAGCGATTTCAGCTCAAAGAGTCTCCAAATGGGTCTCAAAGTATAACACTCATTTCTTCAATATGCATGCTGTGACCAGTCCGTGCCTAGGGTAGCCACCTGATAATGTCAGGGTCAGGGCAGGCTGTAAAAGGAGAGCAGATTCTCTCAGTGCTGGTGGGTGACACTGAAGTCAAACTTCTCACCCAGCCACAAAAACAGTGCTTCTGATTCCGCACACTGGTTTGCAAGAAGCCACTATACAAATACACACAGCCCCCTTTACTGCATTTCAGTCTCCGGCTCCCAATCAGCCACTAGGTCCAGTAAAGAGACCAGTTATTTAAACTGTATGCTAATTACCAAAAAGTTCTCCTGATCCCAAAGGGACAGCCACAGTATCAGATCAATATAGGTTTAGATCTTACCCAAAATACCACGCTGCCAGCCAATCCTTGACTAACTAAAACTAAAGGTTTATTATAAAAATAAACAAACAATAAGAGAAATGTTAAAGGATTAAAGCAATCAGATACATACAAATGATTTGAAAGTCCATATATCTCAAGTTTCTAGAAGAATTGTGGAATTTGCAGGCTTGTACAGTCCCTCTGGTATACATCCAGTACCTGGATGGGTCTCAGTTCTTTGCTTCACAGCTTCAGTTGTAGATGAGTTGGTCCAGAGGTAGATAAGTGGCTGAAAGCTGAACAGAATTGAAGACAAAATGGATCTTGGGGCTTCTGCCTTTTACATCCTCTGGCCCTTACTATGCTGCCTGTGGAATTTCACAGGAACCAAAATGGAGTCCAGAGTCACATGAGCAAGTCCTGGTGACTCATCAGTTTTATCCCTGGCTTATCCGCCTGGGCCTCTTGCACCTGTGAATGTCTTAATGGGCCATTAAGCAGGCTATTGTTATAGCCATCCTCTCTGAGGAGAGGCCTAGAAACAGCCCAATTTGAAATAAAGATATATCAACCTATCCATAACTTCCATTACATATATAACACATGATCATAAACATTATCATCTTACTCAGCACATTATAGCCTTTCTAACAGTAGTTGACGTGGCATATCTCATGTGGATTACTATGATTTTGACATACTGATGTCAAATAATACAATAAATGCCCCTCTCTTGCCCCAATCCAGCCAGCATGACACATGCACTCTACGAGATCAGTCTCCTCTTCTGTCACCTTCTCCAAGGGTATCCCTGTATCAGAAAGCTGCAGAGCAGCTACCTGGGCATCTGCACATACCTTTGCAGAACACTATGCCATCCTGGGGGACTTGGCTGCAGATGCCAGATTCGGTGCGATAGTGCTATCATCTATTACAGACTCAATTCCAAAGCCAGTGGTGGGCGTTGCTCAGGAGTCACTTTCATTGGAGCACCCACGGGGACACTACTGAAAGAAGAAGTCATTCACCTTGTGCAGTAATGATGGGTCTTTGAGATGTGTGTCCCTATGGGTGCTCCACAGCCCGCTCTCTTCCCCTCTACTTCAGAGTGCTTGTCAGTGACTCTGGAACAGAAGCAACTGAGGGTTCACCCATGCATGCTGGATAGCCTTGTGGCAGGAGAGGAGCAGCACATGCATGGGCTGAATGGACAGTACTACCAAAGTTTTCCAATCAGCAGTGCAGGGATGCAGACAGACATACAGTGGCACACCTATAGGGACACACATCTCAAAGAACTATTGTTCCTGCACAAGGGGTGAGCAATTTCTTCTCTCCAGAGGGCCCTGTACTGAGGAGCTGACCCTGCAAACCCTGACCCACCAGACGCTCTATTGGGCCAAATACTAATGCCTTTGCAGATATCACAGTTCATAACCTCATCCACTTTCCAGCAGCATGCATGGTTAGGGTTAGAAGTAGTCTACATTTCTGTTGCTTAGCAACCATATCTTCAAGGGAGTTCCCTGGCATTCCCTGGAAACATTCCTAACTCTCTGGAAGTAACGTTTTTTACCTGTTTTTTTTGTTTTTGTTTTTGTTCTGTTCAGTTTTCTGTTGCTTCATCTTTTTTGGAATGGTGGTTTCTGTAATAACTATATTTTTTAACTTTGTTTTGTAAAGTGAGGGGAGGTGGGAGAGTGAGGGAAGAACAATTTTGGAAGGGAGGAAGGCTTGAGCCAAGAGAGAAATGACCTCTGTCAAGGTATCTAAAAATCCAGGCAGCAACAGAGATTTTAGCAAACAGAGATGCTATCAAGGAAAACTTAACTGGTATGTAAAAATATTTAAGAAAGAAGGTTTTAACACTGAATGAGGAGTGGGGGGTGGGTTAAAGCAGTCGGGAACTCTCACCCCTAGTTTTTATCCTGGCTCTGAGAGGAGAGTGGGGGTTGTTACCTGCTTTTGTAAAACTTGAATTTGTTCCCCCAGTGTCTGTTGCTTTTGTATGCATGCCAAATGGATGGCAGTAGTGCCCTCGCCAGCAGCAGTTAACTGTTTCTGGGCAACTCCATGTGTGAATGCATTAATTTTGGATGTTAAATTCCCTGCTTTTAGTTTTTCACTTTGAAATTCTTTTCTATCTATTCTCCTGCAACCAAGTTGCAGCTCCTGTCTTCTAATGTGCTCTGTGACCTGTTCCATTTTCTCCTTTATCTGATTTACCAATCCAGTGAAATCATTGTTTGCTACTTCTCCCTGCTGTGCACTTACTTCTCCCATTCTGACAGGCACCAGTCTTGGGCTGGGTCTACACTGAGGGCGGCAAATTCGCTGCCGTCACATCGATTGCTCTGGATCAACTGAACGGTCTGTATAGACGCGCTCAGTCGATCCAGGAAGCGATGCAGGAAAACCACCCCCGTAAGTGGAGTAGCGCTGCGTCAAAGGGAGCGCTGTTCCCTTCGATGCAGCACAGTATGGACGCTGCGCAGAGGAGACGTTTTAAAGTTGACGGGAGATACGCAAGTGATTTACGTCACTTGCGTATCTCCTGTCGACTGCCGCCGAATCGCCAAGGTAAATGTAGACCGGGCCTAGGTCTCGATTTAAGTTTTACCGGTACATGGCTTTTATCATATGGTGATGGTTGCAATGTAGTGGCCCCTGGTTAATTTTTTAATTTTGCTAGGGCCACCTTTTTCCATTTCTGTCCCCACATACCAAGTGCTATAAAGGTACCCAGATTCTGCGGTTGTCCTCCAGGACTTATTATGGGGGACAGTACGTCTCTTTTTTGTAAGTTTTCTATAGCTGTTTCTAGATTTTTATTTTCCTGTTTCATTTGCTCGAGCAGATCATGTGCCTGAACTGCTTGTTGCCCTGCCAGCAAAGCCTGATTTTGCCAATGTTCGGCTTTCTTAGTTACCTGTTCTAACTCTTTCATTGTGTTTGTTGCTAGCTCCAATACCTTAATCGCAGGCTGCCTTAACCATTTAAGCGCCATCGCCATAATTT
Organism: Mesoclemmys tuberculata; assembly: GCA_007922155.1. Classification (NCBI taxonomy): domain Eukaryota; kingdom Metazoa; phylum Chordata; order Testudines; family Chelidae; genus Mesoclemmys; species Mesoclemmys tuberculata. Next base: position 52,465 of record ML675611.1, read on the forward strand.
GGAGTACTTTAAACTTTTTACTCTTATTATTATCTTTCAGAGCAACACTCTCTGCCATTGCTCTACATATTCCTGTCCATGTTCCCTCACTCTGTTTCTTAAACACATATGTACCACCTTTACTTGCTACCCAATGCATCCAAAATTCATGAAATTCCATGGGTATTTGAAGGGAGGGTAAAAGGGGATTACATAGCTCGTTGTTTTCTGTCATGTTGGATCACGATTCCTTCTAAAGGATAGCTTGTTTACTTACCAGATCAGTGGTTGGGATCACCAGTATTGCTAGTCGTTAGTTGTCAGTGTAGGCTGCTTGCATGTGTCCCTGTGTAGGTGTTGTCCCAGCTCTGCGCAGGTAACCGAGACAGCACTCATGATTGAGTGAAGTGACACAACCACAGATTAGCTGAGCAGCAAAGGCACCCGGGCCAGGTTTACTGCAGTTGAAGCACAATGAGAAGTGATCTATAGTAGTCTACAGTACCCTTCAAATACAAGTGCTCCATTACAATGGACTCAGCACAACTTAATGGTGGGACTTTCCGTTTTCCCCTAGGCCGGACAACATTGTTCCCTCTGACACCCTCTTATACACTGTTACATACAATTACATTCTATCCCCTTTGACAGAGGTAGTTGCCACCCTCTTGATGTAGTCTAATACCATCCCTCACCTTGTATGGGATGGTTCGGGCAAAACAACTCTATTTCTCATATTATCAGACATTTCTAACCATCAAAGTGTCATTTTCAGGGGTCAGATCATGTCTTTCATGTTAGGCTGTTTTGGTACTTTCTGCACCTGCTATATATTTTTAGTAATATTTTGATATTAATAATGTTTTGGAAATGTATGTGTTTGCAATATCAGCTCTTCTTCGTACCAGTTTCTGTGACGTCGTAAGTTTACAGCCTGACTCCTGTTCGTGGCTTTTTCCACCTTTTTCCTTAGCCTGTTCTGCTAGGTCACAGCTCTCACTTTCTACTACAATGGACTTCTTTGCTAGGCCCTATGCCACCACAATGGCCATATTGGGACCCCTGAGCTGTGCACCAGCCTCGTGACCACCAGATGTGGTCCAAAAACCTACCCAGCTATGCTGTCTCAGCCACAGCATTGTGGGCTTCAGTCCGAGACCTGGAGGTGCAAGAAAAGATCCATGAGGAGGAGGCTGTACCCAAAGTCATATCCCTGTCGTTCCCAGGTGATGCAGTCATGCCATCACCACTATCTATGGCAGATGACTTCAGACAATTTCAGGAGCTGGCAAAAAGGGTAGCTGGCATCCCTCATATACCCATGGAGGAGATGAAGGATGCTCACCAGGAGCTGATAGACATTTTGCATGCCTCAGCTGCCTCCAAAATCACTCTGCCAGTTAAGCAGACCTAGCCAAGGCATTATGGCTAACCCTGGCTTCAGCAGCTCCAACTTGCAAGTGAGCAGACAAGAAAAATTATGTCCCCATTAAGGACTCAGTTCTTTTTACCCTCCTGCCACCTAGCTCCCTTGTGGTTGATGCAGTTAATTCCTGAGGATGGCAACATCGTACTCGAAATATGCCCTACGACAGGGATTGGAAGCTCCTGAACCTCTTCGTCAGGAAGGCATATTTGTCGGCCTCCATGCAGCTTCAGATTACAAACTACCAGGCACTACTGTCAAAGTATGACAATACAAACTATAATAAATAAAACTATATAAACATAATGACTTTATTGAGAAATTGTCAGAAACTTCTTGGGAAGGGTGCCTGATGGGAAGGTGCTGAGCGCACACAGATCCCATTGGCTTCAGTGGGTGTGGTAGTTGATTAGAATAGTGACTATCAGTGTTTGAGCCTCTGATCTGCTGAGCATCCATGTTCATAGCTTCTGGAATTGAGGCTCCAAACATCTGATTCTAGATTCCCTGAACACTGACAACTCGCATTCAGGTCACTGGAGGTTTGGTTGTTGTTGGGATGGTGCTGAATCACTATATAGTATCACAATGGACATGTCTGGTGACTCTGAGTGCTAGAGGATTCTGGGAGCAGGGCCTTTTGGCACTGGATTGTGAAAAATCATTGAAAAAGCCAAACTTGCACTTGGCATCAACATGTGTCATGAATGATTATCCAGCCCTTGTGTAAGCAGATGTCCTGATTTGGAAGACCAATGGGCATGGTCAGCCAATGGCCAGTTCACCTGCTGTATACATGTGAAGGTGTGTAATGGCAAATCTGGAGCTAGTTGACCTGGGTCAACTGACCAAATAAAATAACATGACATCAAGTGCCTGGAGGGGAGTAGTTTATGAAAAGTGCATATCAGCCAATCCCTGCAGCTCCCTCCTAAATTATAAATTAATTGGAATATGCCTCATAATCTGCTGACAAAGCTAATTTTTGTATATTTTGGGGACATGTAACTTCTTTGGGAAGAGTGTATAAGTACTGGGAAGATCACATGATACCTAGCTTTCTATCTATATCTCATATAATAAGAGGGCCGGTGACACTGTCAGACAGAAGAAGGATTAAGATCAGAGAGCCTCGGGGTATCGTAAACCCTACTCCGAGGGATCACAAATCAGAGGGCCTTGGGGTAGCCAAGACCCCACTACAAGGGACTCAAAAAATAGACCAAGGACCTGAGGGAACTTGAAGAAGGAAGAGACAGTCTTCACTTAAGAGTGATAGCTGTTCCTCTTTGCTTACCAATCAGGATACTGTGTGTGGGCCAGCATAGTTACTGAGGGTTTACGCTTGAAAAATTGAGGCTTACTAAAGAGAGGCATTGTAGGGTTTTTTCTATTTGTCTGTAATACCTACTTTTCAATAAACAATAGCTTTGCATTAAAGATATTGAATCCTGGTCTTCACTGGTATGGTTATTGGGTGCCCAGCTGCGGGCACATAAATTGATCTGAATTGATCCCTGGCTTGACAGTTGTGCCAGTAATTCAAGATCAGGCCCTAAATGTATGATACATTATGTATAACATTACAATACATTCATCAGTGTTGTACAGCATCATTCTGGTTATTTTATTTACTTTAGTGATGCATCAGTTACAGCCAGATTGCACAGTGATTCCTAAGGAAGGATTTCAAAAACCTTCATTTACAACAGAAGAATTTGCATCAGTCCATTTTATTACAGTAATTATCAGCAGGATGAAATAAGCAATGTACATTGAAGTGACTGTCAAACACAGAAACAGCAGGACAGTTGTGAATTTTGCTGATCCATATGCTTTATGTGAAAGCAATGTATTCAGTTGGTATAGAGCTATTCATTACGTTAATCGTGAGGCTTGTTCTAAGATTTATATGCAATTAAAAACCTGATTTTATGTTGCAATGTATAGGCCTTTAATCTTGAAATTTATCCCTTAGATCTAATACACCTGAACTGTTAGTGGTAATTGTACCTCGGCATGAAAGTTCTGACATGTCATTACCTTCAGTCTTCATTATTCTAAGGTGCCTTGAGCATCTCAGTCGTAATAAGTGGTGCTCCTTGACTTTACATAATTCAGTTATAATAGAGCCATTTTTTAAACTTCTGAATTTTGAAACATTTTGTTTTCTCAAATCATTCTCACTCACAATTTTGTCTGGCGAATTTCAAACACAAATTGCATTTGAGTCAGTCTGTTGTTGCTTAAACCCCTTTGGGATATAATACTTATGCTGTGTTTAGAATCTAGTATTTGCACATGTTTAGCAGCACTAATACTACAACTGGGCAAATAAAAAAATGTATCAAGATGATGGTGGATTGAGTACTGAATTTCAGTTGACTACATTGCAGGCTTTTGGTAAACTATCTGAGCTAAGTTTTATTTATAGGAATATTCATGGAAATTAACTTTTGAACCTGTAGCTGATATTTATTTAGTGACAAAACAGAATTCAATTGATGTGGTGGAAAGGTAGGGGTAGAAAATAGAGCTAGGCAGAGAATGGTCATTCCATTCTGCAGAGGATTTCAAGATCTCAAAAATTGGTTTCATTCCGATTTGGAATGAAAACCAAAAGCTTTGAAATTCTCCAGAAGATGAAATTCCCTTTCTCCAACTAGTTCTGCTGAGAATTCCAGTGTGACCCGTCCGTGCCCAGGGTAGACCACTGATAATGCCAGAGTCGGGGCAGGCTGTAAAAGGAGAGCAAATTCTCTCAGCACTGAAGTCAGACTTCCCAACCAGCCACAAACAGTGCTTCTGATTCCCCCGCACTGGTTATCAAGAAGCCACTGTGCAAATACACACAGCCCCCTTTACTGCATTTCAGTCTCTGGCTCCCAAAATGACACTAGGTCCAGTAAAGAGACCAGTTATTTAAACTCTATGCTCTTTACTAAAAGATTCCCTCTGATCCCAAAGGATCAGCCACAGTACCAGTTCACTATAAGTTTGGATCTCACCCAAAACATCACGCTGCAGCCAATCCTTTAGTAACTAAAACTAAAGGTTTATTAATAAAAGAAAAACAAACAATAAGAGAAGTGTTAAAGGCTTAAAGCAATCAGATATATACAAATGATTTGAAAGTCCATCTACATCAGGTTTTTAGAACAATTGTGGAGTTGCAGGCTTGTATAGTCCCTCTGGTATACATCCAGTAACTGGATGGGTCTAAGTCCTTCAGTTCAGTTGCAAAGTGTGTTGATCCAGAGGTGTGTCCGCAGCTGGACAGGAACAAAGACAAAATGGTTTCTGTGGTTTGATCTTGTATACCCTCTGCCTCTGGCCATGCGGCTTGTGGAAATTTACAGGAACCAAAATGGAGTCCAGAATCACATGGGCCAATCCTGGTAACTCTTCAGGGATGCCTTTAGTTTCTTCCTGGGCCTCTTGCTTCTGTAAAGGTCTTGATGGGCCATTAAGCGGGCTATTGTCCTGCAGCCTCTCTGTCTGGGGTGTGTCTTCTACACCACAGTTTGAAATACAGGTATCTCAAAGATCTCCATAACTTTCCTCACACATATTACACATGAACACAAATATTATCTTCTTACTCATCACATTATAACCTTTCTAACAGTACCTGACATGACATGTCTTTCATGAATTGTTATGATTTTGACATATTAATGTCAAATAACACAAATGCTCCCCCCTCCACTCCAGTCCGCATGACATCCAGTTCTGGGGCAGTTGGAATGGGAAGCCCTGGGAGCCCATGCTGCTGAGGAGTTGGGCAGCAGAGCTGTTAGGAAACCAGGCACTGTCCCATAATCTGTTTTGCTAAATCAGCTACTGCTGCTGACCAAATCTCTTCTCAAAAATATTTTGACCTACTCTAAGGAAGCCATCTTAGAATTTCATTTGTGGGGTTAGTAAAGGAGGAGGGTAGGCAGCAGTGTAAAGAAGGAGACTAGGAGAGGAAAGGGGAAGTGAGAAATAACAGGAGTTTCAATACTGGATCAGACCCATTATCCACCTTCTCCATATCCTGTATCTGACAGTAGGCACTAACAGCTGCTTAAGAGGAAGGCACAGGAAACCCTGTAGTGAGCTCTGATGCGAAAACCTGCCACAAAGTAAGCTGCTCCCATTATTGAAAGGTAGATTTATACCTGAAGCACAAGGGTTATGGTCCCGACACAGGCCAATTGGTGTCGGATGGCAAAGGGTTACTACTCTGTGTCAAATGCCACCTAACACACTGGTATCATAGTATTTATCTATAAAGCATGTCGCTTGAGGTAGCAAATAAAAACTCCTATCATAAGCACTGTGAGTGTATGCGTAGTCAGTGTGTCAGGAATTCAGTATACTTACTGAAATTATGTCTAAGCTCTGTGACCAAACAAAGGGAGAAACTGGTTCCTTCCAGACCAAAGGACAGGTAATTCGTGCTCTGTTATGTTAATTAAGCAGTGTGACCCAGATATAATCTTAGAATATTAGGGTTGGAAGGGACCTCAGGAGGACATCTAGCCGAACCCCTGCTCAAATCAGGAAATAACCCAACTAAATCATCCCAGGCAGAACTTTGTCAAGCCAGGCCTTAAAAACCTCCAAGGATGGAGATTTCACCACCTTCCTAGGTAACTCATTCCAGTGCTTCACCACCCTCCTAGTGAAAAAGGTTTTCCTCATATATCCGACCTAGACCTCCCCCACTGCAACTTGAGACCATTGCTCCTTGTTCCATCATTTGCCAACACTGAGAACAGCCTAGCTTCATCCTGTTAGGAACCCACCTTCAGGTAGTTGAATGCCACTATCAAATCCCCCCTCACTCTTCTCTTCTGCGAACTAAACAAGTCTAATTCCCTCAGCCTCTCCTCATAAGTCATGTGTTCCAGCCCCCTAATCATTTGTGTTGCCCTCTGCTGAACTCTCTCCAAATTGTCCACATCCTTCCTATAGTGGAGGACCCAAAACACCAAATGTGGCCTCAACGGTTCTGAATAGAGGGGAATAATCACTTCCCATGATCTGCTGGCAATGCTTCTTCTAGTGCAGTCCAATATGGCATTAGCCTTCTTGGCAACAAGAGCGTACTGTTGACTCATATCCAGCTTCTTGTCCATTATAACTCCAAGATCCTTTTCTGCAGACCCGCTGCCTAGGCAATTGGTCCCTAGTCTGTAGCAGTGAATAGGAGTCTTCCATTCTAAGTGCAGGACTCTACATTTGTCCTCGATGCAGCTCATCAGATTTCTATTGGCCCAATATACCAATTTGTCTTGGTCACTCTATCATATCCTAAAGGGGATGGAATCACCCATCTGCCGTCCGGACCAGGAAACTAGAGAAGTGTGCTGCTTGCCTGGAGTTAGGATTCAGGATGTGATGGAGAGACTGCCAAGACTAATCATGCCCTCAGACAACTACCCTTTCCTACTTCTCCACGTGGGCACCAATGACACTGCAAAGAATGAACTTGAGCAGATCACTGTGGACTACATGGCTCTGGGAAGAAGGATAAAGGAGTTTGAGGCGCAAGTGGTGTTCTCGTTCATCCTCTTGGTTGAAGAAGAAGGCCCAGGTAGGGACCGTCGCATTGTGGAATTAAATGTGTGGTTACGCAGGTGGTGTCGGAGAAAGGGCTTTGGATTCTTCGATCATGGGCTGTTGTTCCAGGAAGAAGGATTACTAGGAAGAGATGGGATTCACCTAACCAAGAGAGGGAAGAGTATCTTTGCAGACAGGCTGGCTAACCTAGTGAGGAGGGCTTTAAACTAGGTTTGATGGGGGATGGAGAACTAAGCCCAAAGGTAAGTGGGAAAGTGGAACACCACGAGGAAGCAGAAGAGGAGGGTGCAACAGGGGAGGCCTCCTGATTCGTACTGAGAAAGCAGGGCAATTGGCTAGTTATCTCAAGTGACTATACACAAACGCAAGAAGCCTGGGAAACAAGCAGGAGGAATTGGAAGTCTTGGCACAGTCAAGGAACTATGACATGATTGGAATAACTGAGACTTGGTGGAATAACTCACACGACTGGAACACTGTCATGGATGGGCATAAGCTATTCAGGAAGGACAGGCAGGGGTGAAAGGGTGGAGGAGTTGCACTATATGTAAGAGAGCACTATGATTGCTCTGAGCTCCACTGTGAAACTGGAGTTATGCCAGTTGAGAGTCTCTGGGTTAAGCTTAGAAGCAAGAACAATAAGGCTGATGTTGTGGTGGGTGTCTGTTATAGACCACCAGACCAGGAGAATGAGGTAGATGAGGCTTTCTTCAGTCAGCTAGGGAAAGTTCCAGTTCACAAAACCAGATTCTCATGGGGGACTTCAATCACCCTGACATCTGCTGGAAGAGCAATACTGCGAGCACAAACAATCCAGGAAGCTTTTGGACTGTGTCGCGGATAACTTTCTGGTGCAAGTGCTGGAGCAACCAACTAGGGCCCATGCTGCTCTTGACCTGCTGCTCACAGACAGAGAAGATTTGGTAAGGGAAGTAGAAGTGGGTGACAACCTAGGCAGCAGTGACCATGAGATGGTCGAGTTCAGGATCCTAACAAAAGGAAGAAAGGAGAACAGCAGGATATGGACCATGGACTTCAGAAAAGCAGACTTTCACTCCCTCAGGGAACTGATGGGCAGGATCCCCTGGGAGGCTAATACGAGGGGGAAAGGAATCCAAGAGGGTTGGCTGTATTTTAAAGAATATTATTCTTATTGAGGGCACAGGAACAAACCATCCCGCTGTGCAGAAAGAATAGCAAGTGTGGTAGGCGACCAGCTTGGCTTAACAAAGAAGTCATTGGTGAGATTAAACACAAAAAAGAAGCTTACAAGAATTGGAAGCTTGGTCAGATGACTAAGGAGGATTATAAAAATAGTGCTCGAACATGCAGGAATGAAATCAGGAAGGCCAAAGTGCAATTAGAGTTGCAGCTAGCAAGAGATGTGAAGGGGAACAAGAAGGGTTTCTACAGGTATGTTAGCAACGAGAGGAAGATTAAGGAAAGTGTGGGCCCCTTACAAAGTGGAGGAGGCAACCTAGTGACAGAGGATGTGTAGAAAGCCGAGGTACTCAATGCCTTTTTTGCCTTTGTCTTCACAGACAAGGTCAGCTCCCAGACTATTGCACTGGGCGGCACAGAATGGGGAGGAGGTGAACATCCCGCAGTGCTGAAGGAACAGGTCCAGGACTATTTAGAAAGACTGGACATACACAAGTCCATGGGGCCAGATGCAGTACACCCAAGGGTGCTGAGGGAATTAGCTGATGTGATTTCAGAGCCATTGGCTATTCTCTTTGAAAGCTCGTGGCAACACGGGGAAGTCCCAGATGATTGGAAAAAGGCAAATATAGTGCCCATCTTCAAGAAAGAGAAGAAAGAGGATCCAGGGAACTATAGGCCGGTCAGCCTCACCTCAATCCCTGGAAAAATCATGGAGCAGGTACTCAAAGAATCCATTTTAAGGCACTTGAAAGAGAGGAAG
>ML675611.1:61764-97800 GCA_007922155.1 Mesoclemmys tuberculata
AGGAAGGTTATCAGGAGAAGTCAACATGTATTCACCAAGGGAAAGTCGTGCTTGACCAACATGATTGCTTTCTGTGAAGAATCCCCTCTGTGGATGAGGAGAAAGTGGTGGACGTGATATACCTTGACTTTAGCAAAGCTTTTGATACGGTCTTCTACAGTATTTTTATCAGCAAGTTAAAAAAGTATGGGTTGGATGAATGGACTACTAAATAGATAGAGAATTGGCTAGAACAAAGGGCTCAACGAGTAGTGATCAATGGCTCCATGTCTAGCTGGCAGCCGGTCACAAGTGGAGTGCCCCAGGGGTCGGTCCTGGGGCTGGTTTTGTTCAACATCTTCATTAGTGATCTGGAAGAGGGGGTAGATTGCACCCTCAGGAAGTTTGCAGATGACACTAAGCTAGGGGGAGTGGTAGATACCCTGGAAGGGAGGGATAGGATACAGATGGATACATGATACAAGTAAATTGGAGGATTGGGCCAAAAGAAATCTGATGAGGTTCAACAAGGACAAGTGCAGAGTCCTGCACTGAGGACAGAAGAATCCCATGTACAGCTACAGACTGGGGACCGACGAGCTAGATAGCAGTTCTGCAGAAAAGGATCTGGGGGTTACAGTGGATAAGAAGCTGGATATGAGTCAGCAATGTGCCCTGGTTGCCAAGAAGTCTAATGGCATTTGGGCTGCATTAGTAAGAGTATTGCCAGCAGATCGCAGGAAGTGATTATTCCCCTCTATTCAGCATTGGTGAGGCTGCATTTGGAGTATTGTGTCCAATTTTGTGCCCCCCAGTACAAAAAGGATGTGGACAAGTTGGACGGAGTCCAGCGGAGGACAACAAAAATGGTTAGGGGGCTGGAGCACAAGACTTATGAACTAGGCCTGTTTAGTCTGCAGAAGAGAAGAATGAGGGGGGATTTGATAGCAGCCTTTAACTACCTGAAAGGGGTTTCCAGGGAGGATGGAGCTAGGCTGTTCTCAGTGGTGGCAGATGACAGAACAAGGAGCAACAGTCTCAAGTTGCAGTGGGGGAGGTTTAGGTTGGACATTAGGAAAAAAATTTTCACTAGGAGAGTGGTGAAGCACCGAAATGGGTTACGTAGGGAGGTACCATCTCCATCTTTAGAGGTTTTTAAGCTGAGACTTGACAAAACCCCTTCTAATTGTTAATTAACTCTTCAAACCACACCTGACATAAAGATCCTGTAGTTTGAGTATCTCTTTTCCTCCATTTTGCTTCCAACTTTCCAAACACTAATTTCACCACAATTGTTTATTAGTGCTCTTGTAACTAAAATGTTCTCTCTCTGTAACATAGCAATGACAGGCAAAACACCATAAGAGACCCTGTCCCAAAGAGCACATAATACAAGATTGCCCTCTTCTGGAACTACATTTCCCAGCATCCTCTTCTTTGACTGGCCCTTTAAATTTGGTAGACCCAAACTGCTGCAGGCCTAAGAATCCATTTTGCACCTGATCTCTGCTTGTTGCAGGTTCCTCTCTCCTAGCTGGTAAGCACCTTTTTGGATTTTCTGCCTGTTTTCCTTTTCCTATTGCTGAGGTGATGGTATGTTCTCTGCCTTAGAGACTCTAAGAATGGTCTGTATGTAATTTTTTAAACTTATTTTTAAACATATAAAATAATGAATCCTATTTATTGTTAAAGTTATTGCTGTCAACACCTGTGAAGGGTAGAGTTTGAATTGCTGGAAGGCACACATGTGGATTGGGCACAGAAATATTTTCAGGCAGGGAGTTTCTCAATAAGTGGTTTATTTTTGTTTCTCTCTAATTATTTTTCCACCCCCTTCAGCTTTTAATTCTGCAGGCTATCATAAGAAAGCATTGAGCCTGAATAATTAAAGATTTAAAATAAAAGGAAATCCTCTGATTTGTGAAAAATAAAGATACCCCCAGAAGAGTTTGGGCTAAACTGTTTGCAGGATCCTAGATTATGAAGCATCTCAAGAGAAAGATGGGGAGCTTAATCAAAACCTGGGTGGTCCAGTGCTATGCTGGAATTTTGACTTATGCTTAATCAGAATGCTTTATAAAGGTTCTGTGTTTAAGCACCTGAGATATTTTGTTTTCTGGGCTTTATGGGAGTGAAATGAATATTGCAGTTAAGATCTGCTGTGCACATTTCACAGGAATTTCCCCCAGTGGAAAGCAAGAAAGTAAAAATAAATTGTGGCTATGAGCTCTTATCATTATTAACAGATGAATGTGTTATATAATGTACATTGAATAAACTTGGCTAGCACGTGTATATTTTGCCATAAACTATGGCTCACATGCAATAGAGATACGGTACTCCAGAAGTACAGTCCTATCACTGCTGATAGCTGTGACTAGCGACACGCTGGAGATGGCACTATGAATAGTTCACACAGAAATGTATGGCACATCAGTCTTCTTCTTGTGAGGATTATTAATTAAAAAAAACGAGAGTCCTGTAGCACTTTAAAGACTCTCTTTTTTTTTTTTTTTTTTTTTTTTTTGCTGTATACAGATGAACATGGCTACCCCTCTGAAATTATTACTTAAAAATTGATTGATCTCCAGTGTCGGATTCAGTCCTTAATCAGGTTTTATTCCGATGTTGCCCAGTGACATTAATGTGAGCTTTCCCTGAGAAAGCACTGAGTAAAAGCTGAGCCAGGGCTATAGGATTTGACCCTTTACTTTTTAGCTTTAAGTTCTGCAAAGCTGATTTCCCCACTTTCTCTGCAGCTCTCTCCACTTGCCACTCTCCTGTAGCATAATTCTTCATTTCCCTCTTCCCCCTATGCTGCCTAGGGACCAGATCCTTGGCTATGGCTTAGAGTGGCCAGAGCAGGTGGCATGCTGCTCACCCAGGCCTTCCTCGTGCCCTGGTGTATGAGGTTAGTTTCCAGACACACATTAGAAGAGCTGCTCTGCCTCCCACTGACTGTCCTCAGCCCCAAGTAGCAGCCATGGGGCTATGGTGTTTCATAGATGTGTTCTGACCATGCCACCTATTACTGGCAGCAGAGAACGGGGATGCCTTGAGCTACTGGAGGCAGTCATGGGGGATCACGGAAGAAAAAGAATCTGCTGGCCAGAGCTGAGATAGGTGACTGCAGCAGGGACCTACGTGTGGTGATGATGATACCTCTTTTGATGGCTTTTCATAGAATCATAGAATATTAGAGTTGGAAGGGACCTCAGGAGGTAACTAGTCCAAGCCCCTGCTCAAAGCAGGACTATCCTCAGCTAAATCATCCCAGCAAGGGTTTAGTCAAGCCGCAGCTTAAAAACCTCTAAAGATGGAGATGCCACCACCTCCCTAGATAACCCATTCCAATGCTTCACCACCCTCTTAGTAAAAACTTTTTCCTAATGTCCAGCCTAGACCTCCCCCACTGCAACTTGAGACCATTGCTCCTTGTTCTGTCATCTGCCATCACTGAAAACAGCCTAGCTTCATCTTCCCTGGAACCCCCTTTCAGGTAGTTAAAGGCTGCTATCAAATCCCCCCTCATTCTTCTCTTCTGTAGACTAAACAGACCTAGTTCTTTCAGCCTCTCCTCATAAGTCTTGTGCTCCAGCCCCCAAATCATTTTTGTTGCCCTCCGCTGGACTCTCTCCAACTTGTCCACATCCTTTTTGTAATGGGGGGCCCAAAACTGGACACAATACTCCAAATGCGGCCTCACCAATGCCAAATGCAGGGAAATAATCACTTCCCACAATCTGCTGGCAATACTCTTACTAATGCAGCCCAATATGGCATTAGCCTTCTTGGCAACCAGGGCACACTGCTGACTCATATCCAGCTTCTTATCCACCGTAACCCCCAGATCTTTTTCTGCAGAACTGCTGCCTAGCTTGTCAGTCCCCAGTCTGTAGCTGTGCATGGGGTTCTTCTGTCCTCAGTGCAGGACTCTGCACTTGTCCTTGTTGAACCTCATCAGATTTCTTTTGGCCCAATCCTCCAATTTTTTTTAGGTCCTTCTGTATCCTATCTCTCCCTTCCAGGGTATCTACCACTCCCCCTAGCTTAGTGTCAACTGCAAACTTGCTGAGGGTGCAATCTACCCCCTCTTCCAGATCATTAATGAAGATGTTGAACAAAACCAGCCCCAGGACCGACCCCTGGGGCACTCCACTTGTGATCGGCTGCCAGCTAGACATGGAGCCATTGATCACTTCTCGTTGAGCCCTTTGCTCTAGCCAGTTCTGCATCCATTTTATAGTCCATTCATCCAGCCCATACTTTTTTAACTTGCTGATAAGAATACTGTGGAAGACTGTATCAAAAGCTTTGCTAAAGTCAAGGTATATAACGTCCATCACTTTCCCCTCATCCACAGAACCAGTCACTTCTTTGTAGAAAGCAATCAGGTTGGTCAGGCATGACTTTCCCTTGTAAATCCATGTTGACTGCTCCTGATCACCTCCCTCTCTTTTAAATGCCTTAAAATGGATTCCTTGAGGACTTTTCCTCTGGACATTCTCTGCCCTGCGCTGATTGGCCTTTCATTCCTGCTCCTTCCCTCCCAGTCTCTTCCCCTTGGTCTCGCTTTCCACTTCCCCAGCTTGTCCCCTTTCTTTAGGTGTTAGTCACCACAATGCAAGTTAATAAGTCCCCTGAGCTCAGGGCTCCATGCACAGAGCAGGGCATGCAGCTGCGTCCACCCATGAATCTGTTCCCAAATTAGCCTCTGTGAACTCCATGAACAAAGACAATCTTGCTTTCCTGTTTTCATACTCAGAATTGCTTGTGTTGAAGTAACTGCGATGGACCGGCAACACTCACCAAGGAGGCAGACACCAAATTCGAGTAACAAAAAGGGGATTTTATAGTAATCTCTTAAAAACATATATCAAAATAGGAAGAAAAAAAACATGCGGTGTAATAAGCAATACACAGTGAAAAGGATTATGCAAAATACAGGTGGGGTAATAAACAGCTACACAGAAAAAAGGAGGAAAAGCAAACTATACAAGATACAAATAAAAATTATCACACTTGTGAACAATGCTAAAATGGTACTATAGAAGAAAAAAGGGGAAAAAGGATAGATTGAAAGGTAGGATAACCAGACCAGTTTATAACACCTGTCCCAGCACCGTGGTGGAACCCAAAGCGAGGAGGCAGACCAGCTGCAGCATCCCAGTACTTAATTGTTCGGCCGGCAATTCGCAGACACCTAAGGGTCTCGTGGGCGGGAGCTCCCTGTCTCAGTCGGGGGATCAGTCTGACCGGTCAGTGAGGTGCCCTTTAGCGTTTGAGGGTGGGAGAACACTCGAGCGAACCGAGGCAGGGGCTTAAATAGTGTACTGCGCGGCCAGAGTATAAAATAGCCAATTGGAAATGAGATGCACGTCAGGACCAATGATGTAACTGGGGCCCTGGACAATGATCCCTCCTTCGTGGTGACGGGGGTACCGAGAAACTCATCAGGGTGATCGAAACTCACCTGAGAAATTGAGGCCCATCAGGGGACATTGGCACTTAACATTCTTCCCCTTGAGCCACATAATCTGGAGATGAGACCCATCAGGGCAATCGATACTTAACATTCTTCCCTGTGGGCTGTATAGTCTAGAGGGCCATGTCAGGGGCAGAGTGGCCATTATGTCTGCCACCTCCATTGACAGCTTGGTCAATATTAAATTGCCCAAATGTAGAAATGATAAGCTGTGTCCACTGGGGAGACAGAGGGAGAGAAGAAACTCAAACGCCTTCCCCATACCCTCCAGGCACCTTTGTTTTCTTTTCTGTTTGTTGTTAAAAGTCTGGCTAATTCCCCATTGACCTGAGGGAGAATGTAAAGCAAAGGTCATTCTAGGGGCCTTATCCATTGATTGATTGATTGATTGATTTTTATTGATCATAATATTACTAGTAATGTTCCTGAGCCCCATTGATTTCAGCTAGTGGATTCAAATGTCAACAAATAACTGCAGTGCACAGCTGGACAATGCGTTCATGCTCACTGGAAATTTTTACACAGCTAGTAGGCACACACTGTGAGGTGTAAGTGTAAAATTGTTTGCTTGTGCTCCTGAACAAGTCAGCAAGATAATAAAAGTATACATCATTGAGAAAATTAAATAGAGCATTTTAAATCTGAGGGGCTCTAGAGAATACTATTTACAAAGTCAGTGAATGGGGCTGAAGCTCACAGAAGCCTCTATGTGGTTTTTATTAAGTTGCTTTTGTATAGCTAATTTTATGTAAGGTGCATTGATGTTGTGTAATACAAGGTTTAGCAGCTCATTCTCCCCTCATGGTGCATGTGTAAATGAATTGTCTGCAAGAAATCAGGAGCTCTTTACAGTATCATGTAAAAATTGGTAAAGAATTTGTTTTGTTTTCAGTGTTTATTTTATTTGTGATGGAGAGAAATATCCCATCCCTTGCTGGACAGTCCCACCTGAAAACCAAAGTGGCCCAATGTGTTGCAACCGAGACACCTGACTCAGAACTATTTAAATAGGCAGTGTGCCCACGACACAGTAGTTACATGCAACATGCACAGCTCTTTCCCTAGACACCTTCTCTTGTGTCCCTGCTCCCTCTGCCTAGTGCAGGATTGTCTTCATACAGACACTGCTTTTCCCTGCATGCTGTTCTGGGGCTGGTGTTCAATACCGAGTGGAATCAAGCTCTGTAGCTCTAAAGTAGCTATTTTGTAGGACTGGCATCTGCTTGCTTCCCCTCTCTCTCATTTATCTGCCCCTCGCTCTCATTTATCTCAACATCTGATATGTTCCCGGTTGCTATAGGAGATGGCACATTTGCAACAATGGGCTTAGTAACTGGATTCACCACTGGAAGGCAGAGTGCAGTGTTATGACACGTTTCTGCTCCCATGCCGAATCCTTGTGATAGTTACAGCATCAGCAGGGCTGCTTTAAGAGGTTCCTAGGTCATTGTGCAAGCCATCATGGTGTCCAATGACTGTTGCCTGGCCCTTTCCCATCTCTCAGAAACAGGCTTTAACTAAAGGTCCAACAAATTTATACTGAAAACCCAGGAGCCAGGGTAACCAGAAGATATTAATGAGGATGTGATTATGCAAATGAGGTGATATAATAATAGTATGACCATGACTAGCCCCAGAGCATGCTTCATGTGAATAGGGTGTTTCCAAAAGGCTGATTAGAGTGTGCCGCTAATAAATGCTGGGCCTTCTTTCCAGACCAGCCTTTGTCCTGAATGTTTACTGCCTATTGAAGATCCTTTATGGTGGGAGCTTTGGAAAGGCTGTGGCTGCTTTGATCACATCAGCAGGAATTGTTTGTGTAAACAGAATGAGGATAAGTTGGTTAATTTTGTATCTAATGCCCATTGATACTCAGTTCACCATATAAAACAACCCTTTCGGAAGCTTGACAGTGCCTAGTCTCCTGGAGTCTTGATAGCAGTTCTTTGACATTTAAGTCCTTGCTGGTCCTTGCACTTTTGACATATATTTTATGTTCATACCTAGACCTCTATAGGACAGAAAGTTATAGCGCAAGGCAACATATTTGGTAGTGCTTTACTACCAGTCCAGGATATATCACAGTAGAAAGACATTAATTTTGGGACTAATGCCACAACTTGACAGGTCTGCAAATTCAAGAGTATTGCTGGTGCCCTTGTAGGTGGAAATAGGTGCCCACTAATATGTGGTAGAAAACCAGGTAGAACTGTAGTTGCAAAGATTTCAATGCTCTGTCTTGCTTAATGGAAAAACTAGGTGTTTTTGTGACCAGGCCCAATCATGCACATAGTGTTTCTGTTCCAGTTTAGTCTGCATAAAGTTAAAATGTAGTGTTCTCAGACAGTGCTGTATTGGAGATCACGGCTTGCATTATGCACTGGTTTTCACTGTATTATAAACATCTAACGAAGTACTTACTCGTGGACAATTGTTAGATCCAGCTGCAGAGGAGGGGTAAAGTTGCTCGCCCAGCTCTTTCATTCTCTTTGGTCCCTGCATTGATTTTCAACATGCCATTACTTCCTTGACTGAAATAATCACTGGTGGAATTAGAGCAAATTATCAGCATCACTTCTGTTGTGCAGAATGGCTGGCTTGGATGGGTGACTCCATTGTTTTTAAAAGGGAAATGCCCTGATGCATCCTCTGCCACATTGTCCTGACATTCTTCAAATGAGATCAATTTGAACATTTGAAAATCAGTTTCCAGAAAACATGCAGTAGCTGGTTATATAGACGGCATACTCTTTATTGATTTATTACCACAATCAGAGCAAACTACGCCTTTAACAGACTGGGGCTGTTCAGCACAAAAGAGATGACTAATGCTAGGTCTACACTAGAGACCTTATGGCGGCACAGCTGTACCATTGTAGCAGCACTGCTGCAAGGTCTCGAGTGTAGCCGCTGTATGCCGATGGGACCGTGTCTCCCGCTGACAGTGCTGTCCACATTGGCACTTCTGTTGGTAAAACTTAAGTCAGTCGGGGGTGGGTTTTTCACACCCCTGACTGATAAAAGTGCTAGTGTAGACATAGTCTAGCGATGTTTAAAATCATGAACAGTGTGGAGAAAGTGAATAAGTAAGTGTTATTTCCTCTTCACCGAACACAAGAACTTACACCCACTCCAGGGGGTCACCCAATGAAATTAATAGGCAGGCAGGCAGCACAACAAACAAACAAATAAGAGGAAGTATTTCTTCATACAATGCACAGTCAGCCTCTGGCACTGGTTGTCAGGGGATGTTGGGGAAGGCCAACATTATAACTGGATTTTTTTAAAAATGAGAAACTCCTGGAGGTCCATCAATTTCTATTAGCTAAGATGGTCAGGGAGACAACTCCACGCCTTGGGTGTCTGTACACCGCTGAGTGCAGAAGCTGGGACTGAATAATAGGGGTTGGATCGTCTGATAATTGCCCTGTTCTGTTTATTCCCTCTGAGGCATCTGGCACCGACCACTGATTGAAGACAGGATACTAGCTAAATGGACCATTGGCCTGACCTAGTATCGCTGCTATTAATAACACAGAAATTTGACTGGATTTTGAGTTTTCCTAGGTGTTGAGTCGGAACCAATAGGTACCGAATAAGGTTCAAATTATACGATACGGAGGGGTCAAAGAGACAGCAGCGAGGCTTTATTTTTTTTAACCAATAAATCCTTTATTTTTAACAAATGATAGTAAAGAAGGAGGAACTCCGTGCGTGAAGGACAAAATGCGCCACTCAAGTCTTTTGTGTTAATGATCTCGAGGGATCAACGCACGGCTGTCACTTTTGTGACACTAGGGTGCCCAGTTATGGAGTTTCTCTAGAAGGTTTACAAGACAGACAACAAGAAACAGTTAATTCATACTCACTAAGCTTAGGTAATAACAAATCATCTTGGCCAAACTTAAACGACCGCTTGCTTTAGATTCTGCAGACGGGAGAGAGTCGCTTCGGGTGATCAGGGCATTGCGAAGCAGGCTAGTAAGGATGCGTCAGCCCACTGAACTAACACGCTCGAGATACTGGGTGTTAGGCAATTCCTTTTCCTCTCTGGCTGCTGCTACTTGGCAGCTTGGTTTTATAGTTTTCCACATGCAACAGTTTGCTATGTCTTGGTGACCATTGGCTAGCATTTGTTGCATAACCTTTTAAGGTTACCCTTGGCTTCTGGCCAACCAGAGGCTTACACATCGCCGTGCACTCGCTGACCATTCACCGGTGCCTTACATCACCCTTGTCGTATCCCTATAGGAAGATATGGCTTAAACCTATGCCATTCCCTTATAAGGCGACATATACGTGTGGTTCATGTTGCTGAGTCAACCCTCCCCAGGCCACTTCCTCATTCCGCATGGGGGTCTGTATGTGGTGCTGCAGATGTCATTATGTGATCCCAGCTCTACACTAGGAATAAACTGTAATTTGTAATTTAATGGTAATGTAGCAGTACCAGCCCTCTGGGAGTGACACTTCATGCTAGAATTTGCTTATTAATTGTTTTCTAAAAGTGAAAGGAAAATAAGTCTGTTAATCATATATAAACCTACACTGTGTGCTGGAGCACTCAGGTAGGCATGCTATAGACAGAGATGCTGTGTAACTACCCTTATAGATTTCTCTTTCTCCTTGGTATAGACCTGCACCCACTGTTCCTGCAGTAAGCCTTGGGTTCAGGTGACATGTTTTCCATGTCCCTGTGATGTGGTGTGTCCCTTACAGCAAAGCAGCCACTTTTTGTCAGGCCCCTTTGTTTAAGTTACACACCAAACTAGCAGGTAGGAGTCGATACAAGTTCCACAGGAGTGAATGGGCATAGTTCCATATCAGTGGGTACAGCTACATGGCAGCTGGAGCCGTGACTTCCAGCTTGGGCAGACATACACATGCTAGCTTTGATTGAGTTAGCCTGCTATAAATAGCAGCGTAGCTCCAGGGACATAGATGGGACTGTACACAGGCAGCAGCTGCCATGGCTATACTGCTCCATGTAGCATGTGTACATCTGTCTGAGCTGGCAGCTTCATTTCTGGCTGCAGCACACCCAAAGGGGGAAAGTCAGCCTAAGGGATGCTCTGGGGACTCTAAATGGGAGCAGCATGCAGCAGAGGGGCTTGGAGATGATTTCACAGCAGAGTTGGTGACCCAGGGCCGCCTTTCCTCTTGTCTTTCATATTCACCTGCACCTTCCTTGCCTGTTCCTTCTTGCTGTCTGCCCTCTAATGCTGTGTCTCACACCTTGCTGCTCCTCTTCTCTGTGCTCCTTCCCGCTTTTGACCCATTGTCTCCTCCCAGTGCTCCCAATTGCCCTCTCCACCACCATATCCTTTTTGCCTGTCTCTCAGCTCCTGTAATGGTGCCCGCTTGGGCCTTCTTCCTTCCCCACATGCAGGCAGCCAGTTTTCACTGGAGTGTGAGGCCACCTCAGGGTGTGGAATCCCTGGAAGGGCCATAAGGACAAGATGCTTTGTGCATTGGTCCCTTGACAGCAAGAGGGCAAAATCCGGGAAGGGAGCCAGCCTTTGGCTTTACTGCTGTGTTTGCAAAGTCCACCTTCTGAGAGCACGATTGGGAGAAGTACTGGGTTGGCCAGGAGCCAAGAAGTGGTTGTTACAGCAAAAGGCCTCCTTGTGGCTAGCTCTGCCCTCCACTAGATCCCGAGGGTTCTGGGGTCTGAACCCTTTAGAATAATAGAATACTGAAGTTCGAAGAGACCTTAGGAGGTCATCTAGTCCAACCCCTGCTCAAAGCAGGACTAACATCAGCTAAATCATCCCAGCCAGGGCTTTGTCAAGCCGCACCTTAAAAACCTCTAAAAATGGAGATTCCACCACCTCCCTAGGTAACCCATTCCAGTGCTTCACCACCCTCCTAGTGAAAAACGTTTTCCTAAAGTCAAACCTAGACCTACCCCACTGCAACTTGAGACCATTGCTTCTAGTTATGTCATCTACAACCATTGAGAACATCCTAGCTCCATCCTCCCTGGAACCCCCTTTCAGGTAGTTAAAGGCTGTTATCAAATGCCCCCTCATTCTTCTCTTCTGCAGACTAAACAAACCTAGTTCCTTCAGCCTCTCCTCATAAGTCTTGTGCTCCAGTCCCCAAATCACTTTTGTTACTCTCCGCTGGAATCTCTCCAACTTGTCCACATCGTTTTTGTAGTGGGGGGCCTGAAAGTGGACACAATACTCCAAATGCAGCCTCACCAATGGTGAATAGAGGGGAATAATCATTTCCCTTGCAATTGTCTGTCAATGCTCCTACTAATGCAGCCCAATATACCATTAGCCTTCTTGGCAACCAGGGCACACTGCTGAATCATATCCAGCTTCTTATCCATTGTAAGCACCAGGTCGTTTCTGCAGAACTGCTGCCTAGCTCGTCGGTCCCCAGTCTGTAGCTGTGCATGGGATTCTTCCATCCTAGTGGAGGACTCTGCACTTGTCCTTGTTGAACCTCATCAGATTTCTTTTGGCCCAATTCTCCAATTTGTCTAGGTCCCTCTGTATCATATCCCTCCCTTCCAGGGTATCTACCACTCCCCCTAACTTGTTTACTTGTTGACTGCTCCTGATCACCTTCTTCCCTTCCAAGTGCCTTAAAATGGATTCCTTGAGGTCCTGCTCCATGATTTTTCCAGGGATTGAGGTGAGGCTGACCGGTCTATAGTTCCCTAGATCCTCTTTTTTCCCTTTCTTGAAGATGGGCACTATATTTGCCTTTTTCCAATCATCAGGGACCTCCCCCAATTGCTGCGAGCTTTCAAAGATAATAGCCAATGGCTCTGAAATCACATCAGCTAACTCCCTCAGCACGCTAGGATGCATTGCATCTGACTCCATTGACTTGTGTATGTCCAATCTTTCTAAACGGTCCTGGATCTGTTCCTTCAGCATTCTGGGATGTTCACCTCCTCCCCATTCTGTGCTGCCCAGTGCAATAGTCTGGGAGCTGACCTTGTCTGTGAAGACAGAGACGAAAAAGTCATTGAGTACCTTAGCTTTCTCCACATCCTCTGTCACTAGGTTCCTTCCCCCATTCTGTAAGGGGCCCACACTTTCCCTAATCTTCCTCTTGTTGGTAACATACCTGTAGAAAACAAAGTTACTTACCAGTAACCAATGTTCTTCGAGATGTTGCTTATGTCCATTCCGCTATAGGTGTGTACGTGTCTCCATGCACAGTTACCCAGAACTTTTTTCCCTTTAGCAGATCCCATATGGCTGACTCCGGTGCCCTCCCGAACTCTGCACACATGCTGCAGTATATGATGTGCTGCTGGCCCTACGCCCCCTCAGTCCCTTTTTTCTGCCAACTCCGGCAGTGAGGGGGATGGGTTGTGGAATGGACACAGGCATCACATCCCAAAGAAAGCAGTTACTGGTAAGTAACCTTGTTTTCTTCTTGAGTGCTTGCTCATGTCCATTCCACTATAGGTGAGTAACAAACAATACCTTTGGAGGTGAGTAGGCGTTACCGGTGAGCTGCCCTCAGCACCACTCTGCCAAATCCCGCATCCTCTCTCGCCTGCTGGACGATGGTGTAGTGGGACGTGAAGGTGTGCACTGGCAACCAGGTGGTGGCTTTGCAGATGTCCTTCAGGGGCACTCTCTCCAGGAAGGCAGTAGATAAAGCTTGAGCTCTGGTTGTGTGCGCTGTGATGGTTCCCAGAAGCAGCATTCTCGCTTGCTTATAGCAGAACTCGATGCATGATGTAATCCACGAGGAGATGTGCTGGTTGGAGACAGGTGAGCCTTTCATCCGGTCAGCCACTGCAATCGTCTTCCAGAACAGCTTTGTATGCTCGATGTAGAAAGCCAGGACTCATCTCATGTGCAGCGAATGCCATCTCCTCTCCTTCTCCGAACCGTATGGTTTGGGGAAAAAAAACACAGGAAGAAAAATACGTTGATTACAATGAAATTGGGAAACCACCTTGGGTAGGAAGGCTGGATGCAGTCCCAACTGTAATTTATCCTTATAGAATACTGTATAAGGAGGCTCCGAGGTCAAGGCCCTAATCTCAGAGACCCTCCAAGCTGAGGTAATAGCCACCAGGAAGGCTACCTTCCATGAAAGCATGAGCAAAGGGCATGAAGTCATGGGTTCAAAGGGGGGCCCTGTGAGTCCCAGGACTACCAGGTTGAGATCCCAGGGAGGCACTGGGTCATGGACCTGCAGATAGAGCCTCTCCACCCCCTTGAGGAATCTGACCGACATGGAAGAACAGTGATCTCCCCTCTAGCTGCTGATGGAAGGCTGAAATGGCTGCCAGGTGAACCTTCAATGAGGCCAGTGCCAGACCCTGGAGCTTTAGCTGGAGCAGGTACTCCAGGATCACCTATATAGGTGAGAGGCTAGGCGGAACACCCTGGGACTCTGCCTGGCAGGTAAACCACCTCCACTTAGCCCAATACATGGCCTGTGTAGAAGGCTCCCTGCTGCCAAGCAGAATTTGCTGGACCTTCACCAAGCAGGCTCTCTCCCCCTCCGTCAGCCACAGAGCCCCCAGGCCGTGCAACAGGCGACCATGGTCCTGGGATAGAAGGTCGTGTCGTCTCGGGAGCTCCAGGGGTGGGTTGATCGAAAGGTCCAGCAGCATGCTGAACCAGTGCTGTCTTGGCCAGGCAGGAGCGATGAGTACAATGTCCACTCTGTCCCTCTTTACTTTCAGCAGGACCTTCAGCAGGAGCGGAATGGGTGGAAACACGTACATGAGGTTCCCTGTCCAGTTCATGAGGAACGTGTCGGAAATCGACCCGGTCCCGCAACCCTGAAGCGAGCAGAACCTCAGACACTTCTTGTTCCAGCTGATGCGAATAGGTCCAGTTGGGGAACTCCCCACTTCCGGAAGATCATAGCCACCATAGCAACCAGTCATGGCGAGGTAGAAACGACACGCTGAGGCAATCTGCCTCGTTGTTCCTTACTCCCAGGAGGTGAAAGGCCATCAGGTGGAAATCGTGCCTCACGGTAATAGATGGATACCTCACAGATGGATAGCTTCCTTGCAAAGGGCTGAGGAGTGGTCCCCCCGCCTGTTTATGTAAAACATGGCCGCAGTGTTGTCCATCAGCGCTTGCACCACTCTGCCTGTCAAGAATCAGAGGAACACCTTGCATGCTAGGCGAATGGCCCTCAGCTCCTACACGTTCATGTGCAGGTACCTCTCTTCCCCTGACCAGAGCCCCTGAGTGCCTAGGTTGGCGCTGATGTGGGCTCCCAATCTTACATCCGAAGCATAGGAAATTAGGGTGACTGATAGGATCAGCTCCCTGAATGGAACGCCCTTCATCACTGCCATGGGAGTCCGCCACCAGTTTAGGGAGGTTAAGACGTGCGGAGGACTGTGACCACCTGGTCCAGTGGTGTCTGCTTGGAACATATACTGAGGCCATCCATGCCTGAAGTGGTCTGAGCCTCAGTCGAGCTAGTTTCACTACATACGTACAGGCTACCATGTGGCCTAAAACCCGTAGGCAGTGTCTGGCTCTTGTAATGGGACACTGGTGCAGCTGGGAGATGATCGAACCCATCGCCTCGAAACATGGCTGAGGCAGGAAGGCTCTGGCCTGGGAAGCGTCTACAGTAGTCCGAATGGATTCTATGCATTGTCGGGGGTCAATGTGGACTTCTGTTTGTTTATGAGACTCTCCAGTCTGTGGCACAGAGAGCAAGTGAGGGTCACACTGACATGCACTTGGGGTCTGGACCTGCCTCTGATCAGCCAGTCGTACAGGTAAGGAAAAATTTGAACACCTTTTCATCTTAGGTGAGCAGCCGCTACCGCCATGCACTTCATAAACACCCTGGGAGCCAAAGATAGGCCAAAGGGCAGGGCTGTAAACTGCTAGTGGGAGCCAGCCACCATGAAGCGAAGAAAGTGCGTGTGGCTGAGGAGGATGGACACGTGAAAGTATGCGTCCTTGAGATCGAGGGTGGCATACTAGTCTCCTGGTTCCAGGGAAGGGATTATGGAAGCTAGGGAGACCATGCGAAATCTGAGTCGGTTGACGTATTTGTTTAGACGACACAGGTCTATTGTGGGTCTCAGACCCCCCTTTGCCTTGGGGATGAGGAAGTTCCTTGAATAGAACTCTTTCCCCCTTCTGCCTTGAGGTACCATTTTCAATGCTCCCAGACTGAGGAGGGTGTCCACCTCCTGTAACAGGAGCTGCTCGTGAGAGGGGTCCCTGAAGAGGGACAGAGGGGAAGGATTGTTGGGGGGGTAGATGTAAACTGCAGGGCATAGCCCCCTGAGACTATCCCAAGGACCCAATGGTCCAAAGTGTTTTTTGCCCATTTGGGATAGAAGGGCCTTAACCTGTTTAGGAAGGGGTGGGACGGATTCAGGAGAGCACTTGGGGAGCCACCCTTGGGTGAACCATCAAAATTGTCTCCTTTGTTTGCCGGACCTCCTGGGGGGCACTTGCTGGAGAGCTGAGGATGAGCTAGGGGGCTCATTTCTTCTTCTAAACTCCCTATTTCTATCCCTATGCCCATAGGGTTCAAAAGGCCTGGGCAAAGGTCTTGGTTGCTGCTGTGCCTGGGGCCATGACTGACACCTGGAAAACTGGGGCGTGTAAAGGCCTAGGGAGCAAAGCATGGCCCTGGAGTCCTTAAGACAGTGCAACTTCGCATCAGTCTGGTCCGAGAATAGGGCTGACCCATCAAAGGAGAGGTCCTGGATAGCCTGTTGCACCTCCTGGGACAGGCCTGAGGATTGCAGCCAGGAGCACCTTCGCATACAGATGGCAGAGGCTATGGCTCTGCCTGCCAAGTCAGCAGTGTCACAGGATGCCTGGAGTGCTGCTCTAGCTACCGCAGTTCCCTCCTCTACGATAGTATTAAAGTCTGCAGCCTGGTCCTGGGGCAGGGCCTCGGCAAACCACCTGAGGGAGTTCCACAGGTGGAAATTATATCTGCCCAGGAGGGCCTGATGGTTGGCAATCCTAAACTGAAGGCATGCCATGGAATAAATCTTTCTCCCAAACAAGTCCAACTTGTTATTGTCCTTGTTCTTGGGAGTTGACCCTGGCTGACCTTGCCTGTCTCACTGATTAGCTGTGACTACTACCAGGGTTCCCAGAGTGGGGTGTGTGAACAAATACGCAAACCCCTCAGCCGAGACGTAATACTTCTTCTTGGCCGCGTTTGATGTAGGGGCAACTGAGGAAGGGGTTTGCCACAGGGCCTTTACAATCTTAAGAACCCCTTCATTGACTGGGAGGGCCACTCTCACTGGGGCAGCTGCCACCAGCACATTAAAGAGGCTATCTGCGGCCTCTTAGCTTCTCTACCTCCAGTCCCAAGTTGGAGGTCGCCCCCTTGAGCAGCTCCTGATGCGCCCTGAAATCCTCCAGTGGCACAGAGTGATCCCAGGAGACTGCCTCATCAGGTGAGGAGGAAGAGGACTGCAGAGATCCATCAAGCTGAGGCTTGACAAAACCCTCGCCGGGATGAGTTAGCTGAGGATAGTCCTGCTTTGAGCAGGGGTTGGACTAGATGACCTCCTGAGGTCCCTTCCAACTCTAATATTCTATGATTCTATGACTTTATAGTGGGTGTGCCCCCTCCTGGCAAAGGGTTGTACCCGCTGAGGTTCCCTCCATGGGGTCTGACTCCTCGTCCGGGGACTGGTGCCAATGGGCCTTCTCTTGTCCCGGAGGCATGGACTGCGCCCCTGACAGTTTAATAGATTGGGGCCCCAGCCCCACCTGAATACCCGATGGGGCCTGATAAGGCCAATGTTGCAGCTATTGTCCCTGGGCCCAACCCGGGGCTAACTGTGTCACAGGGTCTGACTCTCTGTGGGGGCATTGACTCGCCTGACGACTGTCCCTCTGAAGCATCGTCGGAGTCAGAGGCCCTGGACCGGTGGTGCTGTGTTCGTCCTCAGTCCCGGGCACCCTTCTCTGCCGGAGACCGCCCTCTCGACACCTCTGACCTGGAGGATGATGAGGACTGCCTCTGTCACTGTGAGCGGTGCCAACGAGCAGAGGTGCGTGCTGTGGTATAGCAAGGACAGAGGGCAGTAGGAAAGTTCTGGAAGGGCACTATGTAAGTGCTAGATCGATCTGGGATTTATTCCCTATAGACTAGCTAGAGTCAATAGAAGGTAATTAGTGTCAGCTGACACCAATTAAGGCCCCAGCCAGGTGCCTATAAAAACCCTCTACTCCTGAGAGACAGGGTGGAGTTGAAGGAGTAGGTGTGTGGTGAGCAGAGGAAAGTGTGAAGTTGTGGAGGAGAACAGAACGGAGTACGGTGGTATGTGGAGTCGTGGAGAAGAATAGTACGGAGTACAGCGGGGTGTGGGAGAGAGGTGGAGTCCTGAAGAAGGTACTGGGCTCAAGAAGCCAGAAAGACAGAGTGGGGACAGTAGCCCAGGGGAAAAGTCTGCAGCTGCAAGTAAGGTGCCAGCAGCACATAGCTGCTACTCAGAGGGCCCCTGGGCTGGGACCCGGAAGAGCGGGCGGGCCCGCGTCCTTACTCCCCTCCCTGGGAAGGCGGGGTAACCAGCGATGCCCTAGCCCACTACGAGAGGCAAAAGTGCGAGACCGACTAGGGAGAAGCTGGCCATTTGCCACAGCGCCAAAGAGCTAGAGGTACCGGATCATCATCTTGGTACTGATGATTTCCACTGCTGCTTGCCCTCTGGCTCTGTGGACAGCTTCGGTGACCGAGGTTGGCGCTGTCCCGAACTCCACGGTACCGAGCCAGACTCCGGTGACTGGGTTTCACGCCGTAAACTCTGTGGTGCCGGGTCTTCTTCTGATGACCAGGTTCCCTGCCATCTCACGGTGAGCAAACTCATCGGTGCTGGGTCCTCTGATGGTGACTGGGTTCCGTGCCATCTGGGTATTGGCGAACTCCTCAGTGCTGGGAATCTGGAATAGGAGCTGTCCAAGCACCACCTGGTAGACCTCAGCGCTGCCGACCTGCAGCAACTACTAGGGGAGCAGCTCTGCTTTACCCTCGGAGACTGTCCGGCGGGAGATCTTCCTTCCCTTACTAGAGCTCTCCTCCACCATTCTGGGAGAACCAATGCAGGCTTCCCTTGTGACACCGGCCCCTTCTCCAAATGGAGGTGGTGTAGGCAAAGGCAACAAGGCTCTTGCCACCTGAAAAGCCTCTGGTGTTGACAGCATTAGCAGGGGCACTCTCCCACTCCCAGGAGTCAGGAGAGGCTCCCTGACCAGAGATGCAGGCACTGGAGAAGTCTTGACGAGCTGGGTCTGGTGCATCTCTGTACTTGACCCTGCCTGTACTGACAGCACAGGGCGTGTCCACGCTCCGCACGCTGCTTTTTTCTCTCCAGTGCCGGTGATGTTGCACGATACCGAGTCAAGGGTGGCGCTGACAGTGCCCTCTTACCAAAGTCATGCTCGGTACCGAGGTGGAGCGGTTTGGCTCGGGCTCCAGGCGGAGCACTGTCTCCATCAACAGGGCAGTCATCCGGATTTCTCGGTCCTTTTGAGTCCTCGGTTTGAAAGCCTTGCAGATCTTGTACTTGTCCTTTCTGTTGGCTTCCCCCAGGAACTTAAGGCAACAGTCATGGGGGTTGCTGAGCAGGAAGGCCTTCCTGCAGGAGGCACACGGCTTGAAGCCCTATGACTAGGGCATGGCACGGCCGCTTGAAGTCTCCGCAGGGACTGCCTTATCTCTAACTACACTTAACAACTACTTAACTAAATAGAACTAAACTTAGAATATCAAATAAGTCCAAACAAGGGGAATAGTACTTGCTGAAAGCAAGGCTAGTTCCAGCAACTGTCACGGGTGGAAAGAAAGAACTGAGGGGGTGTAGGGTCGGCAGTGCCTCATATACTGTGGCATGTGCGCTGGGCTCCAGGAGGCACTGGAGCTGGCCCTACAGGATCTGCTAAGGGGAAAAAGGTTCCAGGTAACCGTGCACAGAGGCGTGCAAATAACTTTAGTGGAATGGACATGAGCAAGCACTCGAAGAACCCTTCTTGTTCCCTTTCATATCCCTTGCTAGCTGCAATTCCAATTGTGTTTTGGCCTTCCTGATTTCATTCCGGCATGTTTGAGCAATATTTTTATAATCTTCCATAGTCATCTCACCAAGCTTCCACTTCTTGGAAGCTTCTTTTTTTGCGTTGAAGCTCACCAAAGACTTCTATGTTAAGCCAAGCTGGGTGCCTACCACACTTGCTATTCTTTCTGCACATCGGGATGGTTTATTCCTGCGCCCTCAATAAGGTTTCTTTAAAATACAGCCACTCCCTTGGATTACTTTCCCCCTCATATTAGCCTCCCAGGGTATCCTGCCCATCAGCTCCCTGAGGGAGTCAGTCTGCTTTTCTGAAGTCTATGGTCCGTATCCTGCTGTTCTCCTTTCTTCCTTTTGTCAGGATCCTGAACTCGGCCATCTCATGGTCACTGCTGCCTAGGTTGCTACCAACTTCTATTTCCCCTACTATATCTTCCCTGTTTGTGAGCAGCAGGTCAAGAGGAGCATGGCCCCTAGTTGGTTGCTCAAGCACTTGCACCAGGAAGTGATCCGCAACCCTCTCCGAAAGCTTCCTGGATTGTCTGTGCTCCGCTGTGTTGCTCTTCCAGCAGATGTCAGGGTGATTGACATCCCCCATGAGAACCAGATCCTGTGAACTTTCCCTAGTTGACTGAAGAAAGCCTCATCTACCTCGTCCTCCTGGTCTGGTGGTCTATAACACACCCAACCACAACATCACCCTTATTATTCTTGCTTCTAAGCTTAACCCAGAGACTCTGAACTGGCTTATCTTCAGTTTCATACTGGAGCTCAGAGCAATCATAGAGCTCTCTTACATACAGTGCAACTCCGCCACCCTTTCGTCCATGCCTGTCCTTCCTGAATAATTTATACCCATCCATGACAGTGTTCCAGTCGTGTGAGTTACCCCACCAGGTCTCAGTTATTTCAATCATATCATAGTTTTTTGATTGTGCCAGGACTTCCAGTTCTTCCTGCTTGTTTCCTAGGCTTCTTACGCTTTGTGTATAAGCACTTAAGATAAATGGCCGATTGCCCTACTTTCTCAGTGTAATTCAGGAGGCTTCCCCTGTTTCACTCTCCTTCTGCTTCCTCTTGGTGTCCCACTTCCCCACTTACCTTTGGGCTCAGGTCCTCGTTCCGTTTATGTCTTTGGTGGGGGAGAGGGCTGTAGGGACCCTTCCAAACCCAGTGGACAGATCTGGATTTAAATGTAAAGCTCAGTTAGTAAATGAACTTGGGTGAGTCTGGGGGGGTCAATGCCAGGGACTCTGATCGAATAATTGTTGAGGTTCCTCCCTAGGTGAGAGCCTGGTCTTGACTGATCCCCACTGATGGAGTAAGCTGTGACATGGGTGCCCCTTGGGTTGTCCTCTCCTTCTTGTCCCATTCCTCCAGTGAGGTTTCTGTGGGAGGGCAGGATTGATCAAACAACTGTTTTGAAGTTTAACTCTGGCTCCTTTTGGACTGTGTGGTGTTTTGGAAACTTATTTCTAGCATATTGATCATGATCTTTGTAGGACAGTAAAGAGCTAAAAAGCTACAGGAAACAGGGTTAAGGCACATGCAAACTTTGTTTCTGCTAATTGGTATGAATTCTAGTTAGTCTGTTATCTCTCTTCTTTTCCTCCCTTCCTGGCCATCTGCACAAGGGATGAGACTGAGGCTTACTATCACCACTGCTGCACAAGGCCTTTGGTGGGAACAGAGCATTATCTTCTTTCCCTCCCTTGCATGTTGTATACTTTAAAGAATGTTAATAAGTTTCAAGGGAACATGCTTGTGCTCTGTGCAATAATCCTGTAAATAACAAAATAGGGTGGCTATAATTGTTTTCATTATGTATTTCTTAATATTCATTTTATAGGTGTCCATGTAACCAAATAAGGGTCTATGGGGAGTTGCTGGAAATGTGTATATATACGTTTACATACTGTTCTGGATAAAAGGATTGCAAAGTAACCCTCTTGTTGCTCATTTGCAGCGTCGAGGGGGAACAAGCAGGCAATAAAGGGTTCCATCTCCCCAATCCATCCCAGGGAGAACCTGTTTGGTTATTTCTAACAATCTCCAGCAATGGAAACAGCACATGACTGTATTTATTGTTCTAAAGCTCCTCCTGTGTGCTGGTGCGGGCATACATAAAATCCTGGCAATCCCAAACTGAACAGCACCTGGGAGCAAACAGCTGGGATGAGGAGTTTACACATGGGCTGCCAGAACTTGTGGTTAGTTGCAAACCAACAATTCTAATTTCACTTCCTAAGGACAGCATTAGCATTAGAGGGCAAAGGATGGGCTGAGGTAGGTGTCAGTTTAGTCAATCTTCCTGTGCTACAGGGGAGAGGCTCTGATCTCTCCATGTAAGTGGTGTGAGAGCTCCCAGAATACATGAGCCTCTGCCTTTACCAGTTTTTCCTGGGGTTGGTCATAAGCTAGAATTTCTATGATGATAATAGCTGTCTCATGTGGCTTTCCTGCAAGACAAGGTCACTTTAGCCATTAACATGCAAAGAGTGACATTTACATTGTTATCAGGTCAATGTATTTTGTTACAGGGACAATTAAAATAAAATGCCATGTTTTTTACTGAATGTGCTATAAATTAATCAATGATCCGAGGTGGTTGACCACCTCCCTGCAAATGCCTAATCAAGGTTCACTCAGAGTAAAACAGTTTTCACAGATGAACAACTTATTTCTTTGCATTCCCTTAGTATTCCAATTCTAATTGCAGCGAAGCTCTCAGTTCCCACAATCATATCCTTTTGTCATGGGACTCTTCTATGATCAGTTATTTGACAAAAATGCAGATGATCAAACAATTTAAAAACTACCCAACTCAACCATTTTGCATGTAATTTATTTATGGGACTTAATTTTGCTAAATGTCTATGGTGGTATCTTTTGCAGAATCTGTTTCATGTGAAAACATACAATATTTTTTGCTGATTGGATAACACAGTGTATACTCTTCCAAATCCCTTTGTGCATTATATGAAGGACTGATTTTTATAAGTAGAAGACTTTATTGTGCCTTGAGTGCCCTTAAGCTTTTACATAATTCAGCACATTTTGCCAGTAATTGTTAATTTAAAAAATTAGTTGTTGCATTTCTCATTTATGATATTTTACCAGAAGGTGACACTCATTAGCATCACCTCCTTGAGTAAAGGGGTGCAGTGCCAAAGCACTCACCAGGGAGTCAAGCAGCAGCAGCCACAACTTACCCAATGACCTTTACGGAGGGATGTCATTCCATACAGCCTCCATCGTTAGTTGTGAAAAGATACAGAATGTAATCAGCTAACTTAAATAATTTTTACAGCAAGATGCTCATTTAAGACCAAAGTGCATTTAGGAGAAATAAAGCACTTGAGAAACTGAATTCCAGAGTTCTCAGCCAATGTAGCATTGGTTGGTATGGCTGCACATAGAGCAGTTAGGTAGGTGCTGCACTATGTTGTGCTATCAGGGAACAGCATAACTCATTGCAATGTCTTGTTAGCCACCAGCTCATGGCAACTAAGGGAGGTCTCTGTTGACTGGAAAAAGCAAATATAGTACCCATCTTCAAGAAACGGAAGAAAGAGGATCCAGGGAACTATAGGCCAGTCAGCCTCACCTCAATCCCTGGAAAAATCATGGAGCAGGTCCTCAAGGAATCCATTTTAAGGCACCTAAGAGAGAGGAAGGTGATCAGGAGCAGTCAACATTGATTCACCAAGTGCAAGTCATGCCTGACTAACCTGATTGCTTTCTATGAAGAGATGACTGGTTCTGTGGATGAGAGGAAAGCGGTGGACATTATATACTTTGACTTTAGCAAATCTTTGATACGGTCTCCCACAGTTAACTTATCAGCAAGTTAAAAAAGTATGGGTTGGATGAATGGACTATAAAATGAATAGAGAACTGGCTAGAGCAAAGGGCTCAACGAGTAGTGATCAATGGCTCCGTGTCTAGCTGGCAGCCGGTCACAAGTGAAGTGCCCCAGGGGTCAGTGCTGGGGCCGATTTTGTTCAACATCTTCATTAATGATCTGGAAGAGGGGGTAGATTGCGCCCTCAGCAAGTTTGCAGTTGACACTAAGCTAGGGGGAGTGGTAGATACCCTGGAAGGGAGAGATAGGATACAGAAGGACCTAAACAAATTGGAGGATTGGGCCAAAAGAAATCTGATGAGGTTCAACAAGGACAAGTGCAGAGTCCTGCACTGAGGACAGAAGAACCCCATGCACAGCTACAGACTGGGGACCGACAAGCTAGGCAGCGGTTCTGCAGAAAAAGATCTGGGGGTTATGGTGGATAAGAAGCTGGATATGAGTCAGCAGTGTGCCCTGGTTGCCAAGAAGGCTAATGGCATATTGGGCTGCATTAGGAAGAGCATTGCCAGCAGATTGCGGTAAGTGCTTATTCCCCTCTATTCGGCATTGGTAAGGCCGCATTTGGAGTATTGTGTCCAGTTTTGGGGCCCCCACTAAAAAAGGATGTGGACAAGTTGGAGAGAGTCCAGCGGAGGGCAACAAAATTGATAAGGCGGCTGGAGCACAAGACTTATGAGGAGAGGCTGAAAGAAGTAGGCCTGTTTAGTCTGCAGAAGAGAAGAATGAGGGGGGATTTGATAGCAGCCTTTAACTACCTGAAAGGGGGTTCCAGGGAGGATGGAGCTAGGCTGTTTTCAGTGATGGCAGATGACAGAACAAGGAGCGATGATCTCAAGTTGCAGTGGGGGAGGTCTAGGCTGGACACTACGAAAAAGTTTTTCACTAGGAGGGTGGTGAAGCATTGGAATGGGTTACTAGGGAGGTGGTGGCATCTCTATCTTTAGAGGTTTTTAAGCTGCGGCTTGACAAAACCCTTGCTGGGATGATTTAGCTGATGTTAGTCTTGCTTTGAGCAGGGGGTTGGACTAGATACCTCCTGAGGTCCCTTCCAACTCTAATATTCTATGATTCTATCTGGGACACCACACTTTATCGCTCTCCATTCTGAAAACTTATTTTTAATTTAATTTAAAAATAAAATTATTTTTACCCTTTTCTCCTGTGTTTTGTCCAGCTACTGATCCATGAGAAGATCTTCTCCCTTATCCCATAACTGATTAGTTTGCTTAAGAGCCTCTGATGAGAGACATTGTCAAAGGTGGTCTGAAAGTCCAAGTATACTATATCCACTGAATTACCACATATTTGTTGACCCTTAAAAATAATTGTAATAGATTGGTGAGGCATGATTTCCCTTGACAAAAGCTGTGTTGTCTCTTCCCCAACGAATCTTGTTCTTCTATGATGAGATGACTGCCTCTGTGGATGAGGGAAAAGCAGTGGATATGATATACCTTGACTTAAGCAAAGCTTTTGGTACGGTCTCCCACAGTATTCTTATTAAAGAAGTATGGGTTGGATGAATGGACTATTAGATGGATAGGGAGATGACTCAAGTTGCAGTAGGGAAGGTCTAGGTCGGATATTAGGAAAAACTTTTTCACTAGGAGGATAGTGATGCACTGGAGTGGGTTACCTAGGGAGGTGGTGGAATCTCCATCCTTAGAAGTTTTTAAGTCCTGGTTTGAGAAAGCCCTGTCTGGGATTATTTATTTGGGGTTCTTCCTACTTTGAGCAGGGGTTTGGATTACTTCCTGAGGTCCCTTCCATCCCTGTTCTTCTATGATCTGTGATGTCCTCCCCTCCAATCTGGGTTGGTGCATAGGTGTGTCACCCCAATCCTCCACTGCTGGGCCCCGACTTGCTCTGCTCTGCTGTGCGGGCCATCCACTCCTAGGTTGTCCCATGTCCAATCTCCTGCAAATAATCAGTCCCTGTCCTTGTGAAGGAATGCTTCTGGCCAGCCACTCATGGGAATGAATCCCAACAAACACCCACTGGTCCCAGATGCAACCCCAGGAACTACCATTTTAGAGTTCAGTTTTGAACACTGCACCCTGCAAGCTCATTACATTAGTCCTTCAATTTATCCAAGAAATTGATATGCATCAGCTCTGTCGTTCTGAGGTCTCCACACACACCTGATCCACATGCACAGTTTTAGATAAAACAAACAAGTAAGTTTATTGATTAGAGAGAGATTTTAAGTGAGTGTAGGTCAGATTAATATGAATCATGGACCTGATCACAATTAATTAAAATAAATAAAATGTATTCTAAACTAAATTAAACACTTTTGTAGTCTTTCAGTCTCTGATATTAGGTTATCCCACAGGCTGGCTGAGATGACTCTTGCAGCCAGGGTACCCCCCTGTGGGCAGTCTGTCAGTGTCCTTGATGTTGCTATGTAGATGGATTCCAAGGGAGACCTCCAGACAAAGATGCCTCTCTCTTTTAACAAGTTTCCTTGACACCCCCTGGGATCAAATGATTTGCCATGTCTGGCAGTGAGCATGATTTCCCTCACGTGAGTCAAATGAGGGTCGCCTTATCAGGTGCTCAAGCTAGTCCATTGTTCCTGTCTGCATGCCTCTGTGAGGTGTGAGCTCTCAGCTTTGTGTTTGTCTGCATCTACTCAAGCCATGTGAGAGACACATTTGGGGATAAGACATAAGAGTTTCATATCTGTACATATTTATGACATTGCAGGAAACATACTACCCTAACAATAATGTTCAGTAGGTCATGTGCATTCCAAAAACAACTTACATGACATACTTTGCATTAGACAATATGCAGTCACACTATAAGGGCAAACATGAATGATACACAAATCACACTATAAGGGTGTACATGGCGTACAGCATCTCACAGTGTCTTATAATTCTGTTCTTTACTGTGGTTTCAATCAGTTTATTTGTTACTGAAGTTAAGCTTACCAGACAGTAATTACAAAGATCATCTTTGGAGCCTTTTTAAAAAATTGTCACCACATTAGCTTCCAGTAATTGGTCTTCTGCTTTGTCTATTGTTTTAAGTTTAAAACAGACATTCTTACAATTGCAGAAACCAAGCCCCTTTTACCTCAACCCAGAACACTTGTAGCAATAACTGAAAAGAGCCAGTAACTCAGACTGGCCATAAATTTATTCACCTTTGAAAACTGGAAAGCACCCTCTTATTTCTCCAAGCTCCACACTCAGTGTTCATCCCACCATGCCTGGCCACCTCCAGGATTGGTCGGTTACTGATTCACAGGGATCAGTATCCAACACTAATGGCGTCTCATCCATGCATATCACTTCTTTATTCCTGACCTTTCTCTAGTAGCTGGAAGTTTAAAAGGCACCACATTCAAGGCTTTGAAACTGCTGGCCATGATGCATACATAGTGACCTGTGATTTGTCTTATCTAATAGGCCATGCTCACTTGTACTTGACTGAAGAATAGCACGTTGTGTATACCAAAATCAGAATGAAATGTGTCTTGTGCTTTATAGAGATTCATCAAATCCCTGTTTATGAAGCAAACCCAAAAGTTGTTAATGCTGTTTTATGTCTATTTAATATAATTTCTAGATTTATTGGTTCTTAATGCATGTACTTTAATTACCCTTTTTCTTGTGGGTGAGCCAGATACATGACACCTGCTGTGCTTTAATGTGCTGTGAACAGCTGATGTGCCTTTTGGTTAATGCATTTTGCTAGTTCTGATCATTTCATTTAAGGATGACCACTTAGTGGAGACCATTTTCAGCTCTTCAATTAGGAGTGCCATATACCTCAGATTCAAGGGTTGTGGTCTGCTGAACTATATGAAGAGATTGTGTGAGATTTCACAGAGCTGAAAAATGTCATTCTTGCTCTCCTGAACTTATCGAGGTTGCTATTTCTAGTCTCTGGGAAAAATTTTGTGATTCATACTTTAATATTTGTTTTAAAAGAAAGATCACATTTTCTATTTAGAATTTGTTTTAGCATAGATGGAAGGCACAATAAAAATGGGGAAGGACTTCAGGATGTTAATGTAAAGACATCAATATGAATTTCAGTGCATGGGGAGTCTCTGCCTTTACTAGGGTAATGCCTTTAATTATTGAAGGATGGTGCTGTATTTCTACCAATATTAAAAAGCAACACAGCTAATTTATTCAGTTAATAAATTGACTGTTTCCATGTGTCTGAGACCTTGCAGAAAGAGATGCATTGCCTTATAGCAGAGCCTAGACTGCATTGCACTAAATGTCAGACAGTTTGTCAGAATTCAGTCAATGAGGACAGTACAACACACATGCAGGCAGTTCTTCCATTAGAAAAAAGAGGCATAAAAATCATTTTCAGTTCCTGGAGAGGCTTCCGAATCTGTCTGTTTTGTGTGCACACAGCTGATAACTTTTCCCAAGATGGCTGGTGGTAAATCTGTTTTCACCGCTTGCTAACTCAGATGGATGCTGTTCTCCCCGGGGGTGACATTAGCTCATTATTGAGGAGGAGGATGACAAGAAGCCACCGATTTAGACCTAACATTAGCCTGTTCAAATTAGAGGTAGAACTGGTTGAGAATTATTTGGTGACCCATTTTTGCTAAAAAATGCCAATTTGTCAAAATTGAAACATGCTATACTTGTCTCTGAAGCACTAACACAAGTAATGACATTATGACAAAGTTAATAAGGCTTTACAACAGCTGACCATGCAGAATGATTTCGATAGCCACCATGCTTCCAACAGACTATGGCTTGCAACAGCACTTTCAGAGAAAACAACTATTCAGTGCATGAATTTGTCTTAGAAGCCAATATGCAGTCAATCATCACACTGCATGCCCTCTGCGTAGCAAAGCCCCATTAAAAGGCTGTATAGATTTGCACCAAATGCCACTTGGGATTTGGGAGAAGTCTAGAAAGCCTGTTTCCCCAACCTCCTTCCACAAGGCAGGGAGAACCTCACTCATTCTGAATATCGACAGTCCAGGACTTGTTCCATGTGCAGTCTTTTCAAAGGGCATATACAATGCTACTTTCTGTTTCATTTGGGTAAATGAATTAACTGTCTTTTGTAGGGACCATTCCCATTTCTTAAAACTTAGAAATAAGTTTGAACAGATGATGGCAAAGAACTTCCTAAATAATGAACAACAGAGATCAGTGTCTCGAAGTCTGTTCTGGTGAACATACATGGAACCGAAGATGTTGGTACCAGTGCACTTCAGGAGTATGGTATGCATCTGTGCCACAGATGACTGTCCACAAAACTAGCCATGTTGTGCTGCCATGTGGACTAGAGAGACGGTGGAGAAGGAGAAGGGGAACTAAAGTCTGGTTCCTCGAATCCACAGAGATGATGCGCTTGGCCTTTACCCCCCAAGCAGCCTGATCAGGCTAATGAGGTTTCTCTGTGGGAGCTGATATGGGGCTTGATTGCTCCCGGGGTACGGGTAGCTGTGCCAGAGCAGGCATTCGCTCCTGTGGAAGTGGGGACCAGGGGAAGGCAGGGATCAGATATCACTGCTCCCCTCCACTCTGGCCTGGGCTCCACAGGAGCATATTGAACAAGCTCATCAGTCTGTACCCACCTGTTGTCTCTCCTCTTCCACTTAAACTGTGTGAGCTCTTTAGGGCACAGACTGGCTGTGTGATATGGGGGTATCAGTGAGGCAGAGACCTTTAGGCATTACCATGATGCAAAGACAATAAAGAATAATGCTTTCCAATGGAAGCTGACCATGGATTCTAGGACCAGGAGATCTACTGAATCTGTATGTTCCCTGGGTGCTTGTTCCTGTCCCCTCCTTGAGCAACCATACCCACTCTGTGGGATGCTCTGATTACTGCTCTGCAGGTGCACTTGGATATTTAGCTAGCTTACACCACTGTGTTCCCAATCCAGCTGGCCTTTCTATCTTGGTGATACCCTGGGCTCTTCTGTTTTATTAAATAAACCCTACATACTTTGGAATCTTGCAGGTAAGAGATCATAATGGGGAATCAATGAGAGCACAAAATTATCCACTCCTTAAATTATGGGAAAAACTGGAATTGCTAAATGGGAGCATGAACTAACTAACATTTGTGCACGTGTCCAATAATATCAAACAAACCAAGAAGTGCAGCTGTTTATAAAACAAAATGTAATTCCTAAGGCCCTGTCTACATCCTGGAATTTAGCTCGTTTTTACAATGGATGTCAGATGACTTTGTGCTGAATACACTGTAACTTCAAAGTTTAGCCAAGGACAGACTAAATATCATGAAACCCATTGACATTACAACATTATGGCTGTTACAAAGGAGATTGTGGCTCCAACTGGCTCATGCAGTTTGATCTCAGTTTGGATTTAAAGAGAAGTTAGAGTCTTGCAGAAAATGGAGCTACTAGCATTATCCTTTCTGTCCCAGGACTGTCTACTTGAAAGGGTTCTAAGGACAATTTTAGACACTCGGTATTGTAGTTGTTGGGTAATTATCATTATAGAGACAGCTGGGTGAATGATAGATTTCATGGTTTACTGGCAATTCTGAAAAACTATTTTGGTTTGAACGAAAAATGGAATTGTGTTAACAACAACGAAATCAGTGAATTAAAAAGATGAAAAAATGAGTTTAGAGTTAAACAAAACAGTTTGACCCAAATGTAAATATTTCATTTTAATTTTGAGCATTTTAAGTGTTTTTGATTTTTAATAAAATTGAATGAAATCTTGAAATGAACAATTGTTTTGAATTGAAAAATCAATGCATTTTGTTTTGACATTTTGGGATTTTTTTGTTTTTGTTTTTGTTTTTTTTCCTGATCTAAACAATTTGGTGAAATCAGCACAAATTCACAAAATGTTTTGGTGTCTACGTTTTTCACCAAAAAAGAGTTTCAAGTAAATCCCGCCTCTCCGCTCCTCCCAGCTTTAATAATAGATCATCATTCAGCCATTTGTCTGATGAAGGCTAGTACAGGTCATATCAGGGATTTCCTCAACATAGAGAAGCTCCTTCCATTCTTATGGGCTAACATTGATCTCTGAATCTGCAGTGTTCAGATAACATTAACTGTGCAGAAAGCAGAGTAAAAGAAGCTCTGTATAAAAAGATGTTTCAAATCTGAGATGCAGAGACTGACCTTATGAGACTCTTTTCACTTTTATTTCTAGTGGATTTCCCTTTGGATTCCACTGAAAGGGTTTAGGCAATGGCTTTGAAAGATGTAAGTTGAAGACTCCTTTAAAAAGGAGGAGAGGGAGAGAAATCTGATTTTCAGTGTCCCAATGTGGGTTGAAGCATTCGAAGTGAACTGCAGTCGTTAACGTATTTCTCCCATTCTGCCCATTTGTCTTGTCTTAAATGGTGTAAGGACTGGAGAGAATTTGACTTTGAAGGCAGCACTAAGAAGAAATCCCATGTTTAGTCCGTAGAATCTCTCCCGTGTTAATGTTTGCTGTGTCTTGCAATGCAAGGACCGGACCTGAAACTGGGAGATCCCTTGGCAGGACTAGAGCCCCAGGAACAGCCATTTATCTCACAGTACATCTGCTTATTGCAGCAAGTTCCATTCTCCAGCAGCTGCTGATCAGTGGCAGTCAGGTTTGCAGGACTGCACCAGGGAAGGATGGATTGGGGGGTACCTTCCTCCTACCTATCTCCTACAGAGGGAGCTGCAGCCCAGATGCCTGCCGTGGCTGTGGGGAGCAGGGGTGTGTGGAGCCCATCGAGCTGCAAGGTACTGCTCCCTGTGCTCTCCATGGGTCGGTTGGGGGTTAGTGAGTCCCAGCTGGGAGTACTATGCAGCTCTGGCAACCAGGCAAACCGCTGCCCCCAACTGCCCTGTCCACAGGCCCTCTCCTCCTCTGGCATCCCTGCAGGTGTGCAAGGCTGCAGTGCTTGACGGAGGCGCTGAAACCTTGTGGCGGAACACGTAGCCCACTCCAGCAGAGCCCTGTAGAGGCTGTGGTGGTAGCAGCCAATTGGAAGGGCCAAGGGGGATGCAGCCAATTGGGGCCAGGCAGGCTCATATAAGAAGTTCTGCCAGCCAGAGGGAGGGGCAGTCACCCTCAGGAGCTCAGAGGGAGAAGGCTGGCTGGCCTACAGGGTGAGGTAGGCCAACACCCTGGATAGAGCTGTGACTGGCTCCAGAGAAGGAGTAGTTGTGGGCCCTGAAGCAAGGGCAGGGATGGACTGCAAGGCTGGCCCCAGGGAGGAGCAGCTGCTGGGCCCTGGCGTAAGAGCTGAACGGTGACGGCAGGGCTAACTCCAGACGGGTCTGAAGAAAGGGGCCGACTCTGGACTGCTGTGGTCACTGCTATAAGTGGCTGAGGACTATTGAATCCCCTCCACCCCAGAAGGGAAAGGAGCAGAGACTGAGACACAGCCAGAGGGCTGTGCAGCAAAGCGGATGCTGGGACTGTGGGGAGACGTGGGTCCGGGCAACACACCACCGAGAGGGTGCAGTGGCCACAGGAGCGATCCCTGGGATGGCCAGCAGGAGGCGCAGCAGGGTGAGCAGGGACCCGTCACAGACCTGCTGAGCATGGGCCACGGGTGTGTCCCAGCATTTCCTTTCCTGGCTGCAGCCCTGCAAACCTGCCTGCTGCTGGGGCTTTCCACCAAAAAATGCGGTGCCTGAGCAGCCCGCATGGCCGGTATCCGAATCCCAGTAATGTCAGTAACAGTAATGCTGTTATGTTAAATAAAATTATGAACAGTAATGTCAGCGGGATGGGATTGGTTCTTGGCAACACATTGCTGTACTGGAGGGCTGCTGTTAAGCGGCATGTACTATAGCTGCACCTGCTGTCTTGTTTGCATATCTCCCGCAGTAGTGGGAAGGTGTCAGATTTATTGACAGTGATTTTTTTTGGTCATCTTCATTGTCCTGGCTTCTGGGTGAAGGAAATCCTTTATTATTTTAAAGCTGGCCATCGGGGATAGCAGAAGTAGGTCAAATGCTTCCCGAGCAGCTACTTTAACCAGAGTAGCGACTGGAGCCAGATGGGAAAGAGCAGAAAGGTTCTGCCAGCAGTGTGGATCCTGAGGCAGATGGAGAGGCATGTTTACAGTGTCATCCCAGAATAGCCACAGAAAAATCTTTCCTTACAAATGATTTATGCTCACAATGGGTTGGAAAAACTTGCTTTAAAAGCAAACAAACAACAAAGCCAAAATAAAACAAAACTATTGTATCCTGCTGGAGAGGGTGGTGACTGATATCTGCATTTTAATTGAAAGGGACTGATGTAATCTGCATCTTTAAAGTTCATAACATCTGAAAACTTTTTGTATTTTAACTTGTACTTTATACAAGTATAAGATGAATGGGAGGTGGATGGGTCTGGATCCTGAACCACCGAACTCAACAGGAGTTGTGCCCATTGTGGACTGTAAGACTATTTGTCCCCAGTGGAGAAGGAGAAGCTGTGATAAATAATTCTTCAGCTAAACACACTTCTAACACACTTCTTGCTTCATATTTTGTCCTCAGGAGTAAACTGCTCATATTGCTTGTTATTGAATGGCTGCTACCATGTAGAAAGAGGCAATTTCTTTTTAAGGCACATTTACCTGTA
The DNA here is from genome assembly GCA_007922155.1 of Mesoclemmys tuberculata. Classification (NCBI taxonomy): domain Eukaryota; kingdom Metazoa; phylum Chordata; order Testudines; family Chelidae; genus Mesoclemmys; species Mesoclemmys tuberculata. Next base: position 94,667 of record ML675611.1, read on the forward strand.
GATCTTTGAATAAACTTTTTTACCCTGAGGTATTTGTATCTGGTATTAAATTAAACGTGGTTGAGATTATAACTTCAGTGAAGAGGCAGCAACATCCTTTGGCAAATCAGCAGGGTTATCATCTCCTTTATCTTTACAGTGACAGAATTGCACAGAATAATGTTTTATCTCCCATAAAGCAAGAATGCTGCCCATTAATATTTAGTGTTGGACAAATCCCATATGCACAGTGGCTACCATTGTAAAGGGCCAAGGACTGTGGCTACTGGGACTCTCTGACGCCTGTGAGGAGCAGTCTGGGCAGATTTCCGAACACTGCCTGTCCAGATGAAGATGAGTCCCTGCATGGGCCAGTCTCCAACTGTGCGTGTTACACAGCTGGAATTGTAATTTGTTTATTTGTATTATTTTCAAAACTTCAGTAAAGCACATACACAGCAAGTGAATTCTTTTGTGTCCACAGTTTGTGCTGTACTGTGCTGTGCTGTGCTGTATAGAGACACAAGAGGACAGGGACCTGAGTAGGAACTTGCTGGAGGGCAAAAAAAGAGACCCAGTTCCTTCCCTGACAAAATATGTTAATGATAACAGGAGCCAGATGCTAAACATGCCAGCTGTCACTTCTATGCACTGCAGAAGCCACTTCAGTATGTTTCTAAGAGATGCTGTGTGAATGTTGCTGTCATTGCCACGGTGAGATGTGCAGAGATGGAAGGGATCATAGCAAGTAATACATGGAAACCAAAATATCCATTTGCAAAGGTCACTGAAGGTAACGGTGTGTATGGATCAGGAGTACAGAGTGCAATCCAGCATGCCTCACACACACTCCAGTGCTATTGGCTGGAATCTCCCTTGAGTTGGGACCATTTTGTATCGCATCATCTGAGCAAGGCGGTCCTAAGGCCAGCACAGCTGTCAACAGGGAGATCCTCCCATAGCACAGAGGAGGCCTAACAGCCAGTATGCCACAACCCTATACTTCGTAGGGGGGGTGGCCATGGGAAAATGGGTGTGGCTGGGATTTCCCTAAACCCCAGTGATTCTATGCTGTTATGTTGGCTCCATAGGGCCATTGACCATGTCATTTAGAGCAGCTTTGAGGACTGTACTAGTGCACAAATGTTTCAGGATTAGGAGAGTAATGCCCCTAAGTGCCCAAACCACTTAGACCAGATATCTAATTTGTCAAGGTCATTTTAATTCTAATCCTGTCCTCCAAAGTGCTTGCAATCCCAGGTTAGCGTCATCTGCAAATTTTATAAGCATACTTTCCCTTTCTTTATCCGAATCATTAATGAAAATACTGAATGTTATCCGAAGCACCCTACTAAATACACCCTCCTGGTATGGCAGCAATCCATGGATAACTACTCTTTTAGTATGATCTTTCAACTGGTTTTTCACTCATTTTGTAGTAGTTTCAAGATCACATTTCCCTAGTTTGCTTATGAGAATGTCACATGGGATGGGACTGTGTTAAAAATCTTACCAAAATCAAGATATATCACATCTACAGCTTCGCCCCATCCACCAGACCAATAATCCTGTCTAAAAAGGAAATTAGGTTAGTTTGACAGGATTTGTTCTTGACAAATCCATGCTGACTATTCTTTATTGCCCTATTATCCTCTAGGTGCTTACAAATTGATTGTTTAATAATTTGTTCCAGTATCTTTCCAGCTATTGAAGTTAGGCTGATTGGTCTATAATTCCCCAGTGAATCTTTGTTCCTCTTTTTAAAGATAGGTGGTGTTTGCTCTTCTCCTGTACTTTGGGATCTCACTTGTTCTCCTTGAGTTCTCGAAGATCATTGCTAATGGTTGTCAGATGACTTCAGCTGTTTTTTTAGGTACCCTGGGATGAATTTCATCAGGCCCTGCCAACTTGAATACAACTCACTTACCTAAATATTCCTTAACCTGTTCTTTCTGTATTTTGGCTTGCATTCCTTCCCCTTCTTGTTCTTTATTGTTAATATTAATTGTGTTGAGTCACAATTAACCTTTTTAGTGATGACTGAAGCAAAGTAGGTATTAAACACTCCCTGAGGAAATCCTCTCTGTGGTAAGGCGTACTGCTGCCTCCTCGTGGTGAGAGTTGGTAACAGGTGCTGGTTGCTGGGCTGGGTGCAGAGGGCACCTCCCCAGTTCATTGGGGGGGATTGGGGAAGGCAGCCCCACATAAATCTGTCCCCTGGCCAAGGGTAGCCTCCTCTAATTATGGGTATTTTCCCTGGTAAGGGATAGCCTCTCCCTGTGAAGAGTTGCATCTTTTAATTTTATGGAGATTTTGAATACGAATTTTATTCACACTGATTGATGCTGGACTGGTTCAACAATGCCCTCTCTGCTGGTGTTGATGCCCCAACGAGCAGTGCAAAATATGTTAGAGGCAGAAACAAGGTTGCTGGACCCATCCACAAGAACCTTCTTCTAGAGTGGAATGCTCATGTGACAGAGGAATATGATCTCCTGAATGGAGATGAATAGGTTTTAATGGAGGATCACGTGTGTATCCCTAAAGACGAGGTGAGCGATGTTTTACAGGGCGTTTTATCATTGTTTTTACAAACAGCCTTCTTAAAGAGTTAGAATCCTGCTTCTAAATCCTGCTTCTATGAAAAATATTGAGATAATCTGAGCATCTATATTTGCTTGGTATTGATTATACTAATAACGTTACATCTGCAGTGCTGAGTCCTGAGGGAGATCCCTTCCGTTCCGGGTGTGAGCAGGGTCCGAGTGGCCTTCCCTTGCTCAGCCAGCTGCAAAGGGGGGACTGTACTTGCCTATCAGATGTATGGGAATTGGGCAGTTTGGCTGGGACGGGTTACAAATCACTTGGTGTTAATCGCAGGGTAATGGAATGCTGCCCACTTGTTGTGTGAAGAAAGGTCAGCAGAACTGTGCTTAGCCTGCTCTGATGGAAGGTTGGCTGTTCCCTGAACATAACTCAACAAAGGAGGTTTCCGAGGCCAGAGCACTGTGAGGCAGAGAGGGGACAGGATCTTCCTGTCTGGTTTGCACAGGCTCTAGGAGCTGCCCTCAGGCATGGTTTGACTACCTCTTTCTGCTGTTCAGACACAGACCGGACAATCTCCACCCGAGGATATTAAAGGAATTGGCGCGTGA
>ML675611.1:98200-120488 GCA_007922155.1 Mesoclemmys tuberculata
AGTCTTGCCTGCATGCTCGGGGTTTAGCTGATCGCCATATTTGGGGTTGGGAAGGAATTTTCCTCCGGGGCGGATTGGCAGAGGCCCCGGAGGTTTTTCGCCTTCCTCCGCAGCATGGGGCATGGGTCGCTTGCTGATGGATTCCCTGCAGTTTGAGGTCTTCAAATCTCACTTTTGAGGATTTCAGTAACTCAGTCATGGGTTCGGGGTTGTTATAAATGTGTATGGGTAGGGTTTTGTGGCCTGCCTTGTGCAGGAGGTCAGACTAGATGATCATATTGGTCCCTTCTGACCTATGAGTCTATGAGTTTTGTTAAAATTAGGGACAGTATGCCAGCAGCAGGGTTTCCATGCAAACTGAGAGCTGAAATCAATAAAAGAACTGGGGAGACTGTCCAGTAGTGGGGACTAGTCGAGCCCAGCACCCGACAGGCGGCTAAGGCTAGCTGAGCCCAGCAAGCAGCAGGGGCAAGCCTAGGGGGCTAGTGACTGGCAGGCAGTGGGAGCCAGCAGAGAGGGCTAGCCAAGCCCAGCAAGTGGTAGGAGCCAGCCAAGGGGGCTTGCCTTGCCCAGCTACTGGCAGGCGGTGGTAGCCAGCCAAGGGGGCTTGTCGAGCCCCACAACAGACAGGTGAACAGTGTAGGTCAGTAGGGCAAGGGGAATCAAGGAGAGGTGAAGGGCACATACTCTGGTGTGGGGTGGATTCTGCACGTGGTTTTGTGTTTATGAATTCTGTTTGCATTGTGTCCCCAAACTACTGCTGTATTGTTTCCTTCCTTTTATTACAAAATTTACTTTCTACACTCAGCCTCTGTGCTTGGAGAGGGGAAATGTCACCTTTTGGGGGTGCCAGGGAATAGTGTGTGATTTCCCAGGTGACTGGGTAGGGCTCAAGCTGGTTTGGTGGTGTATTATTGGAAAAAAAATCTAGATATGGAACCCAGCCCTTGCTGCTGCCAACTCCATCTGGCAGAAGGGTTACAAGTATTTTATGGTTTTGTTCTTTTTTTAATCAATGCAGCATTAGTTAATTGTACTTTGGTTTCCATTGGCTATTTCTATTTCCATCTGGTATTTTATTCAGTTATCTAATTTTTTGAGTTTCTTTTTTATTTTATTAAAAGTTTTTGTTGTCTTTGGCTGTCCTATTTGAGTCTTCCCGGATTTGGCTGTGGACTGGCCACACAGAGGAACCAGGAAAGGGAAGGTAGTCACAGCAAAATGGCTTCAAAGGTGCCTGGAACTGCAGAGCAGGGCCGAGAAGGCCTAAGAATGTATTGAATCGTTTGTGTATAAGACCTGTACCTATCTCCTTATATAGCCCCCATCACTGCAGGATCTGAACACCTCCCAAACATCAGTGGATTTAGTCTCCTATACATGTGTGTGTCACCGCCATTGTACAGTTGGGAACTGTGGCACAGAGAAAGAGAGATGGAGTGTTGGGTCCTAGATGAAATGGGCAGGAGAAGGAAATGCACCTAGGGGACAGGGGCAGTCAAGGGAGAATTGTAGATATGTGCAGACATCAAAGTTCCTCTGCGTTCCCTTGATACATCCCAAGTGATCTTGCTTTGAACCTTCTACCTGTACGCAGGGCATGAGGCTGCCTGGCTAAATTCCTGGTGTGATGTTCCCCTGGTGCAATCTGGACTGGTGTATTGATGTGTCACCCCATTTCCCCACTCCTGGCAATACTCTGCTGTGTTATGAGAATCCCCACTCTTGGACTGTTCACACACAATCTCCAACATGTATGCTGCTCCGAACTAATTGAGTGAGTGCATCTAGTCAGCCACTTCTTGGATTATGCAACAGAATGACCCCAGCTAATGCCTCCGACTTACAATGTTCAGTTATGCCCACTGAACAATGTAAGCTCATATAAGTTTGCCAGTTTAACAAATAAATTGATATGTACCAGCCTTGTTGCTCCCAGTGAAGTCTCCAACACACTGCTTTAGGTAGAGCACACAAACAAATTTATTAAGTGATTATAAATCAAAGCATAACAAGTCAGATTTGGTCAAATTAAATAAAAGCAAAACACATTCTAAATTCAGTTTAACACTTTCAGCAACCTTACAAACTTAGGCGATTCTCACGACAGGCTGGCTGGTTTCCCTTCAGCCAGGCTCTCTCCTTTGGTCAGCACTTCAATTGCTTGGTGCTGTTTGCAGATGGAAGTGAAGAGAGACATCATGGCAAATGTCTCCCTTTTTTATAATGTTCTTTCTGCCCTCTGGGTGCCCCCTCCCGCCAGCCCCAGGTCAGGTGACAAACAATGACCTTATATGGACTCATCCATGTCCTAAGTCAGAGAGCATTACCTCATGGTGGTTCCAAACTGACCTAGGGAGGGGGCAGTAACTTACTGAAGAATCCAATTGATCCTTTGTTGATGCCCAGGCCAGTCCCTTGTTTCTGGAAGGTTGAGCTGGGTTTCTCCTATACACGCCTTGACGAGGTGTGAATTGCCCCTCTGCTGCTGGAAAGTTTTGCCTGGACATGAGGCAAGCCATGAGGACACATCTTTGGGAATATTACATAGTGAAGCCTCATAACTATACACATGAAATTGCAATCAACATACTACTATAACAATGATGATCAGTACATCATGAGCCTTCCGAGACATCGAATGTGACACCCTTTGCATTAGACAATACACCATTACACTGTAAGGGTGACCATGGAGGTGCAGGCCATCGTACCTGGCGAGTTTAGACTTCTTAGTGTCCAAGTCAGCATCTGGCCTGAAAGCGCATGTTACCTCCCGGAGTTATTGCAAACGTGCAAAGTGTCCCTGGCTTCTCTTCGTTAGCCCTGTAGGTAATGACAGAAATAATCTGGATTTGCTTGACTGTGTTAGCTCCTCTGGCTGAGCTGTAACCGGGAAGCCTGTATGCCTGTGTGAAGCTTTATGCCCACTTAGCTTCTCCATGTCCCCATATTGAACTGGTTTGGCAGATGTGTCTATTGGAAGACGTTTGTCATGCTCCCTGTGGTGCCTATCCCATCCCGTTATATTGATTTATCTTATCTTGCTGTCTGACAAAGGCGATGTGGTGGTAGTTACCTCTGCGTTGCTCTAGGGAGAGAGCTGCTGCTCCTGTGTTCAAACTGACATGAGTTAACAGCCACGTCTCAGTCAGGTGAGGCCAGCCCGTTGTCCAGAGGTGCTGGACAGTCTGTGTGCTCTGCTTCCCGGGCCTGCACAGGCTGCCAGCCTCGGCAGGGGTCATAATGCCGCCCAGCAGTCTCAGGGTTCCTGCGTGGTGGGTGTGCGGTCTCACGACCCAATGCCTAAATGCCCAGTTCTTCCGCTTGGCTTAGTTTAGCTAGAGTAAATCAGGTAAATAAGCCAGTCAGTATTATGACTCACTCCTCTAGATGTCCCTGACATGTTTGGTAGACTCCTGGTTTTCCAAGTGCAGTATGGCCATAGTACTAGCTTCCTAGTAGGGCATGTTCTGTCTATTATAACTTAAAATTTCTAATGCATCAAAATCTAAGGGCTCCAATCAGGGCCCCACTGCAGTAAGTCTTGTACCAATAAGAAACAGACAGTCCCTGCCCTAGAGCTTCAGTCTATGTTTTGACAAAACAACAGGTCAATAGACAGAGGAAAGTGGTGGAGGGTGCATGGCAAGACAGGGCCAGAGGCATTTACATAAGGCAGGAGAGTTGACACAAGTTAGTAGTTACAGTGGACTCTCTTGTCATAGAAGTCATGAAGGGTCACCAGTCTAGCTAATGCCAAAGGGTGCTATATAGTATCTTACCTTCCTAGGACTTCAATACTTCCTCCAATGCCTTAGCTTATTTGTATGAAGAGGGGTTTTGCAGATGCAGTGTTCTTGGTGTGATTTCCTAATATACTATCCTGAGATATTGTCTTGATTGTTATGCCCTGATTTTGCTACTCATTGTTTGCCGTGTAGTTATAGCTGAGATGGTCCCAGGATATGACATAGAGAAGGTGGGTGAGGTAACATGTTTTGCTGGACCAACTTCTGTTGGTGGAAGAGACAAGCTTTTGAGCTTCACAGAGTTCTTCACTCCCCTGGCTTCCAAACAACCCCCAACCTCTCCAGGTTCTTCATCATCATCAGAGCAAGCTCCCCACTGACCAGGACCCACCAATGTAAAGTGGTATGAGACCTTGCCAGAACAACAGATGCAAAAGCTGCAGACATCTCTCCATTGCTACAATGAGCAATACCCCTCACAACACACCTTTCAAGATCCATGGGTCCTACGCATGCCTATCACAAAATGTGGTGTGTGTACTACATTTGATGTGTACTGCATCAAATGCCCCAACAAAAGCTATATGAGTGAAATCAGATAATCACTATGCTCTCCAATGAACTCTCAAAGAAACACAATAAAAGACAAAAACACCCTATCACCCGTGGGCAAACACTTTTCACAAGGCAATTGCTCCATATCTGACCTCACTTCTTGTCCTCAAAGGAAACCTTCAAGCAACACATTCAAGAAGCAAGCCTGAGAATTTAAATTCATAGCTTTGCTAGATGCTAAAACCATGGACACTCGTTTTATGGCTCATTACAACAATTGGTAACTTACTAACCATCTTTTAGTCCTATGACTCCAGAGGTGTCAATTGCCCTCTTCATTTTAAGTGTTCTCCTGTAACATGTGTTAATCCCCTATATTTAACAGTCTCTCCCACTTTGTATTTAGCAGGGATGTCTGACTGAAGAAGAGCTCTGTGAATCTTGAAAGCTTGTCTCTTCCACCAAAAGAATTTGGTCCAATAAAAGATATTACCTCAACTCACTTTGTTTTTTGGTTTCTCATGACTCGTGAGCAAAGCCATGAGATATTAGGTGTGTCCATCTTCCTCAAAAAATACCTTCATGGCAAAGCCTGTGATTATAAATGCCTTCCTTTCCCCACTGCACCCTGGAAGAACATATGGTTTTAATCTCTCTGCTGCTTTAGCTATTGTGCTGTAAATTGGTCTCCTCCTTTCTCTGTTCCAATGTACAGGAGATAGCAATTGTGTGTTGATTCCCTAAAGTGCCTCTTGTGCATAGCATCTATCTGAAATACAGCTGTGGGAGGTGATTGTGTCACCTATCTTGGCTGTGTACTGTTATAAGTAATCTGTAATTGCATCCACTACAACCCCGAGTGGATCGTGCTTATGGCTATAGCAGTCTCTCCATCATTTCAAGATGTACTGATACATGTGGTAGGTGTCCATCTGATAAGTGAACCAGCAAACTTTCCACTGTCATGGAAAGAATCACACACCATTCAGTTTTGGTTGGATCGAGCAGAACTTTAATCTTAACAGGTACCTAGAAGGCTATAGCTATAGGGAAGCCCAGGCAGCACGTCTCTGTGCTGAGCTCTGGCACTTCAACTGCTTTCAAGTTACAGAGGGTTTATAGAGGTTTATCATAGTTTACATATTACATACAGATCATATAGTGGATTTTCCAGTATTTAACAAGTCATTTACTACAGATTGGGCACTTATAACTCATACTGGGATTCTCCTCGTGCCAGAAAGTCCTGAGACACATACAGTCTTTTGTAACCTGCAGGAATTCCTGGCAGGGTATGGCTGGGGGTGGCTGCAAGTGTAGTTAATGCCTTATAACATAACTCAACAAGTTTAATAACCACATTTCTATTGTGGTTCCAGTCTAAGGCCTCCTGGCTGTATTTTTTATTCCACACCACACACAAGACCGAGGAAAAAATTAAATGAAGCATCATTTATTCTGTCTCATAACTCTGTGAGTCAGTCTATTACTATTCTATAATAAACTTCAATAAAATGATATACAAATTTATGCTTCAACCATAAGAAATAATCTACAGTAGCATATAATTCTGAAAATAAATAATTCCACTCTTGAACCCATACGGGATGTTACAATCAAAGATCCATGAACCTTTGATAAAGTGAATAATGACTTGGTTTTCATAGTGAAATCCTCCTATCTTGAATTTTCACATGATGTGAATGAGAAGTTGTACTCCAGGCTGTTTGATTAACATTTCAAGAAGTTGCTGTTCTCCTATTCATATCTGAGCAAGCTTCTGCAAGCAAGGAGTGTCCTGTATTTTAAGAGAGTTAGAAACCAGGGGGTGAAATCCTGGTCCCATTGAAGTTGGTGACAAATGTCTCATTGACTTCAGTGGAGTGAAATCTAGATCTTTGCACAATGTCATGGGTCAGATTCTTATCTCAGTTACACCAGAATAAATCTGGAGTAAATCCCCAGACTCTGGTTGAGTTGCTCCAGGTTACCGCATTGTAAGAATCAGGCTTAGTAGAATCTGCTGAAAAAGATCAAGCAACAATTTATTTACCTCCCCTATAATTAAGGAAAAAAGACTCCAAAATCAGCTGTATATGTTACTGCATAATATAATTAACTTTACATGAGAGCCACATCCTGGGCATGACCTCCTTCGAACAGGGCCAGTAAAGAGGGGAGTTTGAGAGGGAGATCCCCTGCTGGAGAAGCAGTGAGTGGGCAAGCTTGTTTGTCTGCTGGTGTTTCATTTGGCTTGCTGAAAGTTTGCAGTGGATTGTGTGTTTGGGGACTGTGTGGGAGTGGAAGCGAGAGGCCTGCTAGCTGAGTGGGTGCTAGCTATGCTCTAGCCTCCTATCCACTGTTTCTTGATCATCCTTGTGATCACCTTTCCCCTGTGTGTAATGAGGGAGCAGGGCTGACCGAGGAGAGCCGGGCTTAAAAGCTAGGTGCTAAACGACCAGGCAGAGCTAGTGAACTGGGAGTTTGAGAGGGTGTTTGTAGGAGGGAGAAGGAACAAAATCTCCATAATTTGGAAAGGCTGCATCGCTGAAGCCAACACTGCTCCTGGCTCCTTCACCTGCCTCTGTGTCTAGAGCAGGGGTGTCAAACTCAAATCTTATGGTGGGCCACATTTATATTACATTTATTTCAGGGGGGCCACGCATACCACACGCTACTCTACTGTAGTTTTCATAGTCTACTCTCCGCCGAAAAATCTCCCCGCAGGGTGAAATTCGGCAGCAGAGTAGGAGACTAGGAATGGGAACTGGCACTCACAGAGGCTCGCAGACTCCACTCTCCGCCGTGAAATCTACCTGCAGGGTGACATTCCTTTTTAAGAGCAGATATTTCCTTTTTAAGAGGAGATCTCACGGTGCCCTGAGCTCACGCGAGATCTCCCACGCTTTTTCTGAGCTTAGCTCAGAAAACACTGCCGGCACAGGTAACACAAGCCGGCGGGCCAGATTCGGCCCGCGGGCCTTGTGTTTGACACCTGTGGTCTAGAGAGTGAACCTGACCATGGATGCCTCTACCTGGGTCCTGCTGTGGATTTGCAGAGACTGGCCTGCATTTCTTCCTATGGAAAACTGGGCTGGGGTTACCGTCCGGTCTCATCATCTGGAGTGATCCCAGAGGACTCGAAAAGGGCAATTATCGAACCTATCTATAAAAAATTGAGAAATAAGGACAACCCAGGGAATTATAAACCAATGAGCTTAACTTTGGTACGTGGAAAGATAGTGGATCAAAAAATCCAACAATTAATTTGTAAGCACCTGGAAGAAATTAAGCCGATAAATAACAGTCAACATGGATTTGTCAAGAGCAAATCATGTCAAACCACCTAATATCTTTCTTTGACAGGGTAGCAAGACTTGTGGATAGGGAAAGCAAACGATGTGGTATATCTTGACTTTAGTAAGTCTCAGATGACCTTCTCAAACAAATTAGAGAAATATAGCCGAGATAATCCTACTATGAGGTAGGTGCACAACTGGTGTGAAAAGCTTACTTAGAATAGTTACCAAGGTTCACAGTCATGCTGGAAGGGCATATCGAGTGGGGTCCAATAGGGATCTGCCCTGTGTTCAGTTCTGTTCAGCATCTTCATAAATTATTTATATGATGTCAGAGAGAATATACTTATAAGGTTGGGGATGATACCAAGTTGGGAGGGAGGGTAGCAAGAAATTTGGAGGATTTCTCCAAACTAGAGAAATCGTCTGAAGTTCAGTAAAGACAAATGCAAAGTACTACACTTAGTAAGGAATAATCTCTAGCACAAATACAAAATGGGAAATGACTTCATAGGAAGGAGTATTACAGAAATGGATCTGGGAGTTCTGGTGGATTACAAACTAAATATGAGTCCTCATTGCAAAGAAAAAAAACATAATTCTGGGATGTATTAGCAGGATTGTATAAGCGAGAAATGCAAAGTAATTTTTCCACCATTGATAAGGCTTCAGCTGGAGTATTGTGTCCAGTTCTGGGTACTATACTTCAGGAAAGATGTGGACAAATTGGAGAAAGTCCAAAGGAGAGCAACAAAATGATTAAAGGTCTAGAAAACGTGATCTGTGAGGAAAGAGTGAAACAACTTGGTTTGTTTAGTCTGGAAAAGAGATGATTGAGGGGGCACATAAGTCTTCAAGTACATAAAAGGTACATAAATTGGACTCCTTAACCACTCAGGACAGGACAAGAAGCAATGGGCTTAAATTGCAGAAAGGGCGGTTTAGATTGGACATTAGGAAGAACTTCCTAGTTGTTAGGGTAATTAAACACTGGAAAAAAACTTACCAATGGAAGTTGTGGAGTCTCCATCACGGAGGTTTTTAGGAACAGGTTATAAAAAACCTATCAGGGATGGTCTGGATAATACTTAGTCCTGTCTTGACTGCAGGGGACTGGACTAGATGACATATTGAGGTCCCTTCCAGTTTTACATTTCTCTGACTCTGCGATTGAGACACTCTGCATTATCAAACCATAACACCATTTTAAATAGACTGAAACAATGTAAATTGCAGGTTTAGAGAAAGCTGTTTAGTCATATTTCTCGAAAGAATCAAGAGTGCTTGCTCACTGATGATAATATCAAATGTGTTATGCTATTTACTTAATCTGTTTTGAAAGGCAAAAGAAGGATGGTCTCATAATGGTCTAATCTGAGAAATATACTGCCTAAGAAGTTAGCAGGACATTAGCCGATAACAAATCATATACCACAACTCTGGAAAAATGCAATGCTTTTATTACTTCAGTATTGTAATTAAATAAAAATTAGACTCTGGGATAGAGTAATTCAACAATACATCTCTAACTTTAGTCAAGAAAAAGAGTTCAGAACAACTCGAGGTGAAGAAATTAAGCCTAATGAATGTATTATGTAATTCAGATGCCATTAAATGCAATGCCTGTTACCTTATAAGAAATCATTTCAAACAAACAACTAAATGTGAATGAATCTCATAACAGTGTGATGACAAGATCCAATTATCTGTTATTGGAACCAGTTTTGTCATTATCTGAATATACTTTCAATTTTAACCTGGGAGATAAAAAACCCTTTTTCACTGTAGTAATAATAGGATGTGGTTGCTTTTGTTCTGTAGGGAATCTCAGCTGTGAGAGGAAAAGGACATGGGGTAGTGTGTGGGAGGCAGGGGCTTTCCCTGCGGGAGGCAACCCCAGTGGCCAGCTCTCCTTTCCGGATCAGGCAGTTGCCTCCAGTTGTAAGGGCTCCTTCTGATTTTTCTCCTCTTCCTGCCTTATACATGGATAGAGCGTTTATGCCACAGCATATACCCCTTAGCACACCACCTCTGGCCTCTTCCCCATAAAAGAACAGCAAAATCAGACCTCTTGACATGCAGAGAGCAAAAGAAGAGATGAGGTGGCCCTGAGCCTCATGCACCACCGGGCATTTTCAGAGCATTCTATGTGAATTACCCTGGGGTGCAGCGCTGCATGACCTCAGCCTCTTCATAATTTTTGAATCTGCTAATGGGGAGCTTGCAGATGTGCACACAGATTAAAAGGGTAGCGCCTGCAGTGGCTCAGATACTATGCTGATGAGGATTGGCTGAGGTCCTAAGGCACAGAACAGAATGGAGATTTTCAGACTTTTCATATGGCTGGTGCTGGGGGCTGTGCACAGGGGATGGAGCTGCTGGGGGAGCAAAGTCTAGACAAGGGCATGCACTTGAACCAGCCTCTTAGGACCTCATGGTAAAGAAGCTCAGTACATGTCCGTGTAGCCCCGCAGTTCGGACTAAGGTGGTGTGAATAGTAGCGTGCACCAAAGTGCTGCACGGTAACTCCCCTGTGTGAATGCAAACTTAAAGGTCCTGAGTTCACACTCCAATTAAAAAAAGCAGGGTACTAATTACTCAAGCACCTTCTCCGATATATAGCTGGGCTGGCATGCCATGGGGAGCAGAAAGTGCCCCCCTAAGGTGACCCAGGCAGAAGTTGTGCCTCCTACGACACCATTCTTTCAAAACGTTCACCCTGGTGACTCATAGCTGTGAGTGCAGACAATTTCCCTTTAATGTTAAGGTCATCAAATTAGGGTCAAATTAAATTTGTAATAACACACTGTATAATATTGTCTTAAAGGGAAGAAATCTTAATTATGCTGTTGGAAGGGTTTGTTTCTCTGTTAAATTGTTTTCCTCCTTTTGACTGACCTAATTATTCAATTGGCATATTAAAGTCCTGCGATTTTAATAGCTCAGTCATGAAATTAGCAGCAAGTCTGTGCTACACAATCCAGCTGTATAGATAAAAAAATAATCGAGCTAATTAAAAACTCCTGTATTAGCCACCATCACGTCATGTTCCTTTGATATAGTCTCCCACCATATTATCAGCAAGTTAAAGAAGTATGGGTTGGATGAATGGTCTATAAAATGGATAGAGAGCTGACTGGATCATCGGGCTCAACGGGTAGTGAGCAAGGGCTCCATGTCTAGCTGGCAGCCAGTCACAAGTAGACTGTCACAGGGGTTGGTCCTGGGGCCAGTTTTGTTCTACATTTTCATTAATGATCTGGAGGATAGGGTAGATTGCACCCTCAGCAAGTTTGCAAATGACACTAAGCTAGGGGGAGTGTTAGATACTCTGGAAGGGAGGGATAGGATACAGAAGGACCTAAACAAATTGGAGAATTGGGCCAAAAGAAATCTGATGAGGTTCAACAAGGACAAGTGCAGAGTCTTGCACTTAGGATGGAAAAATCCCATACACAGATATAGACTGAACAACGGGCTAGGCAGCAGTTCTGCAGAAAAGGACTTGCGGGTTACAGTGGATAAGGAGCTGGATATGAGTCAGCAGCGTGCCCTGGTTGCCAAGAAAGCTAATAGCATATTGGACTGCATTAGCAGGAGCATTGCCAGCAGATCGAGGGAAGTGATTATTCCCCTCTATTTGGCATTGGTGAGGCTACATTTGGAGTGTTGTGTCCAGTTTTGGGCCCTCCACTACAAAAAGGATGTGGACAAGTTGGAGAGAGTTCAGCAGAGGGCAACAAAAATGATTAGGGGGCTGGAGCACATGACTTATGAGGAGAGACTGAGGAACTAGGCTTGTTTAGTCTTTATCAAGCCGGGCTTTAAAAACCTCTAAGGATGGACATTTTACCACCTCCCTAGGTACCCATTCCAGTGCTTCACCACCCTCCAACCCTAAACCTAACATCAACAGGGCCTGATGAAATCCATCCTAGAATACTCATGGAACTGACTGAGGAGATATGAGCCATTAGTGATTATTTTGAAAACTTGTGGAAGACTGGAAGCGGGGAGATACAGTGCCACTTTACTAAAAGGGGAATAAAGACAACGTGGGCAATTACAGACGAGTCAGTTTAACTTCAGTGCCCAGGAGATAATGGAGACAATGGAGCAAACAATCAAACAATTACTAGAAGATAATAAGGTGAAAAGTAAGAACAAATCATGTGAAACCAATCTAAGACTAGTATCCAAAATGCTTCGAGTTGGTCAAGGTAGAAGTTAAATGGCTCAGATCAACCTAAAAAGGTAGGATATGAAACAGGGCCTAGCTAGGAAGGGAGGCTACAATGGCCTGAGACAGATGGGACTGGGTTTATTTTACAGACATGAGAAATGACATGGATCACGTTACTTCATGTTGATTAATGTAGGGGTTTCTAAACTGTGGTATGCATACCACCAGTGGTATGCAGGCCACCTCCCAATGGTACGTGTCTAAGCTGCCCAATGCTCCAGTTGCCAAGGAAGCTTAAGCAGAGTGTCAGCAGCAGCTTAACCCCAAGTTCTGCTGCTGACGCTCCGCTTAATCTACCTTGAAAACTGGAACACTAGGCAGCTTAGTTCCTCGGCTTAGTTTCCCAAACCTCTGGCTTCCGGCAATGTGACTGGAACCAGTTGCCAAGGTAGCTTATAAGCAGAGCATCGGCAGCTATCTAGTCTTTTTATAAAAAAAAATTGGTGGTGGTACTAGAAGTGGTGGCATTTTATGTTGGTGGTGCACAACATGGTAGAGTTTGGGATACGCTGGATTAATGTAAGGAGAGGATGAGTGGATACTGAAATGCGTTTGTGTTTGCTGAAGCATTTAGTGACCTTCAGGTAGCCCTGAAGGTCAGTGGAGAAAAAGTATTTTAAAGACAGTTAAGCCTTGGAACAGATTTTATTTTTAACTAGGTTTTTAGTGATTTATATCTCTTCCATTTTCCTGGGTGGGTTTGACATGTTGCAATGAAGCATCCTGGTTAATAACAGATTAGGTTTTTCTTCTGAATGTGTCCTAAATATTTCTCTCTTTAAATATAATAACGTCATAACCACAAAGTCTGCTAATAGTTTCTTATTTCTGCATGGAACCCATGAGATATTAATGAAGCTGGGCACAAGCAGACAATATGCATTTTAATATTGCGAAATGTTAAAAGTATTCATCTAGGAAGAAATAATGTAGGTCATACGTGCAAGATGGGGGACTTGATGCGGAAAAGCCATGACTCTGACAAAGATTTGGGGGACATGGTGGATAATCAGCTGAACATGAGCTCCCACTGTGAGGCTGCAGCTAAAAGAACTAATGCACTCCTGGGTGCTCAAACAAGGGAATCTCAAATGGGAGTAGAGAGGCTATTTTACTTCTGTATTTGGCACTGGTACAACTGCTGCTGGAATAGTGTGTCCAGTTCTGATGTCTACCATTTGAGAAGGATGATAAACTGGAGAGGGTTCAGAAAAGAGCCATGAAAATGATTAAATGATTAGAAAATATGCTGTATGCTGATAGACTCAAGGAGTGCCATTGATTGAGCTTCACAAAGAGAAGGTTAAGGGGTGGTGATTACAGTCTATAAGTATCTAAATGGGAAATAAATAGTAAATAATTGGCTCTTCAATCTTGCATAGAAAAGCATAGCACAATACAATAGCTGGAAGTTGAAGTTAATCAAATTCAGACTGGAAATAAGGTGTAAATTTTTAAGTGAGGTAGAACAATTTACCAAGGGTTGTTGTGGATTCTCCATCACTGAGAATTTTTAAGTCAAGACTGGATTCTAAAAGATCTGCTCTATGGCCTATGGTTATACAGGAGGTCAGGTGTGATGATCATGAAGGTCACTTCTAGCCTTGGAATCTATTAATTAAACTCAGGATTAAGTTGGATATGATTTTTCAAGAATAATGAAAGCTACAAATTAAATTTCTTTTTCACATATTTATTTACCTTAATTGGCAGTCACATATTTCTGCTAGTTTCTAGAGAGGGCATTGTTACATAAAAATGTTGGCAGTATTCCTATCATGAGCATAATTGTCTTTGGTTTTTTGGAGTGTGGCAAACAGCCAGCTTCTTCCTAGTGGGTCTCACATTTTTGCCTCTCTTAGTGGGCCAGGGCATCACCAGTTACCCCGTCTTCCCAGGGAGGGGGGTAGGGACCTGGGCCCACCCACTCCTCTGGGTCCCAGCCCAGGAGCTCTCTAAGTAGCAGCTATGTGCTGCTGGCACCTTACTTGCAGCTGCAGGCTTTTCCCCTGTGCTACTTTCCACCCCCCTCTGTCTTTCTGCCTTCTTGAACCCAGTATCTTCTTCAGGACTCCACCTTTCTCCCACACACCACTGCACTGCACTCCATTCTGTTCTTCTCCACAACTCCACACGCCATTGTACTCCATTCAGTTCTTCTTCACAAACTGCTCTGCTCACCACACACCTACTCCTTCAACTCCCACTGTGCCTGGCAGGAGTAGAGGGTTTTTATCAGGCACCTGGGTAGGGCCTTAATTGGTTTCAGCTGACACTAATTACCCTTTCGCTAGTCTACAGGGAATAAAGCATGGAGCATTCTAGCAGTTACATAGTGCCCTTCTAGAACTTTCCCAGTGCCCTCTGCCCTTCCTATACCACAGGAGGCATTGCCAAAATCAATATAAAGATCCTGGTGACAGCATTTGATTAACAGTGTATGATGAATGATGCATTTGCTAATATTTTTGGTCTAAGATACTAAAAGCAGCCCCACTTACATAGGGTTTTTAAATCTTCTATTAAAAATAAGCCACCATAAATAAGAACTTTGCTTACGTTTTACTTGATGTCAGAATTTGAGATAGACCAAGTGGCCAGTGTTCAGATTTGGGTTTGATTCATAACACTGAGAGAATGTTTACCCACTGTAAATACACTGTATGGTTTATTACGAGCTGCAAGGCTGCTTCCTCTGATGCAGAGTTTTGCTTGCTAAAATCAGCCTTTGCAATTTAGTCATCTAGCTCCTGCTCCATTGAAGTCAATGGGAACAGAATCAGGTCCTGAGAATGTTCAGCAAGAAGCCACCATTTCTGATGAAAATTATATGCTGACACAACAAAGTGCTACAATGTTCATGAGCCTCTAACATGGTCAATAAGCTTTTACAGCTAGGGATGCTGCCGTCAGCTCATGTGGTGATTTGCTTTATAACTGAAATAATATGGTGCAAAGGTAAATAGGAGAATTAGTGCAAAACTGATGGCTGAGAGAAGGGGAAAAATATTTTAGTAAACCAGCCACCACCAATGACAGATACTGTGTTTAAACGTAATATGTAGTACGACTGTGACTGTTTGGGGAATCTGTAAATGTACAGTTTATGAAGCCTGTTCTTGAGACCGGATGCTCTTTTTGTGTATCTGCAGACTCCCTGTTGAATGTGGGGTTGGTCTGCCTTCTCTGGTGTCTTTTTATCTCCATATTGAACTTGGAATTCCAAGGGGCAGCAGCACAGGGCTAACAAAAAAGAGTTCTCCCATTAAAACCACCCTAGGCGAGCTGCTGCTCAGAAGAACCAATGTGCCCAGCTGGACAGCAACTAAATAACAGATTATTTGGGTGGGGATTTTGATTGCCTCACAAGGCTGATCAGAGAGTCCCCTAAAAAGATGACTGGAGGCTATAAATGAGATGATCTCTCAGCAGCCATTTGAGGAAGAGATTTTCTGTTTTGCATGAGACGCCAAGTGTATGAGGGCATGGTGTGTGGGGCTGGGAGTCCTGTATACCCTCCAGGGCTCTGGCTAAACCGAAAGTACTCTCCAGAGTGGTGAGGAGCCAGAGGCAGGGAAATGCATATAAGCCTGTTTGTTAATTTTTCTAGATCTGTGTATCTCTAGTCCTAATGGTGTTTCAGAATCTTGTGCAAAGTCTGTCTGTCTGGCTTTCGCTTTTGCATGTCCCTGAAGAGAAGAACTTTAAACCAGAAAGCTCTCACCTTGATGGGATTCTGTGGAACATGCAAGAGCTGCCGGGGAGGCTTGGAGGAGACAGCACTAATTTCAGGCACTGGTTGGACTACGGAGGGCCGCACTGCCAAGAGGGTTGTGAGTCACAAAGGCTGCACCATAGCACGTGCCAAGAAGCCAAAAGCCAGGACGGATGCCTAAAACCTGTCAAGGACACGTGTGATGCAGCTTTTGGATCTCCTCACTGCAGTCTGGCAGTGTCCAGCAGGAGGAGCTCACGTCTTCCACCCAAACTCCACCCAGGCCCTGCCTGGTCCTGTGGCTCCCTGTGTCGCTCATTTCCCCCCGCCCTGCCATTGCTCAATGCTTGTGTCCCTCTTCCCGCTCATGCCGCCCTGCCACTGCTCATCATAGAATCATAGAGTTGGAAGGGATCTCAGGAGGTATCTAGTCCAACCCCCTGCTCAAAGCAGGACTAACCTCAGCTAAATCATCCCAGCCAGGGTTTTGTCAAGCCTCAGCTTAAAAACCTCTAAAGATGGAGATGCCACCACCTCCCTAGGTAACCCATTCCAGTGCTTCACCACCCTCCTAGTGAAAAACTTTTTCCTTATGTCCAACCTAGACCTCCCCCACTACAACTTGAGACCATTGCTCCTTGTTCTGTCACCTGCCACCACTGAGAACAGCCTAGCTCCATCCTCCCTGGAACCCCCTTTCAGGTAGTTAAAGGCTGTTATCAAATCCCCCCTCATTCTCCTCTTCTGCAGACTAAACAGGCCTAGTTCTTTCAGCCTCTCTTCCTAAGTCTTGTGCTCCAGCCCCTAATCCTTTTTGTTGCCCTCAGCTGGACTCCCTCCGACTTGTCCACATCCTTTTTGTAGTGGAGGGACCAAAACTGGACACAATACTCCAAATGTGGCCTCACCAATGCCAAATAGTGGGGAATAATCACTTCCCTTGCTCTGCTGGCAATGCTCCTGCTAATGCAGTCCAATATGCCATTAGTCTTCTTGGCAACCAGGGCACGCTGCTGACTCACATCCAGCTTCTAATCCACTGTAACCCCCAAGTCCTTTTCTGCAGAACTGCTGCCTAGTCCGTTGTTGTCCAGTCTATATCTATGTATGGGATTCTTCCATCCTAAGTGCAAGACTCTGCACTTGTCCTTGTTGAACCTCATCAGATTTCTTTTGGCCCAATTCTCCAATTTGTTTAGGTCCTTCTGTATCCTATCCCTCCCTTCCAGAGTATCTAACACTCCCCCTAGCTTAGTGTCATTTGCAAACTTGCTGAGGGTGCAATCTACCCCCTCTTCCAGATCACTAATGAAGATGTTGAACAAAACCGGCCACAGGACCGACCCTTTGGGGTACTCCACTTGTGACCGGCTGGCAGCTAGACATGAAGCCATTTATCACTACTCATTGAGCTCTTTGTGCTAGCCAGTTCTCTATCCATTTTATAGTCCATTCATCCAACCCATACTTTTTTAACTTGCTGATCACAATATTATGGAAGATCGTATCAAAAGCTTTGCTAAAGTCAAGGTATATCAGGTCCACCGCTTTCCCCTCATCCACAGAACCAGTTAACTCTTCATAGAAAGCAATCAGGTTGGTCAGGCATGACTTTCCTTTGGTGAATCCATGTTGACTGCTCCTGATCACCTTCCTCTCTTTTAAGTGCCTTAAAACGGATTCCTTGAGGACCTGCTCCATGATTTTTCCAGGGATTGAAGTGAGGCTGACGGGCCTGTATTTTCCTGGATCCTCTTTTTTCCCTTTCTTGGAGGTTGGCACTATATTTGCCTTTTTCCAGTCATGTGGGACCTCCCCCTGTTGCCACGAGCTTTCAAAGATAATAGCCAATGGCTCCGAAATCACATCAGCTAACTCCCTCAGCACCGTCGGGTGCATTGCATCTGGCCCCATGGACTTGTGTATGTCCAGTCTTTCTAAATAGTCCTGGACCTGTTCCTTCAGCACTGTGGGATGTTCACCTCCTCCCCATTCTGTGCCGTCCAGTGCAGTAGCCTGGGAGCTGACTTTGTCTGTGAAGACAGAGGCAAAAAAGGCATTGAGTATCTTAGCTTTCTCCACATTCTCTGTCACTAGGTTGCCTCCCCCATTCTATAAGGGGCCCACACTTTCCTTAATCTTCCTCTTGTTGCTAACATACCTGTAGAAACCCTTCTTGTTCCCCTCACATCCCTTGCTAGCTGCAACTCCAATTGCACTTTGGCCTTCCTGATTTCTTTCCTGCATGTTTGAGCAGTATTTTTAGAATCCTCCCTAGTCATCTGACCAAGCTTTCACTTCTTGTAACTTCTTTTTTGTGTTTAAGCTCACCAATGACTTCTTTGTTAAGCCAAGCTGGTCGCCTATCACACTTGCTATTCGTTCTGCACATCGGGCTGGTTTGTTCCTGTGCCATCAATAAGGTTTCTTTAAAATACAGCCAGCCCTCTTGGATTCCTTTCCCCCTCATATTTGCCTCCCAGGGGATCCTGCCCATCAGCTCCCTGAGGGAGTGAAAGTCTGCTTTTCTGAAGTCCATGGTCCATATCCTGCTGTTCTCCTTTCTTCCTTTTGTCAGGATCCTGAACTCGACCATCTCATGGTCACTGCTGCCTAGGTTGTCACCCACTTCTACTTCCGCTTCCAAATCTTCCCTGTTTGTGAGCAGCAGGTCAAGAGCAGCACAGCCCCTAGTCGGTTGCTCCAGCACTTGCACCAGGAAGTTATCCACAACACAGTCCAAAAACTTCCTGGATTGTTGGTGCCCTGCTGTATTGCTCTTCCAGCAGATGTCGGGGTGATTGAAGTCCCCCATGAGAACCAGGTCCTGTGAACTGGAAATTTTCCTTAGTTGACTGAAGAAAGCCTCATCTACCTTATCCTCCTGGTCTGGTGGTCTATAACAGACTCCCACCACAACAGCACCCTGATTGTTCTTGTTCTTATTGTTCATGTTCCTCCCTGTTGCTGTTGCTTGATGCCTGGGGGAAGACAGGAGGGGAATGGACATGGTGATGAGCGGGCTGAGCAGGGGAGGAGTTGGGGTCTGGAGTGGAGCAGGGGTGGACAGTAGGTGGGGCTGTTACCCAAATAACAAATAGCACAGAATCTTTTTCAGGGGATAAGGCAACAAGCCATGTTTATTGTGCATACAGAAATTTCTTAATAGTATCAATGATGCAAATACCAAGAAAATAGTATCAACACTATAGCAATACCAATATTGTGCTTTACTTAGTGAAATAGTATCAATAATATTAACACTAGGAAAACAGTATTAACATTATATCTATACTATAATTACAGAGATCCTTGTTAATAATAAAATAGACTTTGCTGACATATGTTCCAGTTGGTATTTTCATTCACACTCATACACACTGACAGGCGTACACAGATGGGAGACAGGCCAAGATAAATGGGGACTCGCAGATGTTATACCATGTTTCTCCGAAAATAAGACAGGGTCTTATATTATTTTTTGCTCTGAAAGATGGCATAGGACTTATTTTCAGGGGATGTCTTATTTTTTTCCATGAGTGTAAAGTGTATGGGGACCTTTACTTGTGAACCGCTTGTAAACTGTAACTAGGGCTTATTTTTGGAGTAGGGCTTATATTTCAAGCATACTCCAAAAATCCTGAAAAATCATGCTAGGGCTTATTTTCGTGGTACGTCTTATTTTCGGGGAAACAGGGTAGTTACCAGCCTCTAGGTGCTCGTGGTAGTCACTGGCCAGGTGTCTGTAGCATGAGGGTGAGCAGCAAAGTTCTGCCGATGCACACCAGTACCCCTGCCTGGTGTGATGATGTAGACCTGAACCTCCAGCCTTCATCTTTCTGTCCCATTTTATAGGGAAAAGACCCCATGTAAGTCTATAGGTTTTTAGAATCATAGAATTATAGAGTTTGAAGGGACCTCAGGAGGTCATCTAGTTCAACTCCCTGCTCAAAGCAGGACTATCCTCAGCTAAATCATCCCGGCGAGGATTTTGTCAAGCCTCAGCTTAAAAACCTCTAAAGGTGGAGGTGCCACCACCTCCCTAGGTAACCCATTCCAGTGCTTCACCACTCTCCTAGTGAAAAACGTTTTCCTAAAGTCCAACCTAAACCTCCCCTACTGCAACTTGAGACCGTTGCTACTTCTTCTGTCATCTGCCACCACTGAAAACAGCCTAGTTCCATCCTCCGTGGAACCCCCTTCCAGGTAGTTAAAGGCTGCTATCAAATCCCCCCCTCATTCTTCTCTTCTGCAGACTAAACAGGCTTAGTTCTTTCAGCCTCTCCTCATAAGTCTTGTGCTCCAGCCCGCTCATCATTTTTGTTGCTCTCCGCTGGACTCTCTCCAACTTGTCTACATCCTTTTTGTAGTGGGGGGCCCAAAACTGGACATAATACTCCAAATGCAGCCTCACCAATGCGGAATAGAGGGGAATAAGCACTTCCCGTGATCTACTGGCAATACTTTTACTAATGCAGCCCAATATGCTATTAGCCTTCTTGGCAACCAGGGCACACTGCTGACTCATATTCAGCTTCTTATCCACTGTAACGCCCAGATCCTTTTCTGCAGAACTACTTCCTAGCTCGTCGATCCCCAGTCTGTAGCTGTGCGTGGGATTCTTCCGTCCTAAGAGCAGGACTCTGCCCTTGTCCTTTTTGAGCCTCATCAGATTTCTTTTGGTCCAATTCTCCAATTTGTTTAGGTCCTTCTGTATTCTATCCCTTCCTTCCTGGGTATCTACCACTCCCCCTAGCTTAGTGTCATTTGCAAACTTGCTGAGGATGCAATCTACCCCCTCTTCCAGATCATTAATGAAGATGTTGAACAAAATTGGCCCCAGGACCGACCCCAATAGCATTCTGCTTGTTACCTACTGCCAAGTAGACATCGCGCCATTGATCACAACCCATTGAGCCCAATGATCTAGCCAGTTTTCTATCTATTTTATAATCCATTCATCCAACCCGTACTTTAACTTGCTGGCAGTTAACTTGCTGGGAGACCCTAACAAAAGCTTTGCTAAAGTCAAGATATACCATATCTGCTGCTTTCCCCACATTTAGAGAGTCAGTCATCTCATCATAGAAGGTGATCAGATTGGTGAGGCATGACTTGCACTTGGTGAATCCATGCTGACTGTTCCTGATTTCCTTCTCCTCTTCCAAGTGCCTCAAAATAGACTCTATGTGAGTCTGTCTGATTTCAAATTCTGCAGTGCTAATGCTGTGTACAATTTTCTTATGATGCATCCTTCTTCCTGGGGTACCTTCTTTCATTCAGTATGGACTTGAAAGTGTTTAAATGCCAAAAGAAATATTCATATGGACATGGGCTGTCATCCTAGGAATTGTTTCAGATTCATTCTAAATGCAGGGAGAGACTTTGAATGAACGTTATTACATGTGTTGCAGGGATAAACATGTGTCATATATCATTAATAGATTTCAAGGGCAAAAAGGACAATTATTATTATCTAATCTGACCTCCTGTATAACACAGGCCATAGAACTTCACACAGGCCCCAACTCCTGGTTTCGCTAGAGTACATCATTTAGAAAGACATCTAGTCTTGATTTAGATGACAAATGACGGAGAATCTACAATATCTCCAGATAAATTGTTCCAGTGGTTAACTGCCCTCACCGTAAAGTTGTGTTTTATTTCTCATCTGAATTTGTCTTGCTTCAACTTCTATTCATTAGATCTTGTTCTGCCTTTTATCTGCTATCTTGAAGAGCCTTATGATGAGAAATCTCCACCCCCTGTAGAACTTAAAGATTTTGATTTTCATCTCTTAAGCTTCTCTTAGATAAAGTAAATCAGCTGAGCCTCTTTAGGCCTCTCAGAACTTGAATTGTTCTTGCAACTATTTTCTGAAACCTTTTGAGATGCAGAAATGTTTTTTAAATATGCTGCCCTCTGTGGTTATAAGCACACTGGAACAGACTCCTAGATTGCATATGAAAAGGCTGTTTGACAATGCAGTGTGATTAACAGGTTGTGTATCAAGTGAGCAGTGTCACCTTCCTTACTCAGGTTATTGCAAAGTAATTTTGTTAAAAAGGACAAATGGATTTTCCTTCCCCTTTTCCCCTCCTGTCAGCATGTATACCGTTCACAAGGGGGAATCATGAATCAAGAAGGGAGATTTTTGTGGGGAGCTCTGGTCAAATTATTTGCAGAACCCCACAGATGACCCTCCTGGTGCCCTGCGAATAGCTGTTCAGGTCACACCTCACACCTTCTTTGGGTTTCAGCAAAGAAGCCATGGTCTGCATGAGTATGGAGAATATATTAACTTCTCAGTGTAGAAGAGCTTTCTCCTGACTCCCTACAAACCAGTGCTCAGTCAGACCTGCAGCACCATGAGTGCACAGGTCCTGATCTATAACTCAGGAGAAGGAGGGTGGGATATTAGCCAGAGAGTCAGAGGCTTTTGAAAAGCCCAGGCTTAATTTAAACAGGTTGGGGGTGCACACAACCGCCAGTCAGCTGGTCCCATTCCTCTTTGCCCAGACAATTGCAAAGCAGAGAACCAAGGCATGAGGAGCTTGTGTGCCCCCTACCATGCATGTGGTTTGGACTTCCCTCATTCCCTGCTGTACAGTGAAGGGCCTCCCTTACCAAAGGGTAGGGGGAGAGAGGGTATTCTGGGGGCAAACAGAGGAATTAAACAGAGGATATTAAAGGAGCTGGCGCGTGAAATTGCGAGCCCGTTAGC
>ML675611.1:135488-159276 GCA_007922155.1 Mesoclemmys tuberculata
GCTACATTTCAGAATTGCCTGCCCATTGTGTTCTGGATAGTGGGGTTGTACAATTATGGGGCATTTACATCAGGAATATGTTGTCACTATAGACAAATTAGGTCCGAAGGATTGGGGTTACAGTGGATAAGAAGCTGAATATGAATCAACAGTGTGTCCTTATTGCTAAGAAGGCTAATGGCATATTGGGCTACATTAGTAAGAGGATTGCCAGCAGATTGTGGGAAGTGATTATTTCCATCTATTTGGCACTGGTGAGGCCACATTTAGAGTATTGTGTCCAGTTTTGGTCCCCACAGTACAGAAAGGATGTGGACAAATTGGAAAGAGTCCAGCGGAGGGCAATGAAAATGATTAGGGGGCTGGAGCACGTAATTTATGAGGATAGTCTGAGGCTTCTTTAGTCTGCAGAAGAGAAGAATGGGGGTTTGACTGGATGACCTTTTGAAGTCCCTTCCAACCTTAATCTTCTATGATTCTATGATTTGCTCTCATCCAAGTTCGTGGTTCTAAATAAGTCTGTGTAACCCTGGTGTATAATCTGTCAGATTCACAACAGGCTTAATATTGTTACCTGCTTTTTAGCCTGAGCAACTAGCCACTATTTGGGGCCTTGCAGGTTGTGTCTGTTAAAAGAAATGCATGGAGTCAGATGTTTCTTGTTTGCAGTCTTGTTTATTTACAAAGTGTGTACAGAAAGTCCTGTTTCCCTGAGCACAGTGGGAATCAAAAAGGAGGCAGTTTCCTTGATTACAATTCCAAGCCTACCTTTCCAGCCAGTACTCTGCCCAAAAGCACTTTTTTGGCTTTCTTTCTTGAGTCACACTCCAAGTGCTTCTGTTGTTGTTTTCTGGCTTTCTGCTTCTCTCTGCCTGCTTTCTGGCTGCTTCTGACTCAGACACACAGCTGTCATGAAATCAGTCTTCAGCCTCTGAATTTGCATTTAGTTTAGTCCCTCAGTGGTGGCTTCCATTATTTCAGCTATCACCTAAACAAAGGGGCATTTATTGTTCCCTCATTTACCCTGAATGGAAGGCAGCCAACATTCCTAGCAGCTTCAGTGATTTTAGGGATTTTAAAGAAATTGTCCTCAGAAGAGTCACTTTCATTTGCACGCTACAGCAGAAGTGTAAATTTACTGCAGCAATAAAATATGTATGCTGAGCACAGAAATACAGTACATATGCATGAAACTAAACTACTTTCCTATCCCCATACCCAGACCTGCTAGCACAGCAAGCAGTTTCCAGACTTGTCTTGAGGAAATGAAAACATGGATTTTATGTAATTTTCACAAAATTAAACAATCATTTAACAAATAAATTCTTTCAAATTTCCAGTAATGGTTGTAATGTATGAAAGCTTCTGAACTGAATTCTTCATTTCAAATTCATACTTAAAGGAGTAACCTTTTTAATATTTCATCTAAATCTGAATATGAATTTATCTAGCAAAACTATAACTGAATAAATATTCATTATGCTACTTGAAAGCACAAAATATCATAAGCCTCCCCCCACATCCCCTGAAATGATAACAGATGGGGGAAATAGGGAGAAAGCTAGTACCACAATGCTACAAAACATACAGCACAGACTATCCTGAGAGGTGCTTTTTTATTAAATATTGTCCTTTAAGATTGCACATAAGGAGGCAAAAGATTTCACATAATGCACTATGGAGATAACTTTTAAGCTCTTTTGTACAGCACTTCAGGCTTCTCCTTCTATAGATTTAGTTGCCAGCTGGCATCTGCTCTCTGTTCTACTGTCAGTTTACATTTTTTGCAGAAGTGGTAAAATTAGGGTGATTAAAGCCCAGCTTCAAGGTCCTTTCTTTGTAGAGGCACTTTGAAAAAATGTTATATTTAAACTTTGAATAAAAGTAGGGCTCTGTCTGCCTTATTAGGATGGCGACTTACAGCTGCACCTGCAGTGCTGTAGCATTTTAATGAAGACCCCCTATGCTGATGGGAAAGAGCTCTCCCATCGGAACAGTTAATTCACTTCGCTGAGAGGTAGTAGGTAGGTTGGTGTAACGCCATCACTCGGGCGTGGCTTTTTTCACAGGAAGTACAGTATAAAGATTCAGTTGAATATTTGGGCTAATATATATTATAAATATACACACACACTTTTGTTTGTAATACCAAAGAAACTGTAAAAATACTGCCTATACTATAATGAAGTATTATTTTTGAGTAGAGCTAGATGAAACTCAGAATTTCTGTTCCATGGGAAATTGTGATTTTTTTTTTTTCATTCCAAAATGGGGGGGGAAAAAGTTCCCATGAAAGAAATTTCAGGAAAAAAAATCATTTTAGGTCAATCAAAATATTTTGTTTCAATTATTACTTTTTATATCTACGTATTAACAAGTTCAGAAAAGAACTACAAGAATAATTTGAAGTCTGGAAAATAAACCTTATAGTGAGATACCAGGGAAGCTCAATCAATATAGTTTATCCCAAAGAGGGTCAATAGATGATTTGATCATAGTCTAAAAGTACCTACATGGGGAGGAGATTTCTGATTAGGAGACAACTTTTTAATCTAGCAGAAAAAGCCATGACGAGATCCAATGACTATATGCCAAAATTAGACAAATTCAAATTAGAAATAAGATGCATACTTTTAACAGTGAGGGTCATTAACCACTGGGACAGTTTTCTAGAGATGTGTTAGATTCTCTATCACTTGAAGTCTTTAGATCAGGACTCGATCTCTTTCTAGAAAATGTGCTCTGGCTCAAACAGAAGTTGGGGGTGGGGATTTGGTTGGGTTTGGTCCTGCTTTGAAAAAGGGGTTGGACTAGATGCCCTCCTGAGGTCCCTTTCAACTCTAATATTCTATGATAAATCTTTCACTTAATATGGAAATGACAGGGTGAGATTCTATAATCTGTGTTATATAGAAGATCAAACTATAATGGTCCATTCTGGCTTTAAAATCTATGGAAAATGCTACTGGGGAAGAGGCGATTTGGAGCCAATTCCACAGACTTTGTGGTCACCAAATTTAGAAATATTAATTTAATGACACTTTAAGGTTTCACTAAGATATGATTCATATAATAGCTGCTGGATTCCACATAACCCTCTGCTGCTGTATTGCCTTGAAGACATTCAAAGAACTACTCAAAAAAACAAAAGTTGAGCTAGGCAGTTTCAAGTAGCATTTGGCATTGATATTACAGCAGATGCATTAACAAAACGCTCCCAGGGGGACAGCTCAAAGTTAATAAATGAGCACAGCAATTTAAAAATGACAAATATGCTGCAATATTAATTTAAGATCTCTTATTTGAGGGTGAGTATGTGTAAATATGCAAAACTACTACATTTGTATCAGTTAAGGGTAGTGTACTAATAAAAGATCTAACACAGCAGCCATTTAAAAGTATCTAACAGTACAACACACCTCTCCCAAAGACACACACCTTGCCATGAAACTCACCATACACAACAACGCCCTACACTCTTAACTCTGCCGAGCAGGGATGCCAGCCTGCCAGCACCACCTTCCCCAAACTTGCTACCACCCTCTCTGCTATAACAGGCTAGAACTTTCTCCCTGCAGACACTCTTGTGTCTGCTCAGTCCGGTGGAGTCACTCCCTTGTGCTTGGGGAGAGAAGCCCAGCCCCCTTTATAGGGGCAGAGGATGTTCTTTTTGTGCCTTGCATTTGTATTTTTGTGTCAGGCAGGTTATGCATTCAGCAACATAAAGTGTTTCACAGCAAAGTTTTGTGTGTGTCACACCCTCCCCACCTATATAATTTTATAAAGCATGAGGCTTATTTTACAATCTTCCATCCCCTTGTAAGGCTTGTGCTGAAAAGTCCCAGCACTATTAACCTCTTCTGATATAGAAACTTTTACATTCCACTAATAATTTTTGTTGCCCTTTTCTGTACCTTTTCCAATTCCAATATATCTTTTTTGAGGTGGGATGACCAGATGTGTATGCAGTATTGAAGATGTGGTCATATCATGGATTTATAAAGAGGCAATATAATATTTTCCTCTTTATATCTATCCCTTTCCTAATGATTCCCAACATTATGTTAGATTTTTTTGACTGCCCCTGCATATTGAGTGGATGTTTACAGGGAACTATTCACAATGGCTCCAAGATCTCTCTCTTGAGTGATAACTACTTTAGACTCCATTTTATATGTGTAATTGGGATTATGTTTTCCAATGTGCATTACTTTGCATTTATCAACATTTAATTTCATCTGCCATTTTGTTGTTCAATCACCCAGTTTTGTGTGATCCATCTGGAACTCTTTGTACTCTGCTTTGAACTTCACTATCTTGAGTAGTTTTGTATCATCTTCAAATTTTGCCACCTCACTGTTTACCCCTTTTTCCAGATCATTTATGAATATGTTGAACAGTCCTGGTCCCAGTACAGACCCCTAGGGGACATTTCTGTTTACTTCTTTCCATTCTGAAAATTCACCATGTATTCCTATTAATTGTTTCCTATCTTTTAACCAGTTACTGATCCAGTAGAGGATCTTCCCTCCTATTCCATGACAATTTATTTTGTTTAAGAGCTTTTGATGAGGGACCTTATGAAAGACTTTCTGAAAATCTAAGTACACTGTATCCTCTTGATCATCCTTGTCCACATGCTTGTTGACCCCCTTTGAAGAATTCTAATAGATTGATGAGGCATGATTTCCCTTTACGAAAAGTATGTTGACTCTTCCCCCACAAATCATGTTCATCTATGTGTCTGATAATTCTTCTCTTTACTATAGTTTCAACCAATTTGTGTGGTATTTAAGTTTCGTTTACCAGCCTGTAATTCCTGTTACTATTTAATTGATCAATTTGTTCCAAAACCACCTCTAATGACACCTTAATCTGGGACAGTTACTCAGATTTGTACCTAAAAATAATGGCTCAGGTTTGGGAATTTCCCTCACATTTTGAACTGTGAAGACTGATGTCATTTAAAGTTTCTCTGCAAAAGCCTTACCTTCCCTGAGTGCTCTTTTAGCATCTTGATTTTTCAGTGCCCCACTGGTTGTTTAGCAGCCTTTCTGCTTCTGATGTCCTTAAACTTTTTTTGCTGTTGCTTTTTGAGTCTTTGTCTAGTTATTCTTCAGATTCGTTTTTGGCCTTCCTAATTATATTTTTACACTTCACTTGACTGAATTCATGCTCCTTTCTATTTTCATCATAGGATTTAACTTCCACTTTCTAAAAGATGCCTTTTTGCCTCCAACTGCTTCTTTTACTTTGTTTAGCCACAGTGGCACTTTTTTTGGCCCTCTTAGTATGTTTTTTTAATTTGGGGACTACATTTAAATTGAGCCTCTATTATGATGTCTTAAAAAAGTTTCCATGCAGCTTGCAGGGATTTCATATTTGGCACAGTACCTTTTAATTTCTGTTTTACAAACTTCCCTATTTTTGTGTAGTTCCTCTTCCTGAAATTAAATGCTACGTGGTGGGTTGCTTTGGTATCCTCCCATCCCCTTTCCCCCCCATGGATGTTAAATTTTATTATGTTATGGTCACTATTACTAAGCAGTTGATCTATATTTACCTCTTGGACCAGATCCTGTGCTTCACTTTAGACCAAATCAAGAATTGCCTCTCCTCTTGTTGGTTCCAGGACCAGCTGCTGCAGGAAAGAGTCATTCCAATAAGAATAGATAGATGAGTCACAGACCAACCACATCATCAGCTGTGGAGCTCGCTAGTGGTTATGCTGATCAGTTTCTGTCTCCTGTTTGCCAGAAGAGCCAGCAATATATTCCATTTTCCCTAAAGACTCTTCCACTGGCCTCCTTCATGTGGCAGGGGGGAAGCTATCTGCTGCTTTCACTCTCACAGGTGAGGTGAGTGAAAGGAGAAAAAGACACCTTTGGAAGGGAGCGTGAAGACCAGCAACTCCAAATGCTCACAACAATAAACACTCACAACAGTCCTGATTCTAATAGTAATAAATGGGGTTTAAAACAAAAAACAAACTTCCCCAAATAATTGCTATTGTTAAATGATTAATCTGCATACTGAACAGAGCACAAAAGCCTGATCAGCAGAAGCAATCGTGTTAAAGTGGCCTCATAATGATCCAAAGAGCAGATTATTTGTAAAAAGGAAGAAAAAAACCGCAGCTATGGGCCATGAGATTCAGCCCAAAAGAGAGTGTTCAAAAGTAGATTAACATCTTTTCTTTTTAATTCTTAAATTTGTGGATTTGCCAAATGACTTCACTGATGTATAGAAACGCCAAAGGAAAAACTTGAGTTGGCTGGATTTCCATAGACAAAAGACTGTCACATTGGTCTGCTGAGATGCTGCTAATGGTTATTTTGTGGCTGTAGAATAAATTAGGAAGATATAGACTCTTTTTAGAAAGGAATAGATAATAAAGAAGCAAATGCAGACTAATTTGTTAAAACAGGGTTGTCAGTCACTGAGAGCAAATGGGATAGTTTGATCACTGTTGAGAGAATTAACTCATAGACTTTAAGGTCAGAAGGGACCAATATGATCATCTAGTCTGACCTCCTGCACAACGCAGGCCACAGAACCTCACCCACCCACTCCTGTAATAGATCCTAAACTATGACTCAGTTATTGAAGTCCTCAAAGCATGGTTTAAAAATTTAAATATACAGATAATCCACCAGCAAGTGACCCATACCCCATGCTACAGAGGAAGAAGACATCCCTTCCCCCAAGCCTCTGCAATCTGCCCTGTGGAAAAATTCCTTCCTGACCCCAAATATGGTGATCAGTTAAACCCTCAGCAAGTAGGCAAAACTCTCCACCCAGACACCTGGAAAGAATTTTCTGTAGTAACTCAGAAACCACTCCACCAAACGTCCCATCACAGGCCACTGGCATACTTATCGCTAGTATTCAAAAATCAATTAATTGACAAATTAAGCTGTCCCATCATACTATCTGTTGTAACATTGTTTCATTTTTATAATTAAAGTGACCCAACTCCATTTTAAATTAATAGAAATACAAACTCATTGGGCCTGGATGTAAAATGTTAACTGCTTTGTAACAACATCCAGCCTTGTCTTGTCAGGAATCCCTGTGAGAAGCACCGGGAGAATCCCAGCAGGCGTTAAGTACTGGAGAAAATCAAGATGCAATCAGCATGTGGCCTGTAGGCTTTGGTAAACCTGTATGGGCCCTCTGTGACTTGAAACTCAGTAAACTCCATTTAAAATAATATTCAGACATGTATTGCAATGAGTGATCCTTTGTCAACAGCAGACAACAGCTAGAGTAAATCCACAAAAAGAGTACAACTGCCCTAGCAGGAGGCCTGAAGTCTGTCTAGCACATAGCTGGACAATCAGGAAAGGTAAGATCACGTTTGGCTGTGTCGGGTGCAGCCCCCGATCACCTCATCGCTCTTAGGAACTTCAGAATTGGCTAAAAGTGGGCATATGGCTGTGAGGAAGAGAATATAAGGTGATCATAAACAGGAAGTAAACTGGAGATGTCCCGTATCTTTGGAAGAGCACCAGAATAGCTCTACGTGGAGGCCTGATTTACCTACCGTCTCTCCCCAGTTTGCCGTTCAAACCTGAGTATAGAGCGTGTGGCTGCAAAACCTGAGTGTGACAGTATATTCCACTCAGATGCAAACCCGGGAATTGTACTAGTAGTATTGGGAGTGTTGCTTTGCTGCTGACAAACCTCACTGTTGCAGTGTAAGTATAATAGCATAAGTATAACCCTATAGTGTAAGCTAACTTTGAGTATAATTGTATAGTTGTAATTGTGATTGTGTTTTAAGTAGTTAAGTTGTTGTATTAGATAAGAATTAATGGTGATTTTTAAATTGTAATTATTGATTTATAGATTGTTGCAAGTAAAACAAAGTTGTATGCAAAGCAACCCTTGTCGCTCCTTATTTGAAGGATCCACACATAAATTGAACCTGACAGCAAGCTGGTTCTTGTTGTCACCTCACCATCCCCTTTATAAATTTATCAAGCTCAGTTTTGAAGCCAGCTAGGTTTTTTCCCACAGTACTCCCCTTGAAAGACTGTGTTCCAAAACTTCACTTCTCTGATGGTTGGAAACCTATGTTTAATTTCAAGTCTAAGCTTCCTGATGGCCAGCTTATATCCATTTATTCTTGTGTCCACGTTGGCACTGAATTTAAATAATTCCGCTCCCTCCCTGGTATTTATCCCTCTGATGTATTTATAGCAAGCAATCATATCTCCCCTCAGCCTTCTTTTGGTTAGGCTAACAAGCCAAGCTCTTTGAGTTTCCTCTCATAAAACAGGTTTTCCATTCCTCAGATTATTGTAGTAACTCTTCTCTGCACCTGTTCCAGTTTGAATTAATCTTTCTTAAACTTGGGGGACCAGAACTGCACACAGTATTCCAGGTGAGGTCTCACCAGCACCTTGAATAATGGTACTACCACCTCCCTATCTGTACTGGAAATAGCTCATCTGATGCATCGTAGGACTGCATTAGCTTTTTTCATGGACACATCACATTGGCGGCTCATAGTCATCCTGTGATCAACCAGTACACCCAGGTTCTTTTCCTCCTCTGTCATTCCAGCTGATGCATCCCCACCTTACAGCAAAAATTCTTATTAGTCCCTAAATGCATGACCTTGCACCTTCCATATTAAATTTCATCCTATTTCTCTTACTCCAGTTTACAAGGTCATCCAGATCTGCTTGTATGATATCCCAATCCTTCTCTGTATTTGCAATACCTCCCCACTAACTCATGTACATCTATTATTAGTGTGGTCCTTCCACCCAGTTTGACAGCTAAGTGGATTGAGACCAAATAGACTACATGTCTTTCCCAAGGTCACGCAGTGAATAAGTGACTAAAGAGGGAATTAAACCCGTGTCCCCACTGATTTACAGATCTTTGTTGTAACTATTTAGCTAGACTCTCTTGTCACTTAGATAGATGATTAGAAATTTTTCAGAGAATAAAAGTTATAGTAGATCTGTTATCGGCCTGCTGACCAAAGTCAAACAATTGGACTGTGAAATGACTGAAATAATGTAAAAGAGGCCAGAGTGATAGTTATAGGAAATGTTACCCACCCAGGCAAAGAGTGGAACATGTTAAAATAAGGGAAGGGTTATTTTGTGGAGCTGTTGAAAAACTGCTTGTCCAACTGAAATCCATGAGTTAAGCCATGGGAGACTTTGACTCATTTGCTCATCAAGTGACAAAGGCAGGTAAGCTGTGCATAACGTTTTACATACAAGGGAAAGCAGAAAATATGTGCTTCAATTTTTGAAAAAAAGAATAATTTCCAGTGCATGCAGTGCAGAAAGTTTTTGTGATTAAATCAAAGACAGTTTTCCCTAGTAAGTGCGACATTCATAAGACCAACTCCTTTGCTTATGTTGAAAATACTGAGGCCGGATAGCAAAGCACTTAGAAATGTGTAATTAGTGAATGATGCCACGCATGACTTTATAAAGGAAAAGCCTGACGCTTCAGTGCACTATACCAGTTTAATTCTGCATAGGTGAAGAGAATTGCACAACTGTAAATGGGCATAAGGGTGAAAAATCAGGCCTGAAGTCCTCATAGAACAAACCTGCACAACTGCTTTGATTAAGGAAAGGGTGTCACTTATCTGAAATCCAGGAAGTCACGTGATACTTCATCAAGTAAGGTCCAAATGCAGTGTGACGGAGAACTCTGTAACCAGGTTGACAGCTATTTCAGGGACAAGAAACAGTTTCATAAAAAACAAAGAACCCCCTCCATGGTGTGCTGCTCCTTTTATTCTCTATTCTTACTCTCTTCTGTGTATATTGTTCATGTTTGCTCCATGTATTTAACATCCTCCTTTCTGGGTACCTCAGATTCCTCCTGAGACTGCCCTATTGTCTAATAATAGAGTACAAACTCTTTGGGACAGGGCCTTTCCAGTATCTTTCTGCAGAGCACTGAGCACATTTGGGAGGGGTCATTCATTGGCTTTAATCATCATCTCTTCCTTCCCAGCACCTTTCTTCGTGTATCTATTGTAACATGTAAACTCCTTGAGGCAAGGACCATATGCGTGGAGAACACAGATGAGTAATAAGAGACTATCCATGCTTTGTGGAGAGGCACCTTGGCACCATATCAATATTTTTAAGTATAGTTGGAACAAAAAGAATCTTGACAATGATATTGGTCCACTACTAGATGGAAATGGCAGAATTATCAATAATAATGCAGAAAAGGCAGAATGTTCAAAAAATATTTTTGTTCTGCATTTGGGAAAAACCCAATCATAGAATCATAGAATATTAGATTTGGAAGGGACCCCAGGAGGTCATCTAGTCCAACCCCCTGCTCAAAGCAGGACTATCCTCAGCTAAATCATCCCAGTGAGGGTTTTGTCAAGCCTCAGCTTAAAAACCTCTAAAGATGGAGATACAACCACCTCCCTAGGTAACCTATTCCAATGCTTCATCACCCTCCTAGTGAAAAACTTTTTCCTAATGTCCAACCTAGACCTCCCACACTGCAACTTGAGACCATTGCTCCTTGTTCTGTCATCTGCCACCACTTAAAACAGCCTAGCTCCATCCTCCCTGGAACCCCCTTTCAGGTAGTTAAAGGCTCCTATCAAATCCCCCCTCATTCTTCTCTTTTGCAGGCTAAACAAACCTAGTTCCCTCAGCCTCTCCTCATAAGTCTTGTGCTCCAGCCCCCTCATCATTTTTGTTGCCCTCTGCTGGACTCTCTCCAACTTGTCCACATCCTTTTTGTAGTGGGGGGGGGGTCCAAAACTGGAAACAGTACTCCAAATGCAGCCTCACCAATGCCGAATAGAGGGGAATAATCACTTCCCGCGATCTGCTGGCAATGCTCCTACTAATGCAGCCCAACATGCCATTAGCCTTCTTGGCAACCAGGGCACGCTGCTGACTCATATCCAGCTTCTTATTCACTGGTAACGCCCAGGTCCTTTTCTGTAGAAGATGTACAATGATGTAGCCCTGCCATATAATAACACATGTTCTATTCCATTAGTATCTCTGGAGGATGTTAAGCAGCAGCTACTAAAGTTAGACATTTTTAAATCATTCCTAACAGTCTTAGTCATAATAAGCTTCTGTATCAAAGGTCTCATCCACTTGTTTTCTTTCAGTCTCAGATTGTTGATTATTTTCTCCCCACCTACCATTCTGATTAGCAGAAAATGCAAACCTGCATTTACCTTGCCTCCAGAAGCCCTGTTTGTTCAAATTAACCCTAACAAGGTGGCATTCTATTTTATTAATTCATGGTAGATAACTGCTCACGATATGACTGCAATTAGCTTGATCAAGTTCTGAAGTAACACAGTTCTCACATCCAGGCAAACACATTGATCCTTCTTTCAGGACTGGGATCCCAGAGATATTAACCCTTCAGTTTCCTTACCCAGAGAGTGACTGCACCCTTCCTCCCTGCCAACTCTTCCTGTTCTCATTTCCTGGCTTATAAACCTAGTTTAGCTCCTTCCCCAGCTGGTCTTCATCTGCCATTAGGCTTTATCAGTCCTGCTTCCCCTCCAGGGGCAGCATCTAATATCCCTGCTGGCCTTGGCATCTATGAACATTATTCACTTCCCTACCTGGGAATGGAGCAAGGCAGCATGTGGGATACGGCAAGTCCACGTGAACAGTTTTCACCAGCCCCCGAGGCATTCTCATGCTGGGAAGTGCTCTCCAAATGGCAACCCTTTTACACACATCCCCTGTGTCTGTAGTCTGGCTTTTTGCTGACTTTTGGAGCTTCACTGACTACGACTCAGGGATGTCAAGGTCCAGGTCTGGCACAGTACATAGGCATGTGCCTGGCTTTGAGCGTGTGAGTGAAGTCCATTGACTTGAACAGCACCTCTCGGGTGTTTGTGCTTTACCGAATAATGACCAGTCCTCTTTCCTAAGGTCTTGCAGTGAATAAGTGACCCTCCTTCTTCCTACTTGGGCTTTAAGCACTAAGTCATAGTGTGTGTCTTTGCCCCAAATTGTTTATTTAAACAATAGATAGTTTGTCTTGTTATATTTTCTGTTATTCCTGAGATGAAGTGGAAATACTGGGTGAACCTCACAAGGTTTGGCTAAGTATCCAGAAGTTTGGTTGCTTATCTGAACTTGCACCTGCAAAACTGGGCTTGGTCATCTTGAGAGAAGAGCTTTTTCTCCAAGTTATTTCAGTGTGTCTGAGTCTAGACCCTGTATCTGAAACAAATCTTAATGCAGAAATGAATTCTAAGAAGAGCAAAGTCATGTGGTGCAGGAGGAGTCTTACTGTTCAGATCAGACCTGCCTGTGGGGAGGAAGAAGGGAATAAATCTCAACTTTTATTATGTTTCTGATCCCAATTCTAAAAACAAGGGAAAGCGTGGAGTCTTCATGAATTCGGTGTATCTGATTGTTAAATATATTTCATCTGTCAAGCCAAAGAAATGATAAGAATGCCCTTGATCTCATCTCTCACCACATTTCCCAGTAGGTAGGCCCATATCTGTGCTATCGCCTCAGAGTGAGACAGACCCCACTCCCCTGAACATTTTTAACTCCATTACATGAATGAAGAGCAAGGTACACATCATTAAATATAAAAGATCTTAAAACTGTCTGCAAATGAACGACTCTGTTGCTAATGCCCTCTACAAATTCCACATAGATCCTAAATTTCTGGACAAACACACAAAACGAGAATGGTTCCATTTGCTGGCTAACCCAGACATTAGTGCTAGTGTTATGTCAGAATCAAAATGCTTTCAGAAGCTGACTTTTTTTACCACATATTTCTGAACGAGTACGGCTCGAAGCGCTCTTCCCTTCATGCATTATTTGGCTGAGGCTGCTGTGTGGCACAGAATACACTCTGCATCTAAAGTATTCAGCAAAGCTGTGCAATAACCGTGCACAGAGCTGGATGGGGCGAGGGTTCAGGTGGGTCACGGGATTGTCCAAAATCCAAACTGCAATGCAAACTGATGATAGGTTGCAATAAAAGGTTTGTATGCTGGGGGAAACCGTGGTGCCAGTGTCAATAAAAGAGTTTGAAATTAAAGCTTGTCTAATGCAAGTTTGGGTGCCAGCTGCAGGCAGCCTCACCCTGACAGCCAGTAAAGAAATGGCAAGCTCAGGGGGAGAGTGGAGAGGGTGGACCATGCTTTAGAAGGGGGGGAGGGGGAAGAACCTGGGCACCAACAGACAAGTCTGTCCCTGCAAGGTGAACCAAAGATTTGCAATCACACAGTCACTTAAGGGAAGAAATGCACTTGAGGGGAAAAACATCCCCTCTATTTTGCTAGCTAAAGAATAACCATTTGGGGGAGTATGGCCTGATTCTTGCATCTGGCTGAGCTCTGGTTCAGCTTCAAGCTCTGAGCCCCTGGTTCAAACCAGTTTGCTTTCCCTGTATTCAAAAGCCATCTGTAGGTATGTTCAGTCCCCAGCACAAGTTGAGCAGCCTCAGTTCCACTCTCAAATGCACTTGACTGCCCATGGTCTGAAAGGGCTGTTGCAGTAGTGGAGAATGGAATGATCACAATGGTCATTCTTCTTCCCCAGCCACAAATGCCAAATGCAGCTAACAGCTCTTTCAAGCTGCAAGAGCAGGTTAAAGTAGTGGTATCACAGCCGGGAATTTTCTAGCTGCTTCTAAATGAATCACAAGCTACAAAGCTGTGTTACAAAGTGATAAGTCTTAGTAAGGCGCACTAGTTGCACAAGAGACACATTAGGGGAACGGTTATGGATAATTGAAGAAGCTGCACCAATCCCAAACCTATGATGTACTCGCTATCTGTTGGCCAGCACTGAGTGGAAAGTGACATCGCATTCAAAAGCAGCAGGGGAAGTATGTCCAACCACCAAAATATGAGACCAAGGAAATGTAAAGGAATTGTTCTGCACTGCAATGTGAGATGAGCTGTTGCCATGTTCCCAGATGGTTATGGCCATGAAGGGAGAGAGAATGGGATGTATGCCAATCACCTGGCACTTGGGAAAAGCTGGCAGTGGGGTTTGCCTTGTTGTTAATTAAAACAAAAAGTATCAGGATCTTTCTTGCAATACAATCCATGTGTATTGATTGTAATGGATACAGCCTGGAGCTGGGCTAGTGTGCAATCATCTACTGCTGAAAGCAAAGCCACAGTTTGTCTTGGAAGAAATCAATTTTTCTTTTTTATAATTTCCATGGATAATATTTGTTTATTTTTAAGCATTTCTTTTCCAATTTTTATTGATTTAAATCTTCACAGTTGCACAAAATTATGGGGGACAGAAATAGGGAGCAGAGAATAATTATTTAACGGCGGTAGATGCTGAGATTCAAAAAGTTAAAAGCTTTATGATGATTAAAATACAATTGTCAACATCACATGTCAAAGTAAGTATCCTTAAATCAAACTCTAATAAGCTCTCAAGCAGCATTTTTCTTATTTTACCTATCTGTAAATTTCAATTATTATTGATGGAGCTTTTTTGTCAGTTTGTCTGTGGGGTGAAATCAACATTTATTGACATTTACTGACATAAATCTAATCCTTGCAAGCCTATGTACAGTGAACCTTAAATGCACCTTGGCAAACTTATAAAATACACTAAGGTTCCAACAGGTGAGCCTGGGTTCGACTATTCTCAGTGACCACCACTGGGCCAGAATAGATTCTGGTTTTCTGGGAGATGAATCTTTTTATAATGGAAGAGTAGATACACAAGCTGTTTAGTATGCTGAGAAACAGCAAATGGAGGCTGTTTAAGCTTTTTTATGCATGATTAACATGGTAGACATGAACAATTCATGAGACATGGTTGTGATCCATGGATAAGAGGTCACTAGAACATTATTGGAACCTTTCAATTTGTGCCACAGACCTGAGAATGACAGGTATTATTGATTACTGAAGCTAGGATAAACTTTAATGCCCCTTGGGCAGTATGTCTCATATATCCATAGCTCAGTAAAAACAACAAAACCCATTAGAAGTTATAGGTCAGAACAATGTAGAGGCCATTTGGACTTGCAGTGCCCTGGACACTGCAGCAGGCAAAGAGGTAGTCAAGAAGACATTGGCCAATCCACGATGGAGAAAAACATACAAGAAATATCTAGGAAATGTAGCCTGAGAAGAGCCACCTACAAAGCTGGAGGCACCTGGAAAATGTGTGTGTGTGTGGGGAAGGGTTATTTGCTGGGAACAGACCTACTCTGTCATGGTTCTGAACTGCTTTGTAGGGATGGGGAGGGGAGGAAGGAAACCCAAACTCTTTGAGAAGCTAGGCTTACCACTAAACAAGCTTTAGAAAGTTTGTGCCTACCACCAGAGTAGGTCTAGGACATAGTTCAGCTGGTTTCATCCATTGTTACTGTAGGGGAGGGGACCCCAGCTGCTAATATCCTATTAGCAAAACGTGCTGGGAGGAGTCTTAGTTCTTTTAAAATAAAGGATCTGAAGAAAATACAAAATACTGACCCAAATAAGAGCTCTGTGTGGCTTGAAGGCTTGTCTCTCTGACCAATAGAAGTTGGCCCAATAGAAGATATTACCTTACACACCTTGTCTCGCTAATATCCTGGAATCAACACACCTAGAGCAACACTGCATGGGATCTTTTGACTCAGTCAGTGTGAGAGGCAGCACTGGGGAAGGATGTGCTGGAAGGAATGCTAGGGGAAGTTGCATTAGGAGGGGAAACATTAGAGGAAGAAAATGATAGACTTGGCAATTTTCACCAAGTTGGTCATCAGAATTTAGAGGGGAAATGGGACTGACCGCAACTGAGTGAATCTGCTGGTGGAATAAATACCCCTGTGTGTTTTAAGAATCACTCCATTTTGTCTTTCTTTTTCTTTCTCCTTCCCTGGGGGGGGGGGAGAGGGGCGGTCGTCCTGCTCACCAGTGAATACTTGGTGACAAGAGCCTTATTCTTAATTTCCCCCTTACCTTTGCATTAGTTCAGCCATTCCCAATGAGGAGGAATGGAGATACAAGCCACTGTGCTGCAGAAGAGACCTTACGAGTTACCAGCAATGGGAAAACCCTCTCCAATTCCTGATCTAGAGGCAATTGACTCTCTGATCTGCCTGCTCGGGGATAGAAGGGGTCTATAGGAGGGAATGCTCAGGGCCCAACACCACTCCAGAAACTGCTGGGGTGCTTCATGGAAGTCATTCAGGAGAGATGCTCTTTCACTGGACTGATAAATCACTGTTACCAAAGAATCATGGTTACTCTCTTTCCTTCTCATGAGGAAGGCCCATTTTGATTTCAGTTAAAATTAAATAGCAAAAGGACTTTATGGCATCACAGAGACTTGGTGGGATAAGTCTCATGACTGGCATAGTGGTATAGAGGGGTATAGCTAGTTCTGGAAGGACAGGCAGGGTAAAAAGGAAGGAAGGGTTGCATTAAACATTACAAATATATACACTTGTTCTGAGGTCCAGAAGGAGGTGGAAGGCAGTTGAGAGTCTCTGGGTAAAGATAAAAGGGACAAATTAATAGGGGTGAGGGGTCTACTATAGACAACCAAATAAGAAAGAGGAGAGATGGATGAGACATTTCTAGGACAAATTAAAGAAATATCCAAAACAAAGTGGGGTAATTTAACTACCCAGACACTGGTTAGAAAAATAATAGGGCAAAACACAAAATGTCCAGTACATTCTTGGAATGTATTTGGAACAACTTTTTACTTTCTCCACTTTCTGAAATGACCAGAGGAACAGGGATTTTAGACTTGATTCTGACTGACAGAGAGGAATTGGCTGTGAATCGAGGGGGCGAGTCAATTTGGGTAATAGCTTTCATGATTCTAAGGAAGGAAGAGTGAAAGAAGCAGAATAACGACAGTGGACTTCAGAAAGCAGACTTTAACAAACTCAGAGAAGTGGAAGGTAAAGTCCCAATGAAAGAAAATCTAAGGGGAAAAGAAATTCAGGAGAGCAAAGGTGAGAGAAGTGATATATTTTATTGGACCAACTTCTGCTGATGAAAGAGACAAGCTTTCCAGCTGCAACAGAGTTCTTCAGGTCTGGGAAAGGAACTTTGAGTGTCACAGCACAATACAAGATAGAATAGATTGTTAAATATTTATGCTAAAATCATATTCTAAGGGACCATTAAAGGTGAAGTGGCCTGTTAACAGCCCTACAGTCATAGGACAAAAAAGGGGGCTTCATGGGTTACAGGTTGTTGTAAGAAGCCATAAATCCACTGTCTTTATTAAGCCCATGATTTTTAGTGTCTAGCAAAGTTATAAATTTAAGCTCCCAGCTTGTCTTTTGAAGGTATTCTGAAGGTTTCCTTAGAGGACAAGGACTGAGAGTTCAGATATGGAGTGATCATTTTGTGTAAAGTGTTTGCCTATGGGTGAATCTGGAGAGCTGCCAGTTTCTCAAGGAGATAATGTTAAGGGCACAAGTGTAAACTATTCCAACGTGAAAGAAAGATAGGAAGAACAGGTAAGAGGCCAATGCGGCTCCACTAGAAGCTCTTTAATGATCTGATAAAATAAAAGAATCCTACAAACAGTGGAAACATGGACAAATTGCTAATGAGCAGTACAAAAGTATAGTGAAAGCATGAGAAACCAAATCAGAAAGGCTATAACACAAAATGTGCTACACCTAGCAGTGGACATAAAAGGCAATCACAAGAGGTTCTTTAGACACATTGGGAGCAAGAGAACAATGAAGTGAAGTGTAGGTCCTCTCCTTAGTGTGGGAGGAGAGCTAACAACTAATAATATCAAGAAAGCTGATGAATGTAATGCATGTTTTGCTTTGGTCTTTATTAAAAAGATTAATGATGATCATATAGTCAACATAATTAATATTAACAACAAGGGGGAAAGAATGCAAGCCAAAATAGGGAAAGAAGAGGTTAAAGAATATTTAGATAAGCTAGATATATTCAAATTGGCAGGGTCTGATGAAATTCATCCTAGGGTACGTACGGAACTAGCTGATGCAATCTTGGAACTGTTAGCAATTATCTTTGAGAACTTCTGGAGCATGG
This sequence comes from Mesoclemmys tuberculata, assembly GCA_007922155.1. Classification (NCBI taxonomy): domain Eukaryota; kingdom Metazoa; phylum Chordata; order Testudines; family Chelidae; genus Mesoclemmys; species Mesoclemmys tuberculata. The sequence continues at coordinate 153,502 of ML675611.1, forward strand.
GTGAGGTCCCAGATTGGAGAAGGGCAAACATAACACCTTTCTTTAAAAAGGGGAGCAAAGAGGAACCATGGAATTATAGATCAGTCAGCCTAACTTTGATACCTGGAAAGTTAGTGGGACAAATTATTAAACAATTTGTAAGCAACTGGAGGATAAGAGGATTATAAGGAATAGCCAGCATGGATTTGTCAAGAACAAATCATGTCAAACCAACCTCATTTCCTTTGTCAAGACTACTGACCAAGTAGACAGGTGGGAAGTAATAGATCTGATAAATCTTGATTTTAGGCAGGCTTTTGACACAGTCCCACATGACATTCTCATAAGCAAATCAGAAATGTGGTGTAGAAAAACCTACTACAAGAAGGGTGAACAACTGGTTGAAAGATCATATTTAAAGCATAGTTAGCAATAGAAGCATAGAATCATAGAATATTAGAGTTGGAAGGGACCTCAGGAGGTATCTAGTCCAACCCCCTGCTCAAAGCAGGACTATCCTCGGCTAAATCATCCCAGCTATTCACTGTCAAACTGGGATGGAGAATCTAGTGGTATCCTGCAGGGGTCGGTCCTGGATCCAGTATTATGCAATATTTTTTTATTAATGACTTGGATAACGGGGTGCTTATAAAATTTGTGCATGACACTAAGCTGGGAGGGGTTGCAAATATTTTGTATTACAGATTTAGAATTCAAAATAACCTTGCCAAATTGGAGAATTGCTCTGAAATCAACAAGATGAAATTCAGTGAAGACAAATGCAAAGTACTTCACTTAGGAAGGAAAAACCAAATGCATAATTACAAAATGGGGACTAACTGGCTAGGGGACACTGCTACTGAAAGGGATCTGGGGGGTTAGAGTGAGTCTCAAACCGAATATGAGGCAATGCAGCTTATTACAAACAGCCCATTCCCCAGAGCAATTCGGTCACATTCCAGAGAGAACAGGAGGCTTTAACAATTTATTGAAAACTACAGTCAGATTAAATATATGATCCGAGGCTACAATTACAGCAAGTAAGTAAAATCTGTAAGTAAGTAAAGTCCATGCTGGGTGGTCTGGCGAGGCGTACTGGCTGTGGTGAGTTGAATCCATGAGGTCTAGGTTGGATATTAGGAAAAACATTTTCACTAGGAGGGTGGTGAAGCACTGGAATTGGTTACCTAAGGAGGTGGTGGAATTTCCACTCTTAGAGGTTGGCAAAGCCCTGGATGGGATGGCTTAGTTGGGGTTGGTCCTGTTTTGGCAGGGCGTTGGACTAGATGTGACCTCCTGGGGTCCCTGCCAACCCTCCTCTTCTCTGATTCTATGAATTCATTTCTCTGTCTTGAATCTATCACTACACCGCCACACAGAGAAGCGCTGAACACACACATTCTGCTCTAGGATACCCATGCCCTGTGACAGGCACATACACAGCATTTCCAGACATGCCCAATCAGGGCTCCCCCAACTGCTGGAAGAGGTGAAACTCCTACAAAAAAGATTACCATTACAACAAAGAAGGGGAGAAGTACCTTGCCCCAGGGGCACAAGAGCACCTCAGGGCATGGCCTATCTGGGGGCTCACCAGTCCCCTAACAAGCTGTGAAAACAGCTAATATCATTCTGAGGTGTATTAACAGTAGTGTTGTATGGAAGATGCTGAAGGTAATTGGCCAGCTTTACTTGGCACTGGTGAAGTCCCAGTTGGTGGATTGTTTCCAACTCTGGGCACCACACTTTAGGAAAGATGTGGACAAATTTGAAGCAAGTCCAAGGAGAGCAACAAAAACTGATAAAAGTTTTAGAAAACCTGACCTATAAAGAAAGGCTAAACACTGGGCATGATTAGCCTTGAGCAAGGGAGACTGAGGAGGAACCTGATAAGTCTTCAAATGTGTTATAAAGAAGACGGTGGTCAATTGTTCTCCATGTAAGGTAATACAAGAAATAATGGACTTAATCTGCAGCAAGGAAGATTTAGGTTAGACATTAGAAAATCTTTTTAACTCTCAGCGTAGTTAAACTTTGCAACAGGCTTCTGAGGCAGCCTGTGAAATCCCGATCATTGGAAGATTTTAAGAACAGGTTGGACAAAAACCTGTCAGGGATGATGTAGGTTCATGTGGTTCTGCCACAGCACGAGGGGCAGGACTTGATGACTTCTGAAGATCCTTTCCAGCCCTACCTTTCTATGATTCTATCACCTTCTGTCCCAGATGACTGGAGGATAGCTAATGTGATGCCAATTTTTTTAAAAGGCTCAAGAGGTGATCCTAGCAATTACAGGCCAGTAAGCCTAACTTCAGTACCAGGCAAACTGGTTAAAACTATAGTAAAGAACAGAATTATCAGACACATAGATGAACACGATTTGCTGGGCAAGAGGCAAAATGTGTTTTTGTAAAGGGAAATCATGCCACACCAATCTACGAGAATTCTTTATGTGGGCCAACAAGCATCATTAATGATCTGGAGGATGGGGTAGATTGCACCCTCAGCAAGTTTGCAGATGACACTAAGATGGGGGAGTGGTAGATACCCTGAAAGGGAGGGAGAGGATATAGAAGGACCTAAATAAATTGGAGGATTGGGCCAAAAGAAATCTGATGAGGTTCAACAAGGACAAGTGCAGAGTCCAGCAATTAGGGTGGAAGAATCCCATGCACAGCTACGGACTGGGGATTGATGACCTAGGCAGCAGTTCTGCAGAAAAGGATCTGGGTATTACAGTGGATAAGAAGCTGGATATGAGTCAGCAGTGTGGCCTGGTTGCGAAGAAGGCTAATGACATATTGAGCTGCATTAGTAAGAGCATTGCCAGCAGATCGCAGGAAGTGATTATTCCCCTCTATTTGGCATTGGTGAGGCCGCATTTGGAGTATTGTGTCCAATTTTGCCCCTCTCTCCCCCACTACAAAAAGGATGTGGAAGAGTTGGAGAGAGTCCAGTGGAGGGCAATGAAAATGATGAGGGAGCTGGAGCACAAGACTTATGAGGAGAGGCTGAGGGAACTAGGCTTGTTTAGTCTGCAGAAGAGTAGAATGAGGGGGGGATTTGATAGCAGACTTTAACTACCTGAAAGCGGGTTCCAGGGAGGATAGAGCTAGGCTGTTGTCAGTGGTGGCAGATGACAGAACAAAGAGAAATGGTCTCACATTGCAGTGGGGGAGATCTAGGTTGGACACTAGGAAAAAGTTTTTCACTAGGAGTGTGGTGAAGCATTGGAATGGGTTACCTAGGGAGGTGGTGGAATCTCCATCTTTAGAGCTTTTTAACCTGCGGCTTGACAAAACCCTCACTGGGATTCTTTAGCTGAGGTTAGTCCTGTTTTGAATAGGCAGTTGGAGTAGCTGACCTCCTGAGGTCTCTTCCAACTCTAATATTCTATGTGGACAAGGGTGATCCTATGGACATAATGTTTTCAGATAGCTTTTGACAAGATCCCTCACCACAAGCTCTTAAGGAAAGTAAGATGTCATGGGATAAGAGGGAAGGTCCTCTCCTGGATAAGTACCTCGTTAAAAGACAGGAAACAAAGGGTAGGAATACATGCTCAATTTTCAGAATGGAAAGAGGTAAATAGTGGTGTCTCCATGGGTCTGTACCGGGACCAGGACTGTTCAACATATTCATAAATGATCTGGAAAAAGGGGAAATGGTGAAGTGGCAAAATTTGCAAATGATACAAAATTACTTAACATAATTAAGTCCAAAGCAGACTGCAAAGAGTTCCAAAGGGATCTTACAAAACTGGGGCAACGTCTATACTGATGGTGACAAATTAGCCGCCATCAGATCGATGTCGCTGGATCAACTGAGCAGTCTGTGTAGACCCGCTCAGTTGATCCAGAAATTGACAGAGGAAAGCCACCTCTGTAAGTGGCACAGCGCAGTGTGGATGGCGTGTGGAACAGATGAAATGAAGTCAACGAAAGATAAGCAAGTTTTTTACGTCACTTGCGTATCTCCCATCGACTGCCACCGAATCCGGATGGTAAGTGTACACCAGGCCTGCGTGACTGGGCAACAAAATGGCAGATGAAATTCAATGTTGATCAATGCAAAGTAAAGCACATTGCACATCATAATCCCAAATATATATTTAAAATGATGGGGTCTAAATTAGCTGTTATCACTCAAGAAAGAGATCTTGGAGTCAATGTGGCTAGTTCTCTGAAAACATCCATTCAATGTGCAGCAGCAGTCAAAAAAGCTAACAGAATGCTGGGAATCATTAGGAAATGGATAGATAATAAGACAGAAAATATCATATTGCCTCTTTATAAATCCATGGTACACCCACATCTGAAATACTGCATGTAGATCTGGTTGGCCCATCTCAAAAGAAGATATATTGGAATTGGAAAAGGTACAGAAAAGGGCAACAATAATTATTAGTGGTATGGAAAAGCTTCCATATCAGGAGAGGTCAATAAAACTGGGACTTTTTAGCCTGGAAAAGAGACAACTAATGGGGGATATGATAGAGATCTATAAATCATGACTGGTGTGTAGAAAGTAAATAGGGACGTGTTATTTAATCCTCATAACACAAGAGCTAAGTGTCACCAAATGAAATCAATATGCAGCAGGTTTAAAATGAGCAAAGCAAATTATTTCGTCACACAATGTGCAGTCAACCTGTGAAACTCCTTGCTAGAGTTGTTGTGAAGGCCAAGACTGTAACGGGGTTCAAAAAAGATGTAGATAAGTTAATGGAGGTTAGGTTTATCAATACCTATTAGGCAGGATAGGCAGGGATTGCTGTTTGCCAGAGGCTGGAAATGGCTCATGGGATGGATCAGTTGATGATTAGCTGTTCTATTCATTCCCTCTGAAGCACCTGGCATTGGCCACTGTCAGAAGACAGGATATTGGGCTAGATGGACCATGGGGCTGACCCAGCATGGCTGTCCTTATATTGTTATCATCTTGAAAGGCTCTTGGATTTTAAAATGTTCAAAGCAGGACATTTGTCTCTCAAGAAGTATTAACAGTGCTGAGTACTAGAGTTGTTTGGAAAACGTTGGTGTAACCACTTTTCTGTCAAAACTGAAATGGTTTGTGAAACCATATTTTGTTTTGGAGGAGGGATCCCCACTCCCTCCGAAAAGTTCTGACAACATTGAAATATCCCATTTAGGGCAAGACTTGGGTTTAGCACCTGGTTTCCTGACTCCCAGTCTAGCAAGCACTCTTCTTTTATATACCAGTTATCTCATATCACCCTAAATGACACAGTAGTCTAGTTCATTGCCAGTAAAGATAGAAATAAAAGGTCTAATCCAGTAACGTGGTTATAATCATGAACGATGGTACCATTTGCAGTGTCAGGCCTGTGGAATAAGACAGGGAGAATGAGAAATAAAAAAAGATTGCATGGAATATGTATGATTTCTTCTCTAGCATCCTTCTGAGTCTCCAGCAAAAGAAAAGGTAAACCCCTTACTTTTCTGCTCCAGTCATTGCTAGCTGTCAGGTGCTAACAGTTTTGAAAAGTGCAGAGTGACTTTTCTCACACTGTAATTCCACTAATACAGGTACAAAGACGGTAGGTGTCACTATTGCTTTGTCACAGACTTTTAGTATTTATTTATGCATTTTATGTTTGGTTGTTGGCATAGAGAGGAAATCTTCTCTGGCGACTGTGACTGCCATAATAAATAATAGAAATATGTGCCCTGGATTACAGAAAGGCCTCTGCTATTCCTGATGAGAGAGCCACTCGACTAAACAGTCTGGTTTAGGAAATTCAGCAAGTATGTTGTCATTTTCCAGATCATGGCT
>ML675611.1:164276-189197 GCA_007922155.1 Mesoclemmys tuberculata
ATGGCTCTTTTTCGAATATCTCCTGCAGCATTTGCCAGGCTTAGATTTTACCTAAAAACTTTGAATGAGCTAAAGTGTTATGGGGATCATGGTCATTCTTTTAGATGCAGTACATAACAAAAGGAGCACTGTCCTATTAAAGTCCTGGTTGCATGCTCTCACCATAGAGCCCTAAACAGAGCTGCCAACAGCACTTTGAAACTGTGGTTCCTGCTGGAACTCTCACTCTGAAGCCAAGGCAGGGAAGTGAGCTTCACAGCCCAAGTGCTAGTCCAAGCTGCAATTTCAAAGCACTGTCTACACTGGTATTTTTAGAGCTCTAGCACAAGCCCTGCTAACCCAAGTCAGGCTGCGAGGCTTAGTCCCACTGTGTAGACATACTCTATGACTATGGAGTGGGGAATTGAGAGAGATGCACTTTCAGTTGTCTGTACTGGGGAGCTGCATTTTGCACCAAGTGGAATGCATGAGGGCTTGGTTCCTAGATAGAATGAGTTGCAATATCTAAACTTGGAGGTCGTGGATGCAAGGTATCCCTATGACCAGGTTGCTATGTGGTGGGATGGGAATAAATCTGACTGTTCACAGAGAGGAGTGGGCAATTTTGCTGCCATGACAGGTTGAGCATCCACAGGGACCCACAGGCTGTGGATAGATTTAACTGTCTGATGGTAGATGCCTTTGATAAAGGGGGTGCTAGAGAGAAGGCAGGTTCTTCAAAGGGCTTCCCTTTTCTGCCAGCATCACTCCAGTCTTGCCGGAGTGTGGCTCTAGCTGGCCATTCTGCATCCAATGCTGATCTTTGCTAGATTCCGAGAGCAGGGAGATGGGGCTGTTTAATGCTGAATATAAGGGAGATGCACAGTTAGGTGCTGGTACTGTGGTCTGCGCTGTCTCACAGTTCTCTCACCAGCTCTTCATGTTGTCAGCATAGGCATGTGCACGGGGTGTGCCGAGTGTGCCCAGGCACACCCTAATGCAGGGTCCAGCCTGTGGCTGCAGCGCACACCACTGCAAGAACTTGCAGCACTGTGCGTTGCTGTCGGAGAATAGGTCTCACGGCAGAGAGTAAAATTCCGTGAGATCTCGCGGTGTTACTCTCTGCCGTGAGTCCCACTCTCCTACTCTGCCACCCACTTTAACTTTGCCATGGGATTTCATGGCGGAGAGTAAAAGGCCTGTTACTCTCCGCCGTGAGCCCCACTCGCCTTTAAAAAAAATTTAGAAATAAAATTCCCTGGGTGCACACCCTAATGAAATGTGCTGTGCACGCCTATAGTTGTCAAATAACATACAGGAGAGGAATGAGCCTTGTGGGCTGTGAGGCATTAGACGGGGAGGAACAGCCTCTGGGTTTGGAGTGAGAGAAAGCACCTAGGGCCATCCATAATAGCAACCGGTTCAGTGTCTGGCCCATGCCAGGACCTGGAGGGATCCTCGCAGAGCTGGCAGGTGTTATTGCAGGGGGTGGGTTGTTTATCTGCTCTGATCTTGAGTAAGTGGCTCAGCAGAGGGAGGTGACACTCTGGGTGGGGCTGAGTAGTGATTGGTGATGGCTGCATTATTGCACATTTTCATGCATGTGGTAGTTCCTTTCATCACAGGTGGAGCAGGCAGGCTCTGTTAATGCAGGGCTCAGATGCTCCCTGCTCTTTCTTGCTACCCAAGGAAGGGCAAAACAGACTTTGTGGATGCCTTCTCTGAAGTCAGTAGGCATTTGCCATTGACTTATGAAGTCAGGATTTCACCCCTCCACTCTCTTATGTACCTTGTACACGCATGACGGACAGATACAGTCCCAGCTGTCCCTGCTCCCTCAATGTTCCTCTGGAGGGTGGAAGGAGGGGACCATTTGTCACAAACATGGTGGGGGCAAGGCCCTGCCCCTGCTGTACCAGCTTCCTCCTCGGGCCACACACCCTGCAGGAGCAGGGTGAATCAGGTTGAAGAATGGTAACATCTGCACCTTCTTAATGCCTACAGCTCAGTTCAGGAAGGGCTTGTGCAATCCTAGGCTGTGTGGCTCTACTTAGACCCCTGGCACAGAGCTGTGCCCCCAGCCCAGTGCAGCCAGTTAGGCATTTATGTATTGCAATGGTAACAGTGTTGACTGTAAATGCCACATGTGTATACACCAGGCCCTCTGTCCCTGCAGTGGCATACAAAGAACGTACGGAATTCAACATTGCACTAACTGGTGAAAATGGTAACTGCGTGTTTCAGACATTTCACTGACCATGAGCACTCATGCCTGCAGGGTGGCAGAGCACGCTGCTCACCTTGTCTCATGCTAGACCTGAGCTGTGGCCCATAAAAGCCAGCTGAGGGGAGTGGACTCGTTGTCAGGATGTTAGACAAGTGACGTCTAACAGCCATACCCCTTCATAGTGGAAAGACAGCCAAGTTGCCTGTGGGGAGGCAATGCGAACAATAAAAGGGATGCTGAAGTGCAGGCTGGAAGACTCTGAAATCCTGCTGGACCACGAGAAGACCACAATCTTGGGACAACCTAAAGGGAGATTGCCACAAGGTGACTGGCACCTGTGACGGGGAGCAGGGGTCACTGTGCCTGGACTGGTTATCTGCTGCCCATCTGGGCTTAAGGGAAGGCCCTTGCACCTCATAAAGGAGGAGTGAGCTGCACAGAATTGTTGGCAGAGGCTGGCAGGAGAAAGGAGGATCTTCCTGGGCCCTGATCAGAAGTTGAAAGTTGCCAGTGGGGAAGGCCAGATGCCAGGTGCTGGGAGGGCAGGAGGGGCTGGACTCAGCTGAAACTGGGCTGAAGCCTTTGCAGGTTTGGCTTCTATTTGAAAGACTTTGTGCGGGACTTAACAAGCTGGGCCCCAGAAGGGGAATGTTTGGAATAACCGGGCTGTGTGGACTTCTTAAGGGGCCCTGAGTGAAGAGAGAACCTGAGGCAGGCCTCAGCAGAGCCATGTGTGGCCAGCAGGGGGCGCCATACCCACTGGCAAAGATGCTAAAACCCATAAGGAATGAAGAATTCTGTTACACTGACATAAAGAATTCTGTAACACTGACAATTTATCTTCACTGGAAAAATCCTCAAAGACCTGAAAAAAGAACCACCCCAAACCCTGAGCTTCTGTACAAGTCTGTCCATTTTTCCCACAAATTCTGTATTTCTGGAAACTCAGATTCTCCAGCTGTCATCAGCAGCCATTAGCTAACAGCTCTGAATGACAGTGCAGGATATATGCGAGAGATGAGAAGACGTAACAGAAGCATCAGCAACTCCGCAGATTAGACGAGGAGCTTGGCCCTTGTCTGGTGCTAAGAAATCCCTCCAAACTGATGTGAATCAGTCCGTGAAGAAGTCATGCATTGCCAGCCAAAGAGGAGGGGCAGAACAAGTCCCTGTTTCCTATCTTTGCTCCGGCATAGTAGGCCACATCAGGGGATTTTCACAGAACATGCTAATAACAACAGACGAGTGTTTTTAACTCATGTGTTGCCATGGGAATTAGCTCTCTCCCTGCATGCTGGAAAGTGACTATCAAGATGGGGAGAATTGCTCTTGCTCTCCTTTGGCTGCTCCTCTACTGGGTTGCAGGTACCCCAGGGAGTGCAGGATAGGAGCTTAACTGGCTCTGTTTAAATCCAGAGGGTAGCCTAGCCAGAACAGCTCCCCACTCAGTCCCCCAGCCCCCTAGGGCAGCCCAGGGGAGGGGAAAAAAGGAGAAGCTGGGAACAAAACCTGAACTGTGGTTCCCTAACTCTCTGCTCCAGCCCTAGTTAGAGCAGCCTAGGGCTTCCCTGGTTCCACCAGCTGCCAAGAGTTCCCAAGTGACCGTGCTGGGCGTTGGGATGGTGCTGAATCACTCAGTCACTGGTGAAGCTTGGTAAGTGCGAGTGCTGGAGAATACTGGGAGCAGGGCTCTTCGCACTGGACAGATTGTATGAAGAATCACTGAGAAGACTGATGTTGCACTTGACCTTGATATAAGCCATGGATATTTAACCCGGGGCCGTGTGTGTGTGTGTGTGTGTGTGTGCTGTGCTAATATGAGAGACCAATGGTCATGGTCAGCCAACAGCCAGTTCACCTGGTGTGTACACATGGGTGTGTGTAATGGTGGAACTGGGAATAACTGACTTGGATCAGCTGACCCAGTAGAACAGCAGGACATCATTTCCCAGGAGAATGTCTGACAAATGTATATGTCAGTTGATCCATGTAACTAGCCAACACATGACTGCCAGGGACCATTAAGCTGACAAGTACTCAAAAAGAAGAAGAACCGGAGGGTCTCGGGATAGCCAACGCCCTAATGCGAGGGACCAAGCACTTAGAAAAAGAAGAAGAGGAGAAACAGTCTCCAGCTAGAATTGGTAGCTATGCCTGCTTTGTTTGCCAATCAGGATACTGTGTAGGACCAGAATAGTTACTGAGGGTTTATGCTTGGGGAATTGAAGAATGTTAAAAAGATATATTGTATAACCTTTGCTGTCTGTCTGTGGTGCTTTCCAATAAATAGCTTTGCACTGAAGAAACTGAATCTGAGTTGGCACTGGCCCTGACACGGTATGTTGTGCCCAGCTGTGAGCGTGTGACGATCCGACTCTTAACTGGGCTCTCCATGGCTTGGGAGTGGGGCAGCCCCTCTACCTATGGATGGTGCCCCTTAACCTTTCTGAAATGATGTCTAGCCTTTCTCCTGTGGAACGCTGGCCCCACACTGGGTGTAGCTCCATGAAGAATCCATTATCCTGGAAGCTGTGGGCCTAATGCGGGAATCCCTAGGTGCGGTTCTCTGGCGAGTGTTATAGAGCTGCTCAGACTAGATGAGGGTGGTGGTCCTCTCTGGCCTTAACACCTCTGGATCTCTGCGCTGAGGTGAGCAGAGGCTGGGTCAGCCAGGTTGCTGCAGCCAAAGCAATGATAGTAGTCCCTGTGTCAGGAGCTGGTGGGGAAAAACATCATGGAGACCGTCAGCAGGGCAGGCACAGAGTAGTGCTGGCCCCACCCCCCTCTCGTGAGTGACCCACTCTACAGACAGTCGAAGGGACCGTGTAGCCCAAGAAAGCTGAGCATGGAGCTGCTTGGGAATTCTCAGCTGGATGACTTTTTTGGATGAAAAATGCAGTTTCTGCAGAATTAAAATTTTCTTATGGAAAATTGATATTTTGGTGGGTGGGGGGGGATATTTTTTATCAGGATTTCAGTGGGAATTAGGCACCTAAATCTCTCTCAAAATCTGGCCCCTAGACTCTCTGTGCCTCAGTTCCCCATCTACAACAATGGGATACATAGCACTTCTCTACTTCAAAAGCTGTTGTGCCTTAAAAGATTGTGAGGTGCTGAGATGCAGTGGTAATCAGGCCCTTTCTGTATTGTAGGACAGCCCGGTGGTTGATCTGATTTGTATAGGGACCAGTTTGGCCAGCCCCATAACATAGAGAGGCAGAAAGTTTTTCAGTCATTTCCCCCCAGCTCAGCTAGGCATGAATTCACACGGATGAGGACTGAGCCCTTTATTTTGAAATATTTTCAGTTTCCAGTCTGAGAAATGGCGTTACTGCAAAGGTTGGTATAAAGCTCTGCTTTCAATGGTAGTTACACTAGAGCAGGGGTCGGGAACCTTTTTGGCTGAGAGAGCCATGAACGCCACATATTTTAAAATGTAATTCCCTGAGAGCCATACAATATGTTTAAAACTAAACATGTGTGTGAGTGTGTCCTCCTCCCCAGTGAAATTAACAAGGCGTCAATTTCACTGCCCAGAGTGTGCCCTGCTCTGCAGTGAAATTGACAAGGCAGAGTCAGTTTACCACTGCGGAGAGCAGTTCCTACTTCGCGGATTTTCACCTATCGCGGGGGGTCTAGGAACCTAATACCCGCGATAAGTGAGGGATCACTGTACATGAGAATGTTTTATATTTTTAATGTTATTATTTTTTTTATTAAAGATTTGTCTGCGAGCCAGATGCAGCCATCAAAAGAGCCACATCTGGCTCGCGAGCCATAGGTTCCCGACCCCTGCACTAGAGTGTGTCTTGAGCCAGGAGAGTGTAAAAAGCAGAAGAGGTGTTTCATAAGCAACAAAGAATGTCTGATTAAAATGCACACATTTATTTTTAACGGTCATGTGGCATTTGTGTTTCAGTAGCACCTACACTGAGGTTGGGCTGGCCCTTTGGATGGAAACCACAGTCCTTTGGTTTTAAATGTAGAATTATTGTGTAAGGAAGGTTTTAGTGGGACTTCCTTCTGCTCAGACAGTCTGAGTGGCAATCCTTTCTGCTCAGTCAGCTGAAATGAGGGGGGCACTGTGTTTGCATGGGCTTTGTATTTGCGTGAGTACAATTAAGTATTTAGCATAATTTCACTGTATATGGATAAGCACACCTAGGTGCTGAGCATAATGGGAAATGGTTAGCATGGCTGGTTTTGGGCTACAAACCACTTTTGTGTTAACTGCTGGGGTAATGAAATGTTGCCCTTCAATTGTATGAACAGGTGTCAGCAAAACTGTGCTTAGCCTGTTATGATAAAATACTTTACCCTAAACTAAATAGAGTGCCACAAGGGTGGCAGGCAGATGTGTCAGCATTGTAAAGGAGGTGGGGGGGAGATATAAGGAATCTCCCATTGGGATTGCACCAACCCTGGGAAAGGGCTGCTCCCAGGCATGGAGTGATGATCTCCTCCCATTGTTAAAAGGCAGAATTAACTAATCCTCTTGGAGCCTTTTGTTTCTTGAAAGCAGGGACATCCTTCCGTGTCAGCAGGAGGTTTAAACATGAGCTGAAAGTCACTAAGAGCTGAATCACTAGAGGACCCGGGAAACCCTGCCTGACATCTGACGAAGCCGAGTCAGCGATGGTTAGTAGGAGCCTGGGATGGTCCGTGTCAGCTGGAGCCTGGCGCAGTCAGCGCCAGCCAGGTGCAGTTAGCGGGAGCCTGGTGCAGTCGGTACCAGCAGTCAATGGGAGCCCAGTGTGCCTGGCACCTGTGATTGGTGGGAACCAGGCACGGTCGGCGCCAACGATCAGCAGGAGCCCGGCATGTTCGGCACCAGCCAGATGCGATTAGTGGGAGCCCAGTGCATTCGGCACCAGCAGTCAGTGGGAGCCGGGCACGGACAGTGCCAGCCTGGTGAGGCCAGCAGTTGGGGGAGCCAGGTGCAGTCGGCTGTCGGGGACTTGGCAAGACCCGGAGGCTGTAGGAGACAGCAATGGAGGAGGCCTGGTCAAGCCAGTGGCCAGTGGGAGTTTGCAGAGGGGGGCAGGCTGAGCCCCAACCAGACATTGCAACTACGATGGTCAGTGCAGGGGAGGGCAAGAAGGGAGAGGTGAAGGACACGCCCCGTACTCTGGGGTGGGTTTGGCTCATTGAGTTCATGAATCCTGTTTGCTCTGTTTCCCAAACCAGTGCTGTGTTATCTCTCTTCTGTTATTAAAAGGTTCACTTTCTACACTCAGACTCTGTGCTTGCGAGAGGGGAAGTGTTGCCCTTTGGGGCGCCCAGGGGATAGTGTGTGATTTCCAGGGGACTGGGTGGGAGCTCGAGCCAGTTTGGTGTTGTATCATTGATAAGGACTCCTACATATAGAACCCGGCCCTTGCTGCTGCCGACTCTGGCAGAAGGGTTACAATTGAAAGCCTGGCTATCCAGGATGTTCCGAGCTCACAGATTAAATTAGCTCTTGATGCTGATTTCCCATCATTTATAGAAATTAAATGTTACACATGATTTTTTACCTTCACCAAAACAGTGTCTTTTTATAGGCTAAAATCAACATTTACAGGAAACTGCAAGATGAAACACAATTTCCCTACCAATGAGTTTTGTGACAAATGAAAGGGTGCAGTATCAACCAGCGAACTCAGGCAATAAATCCCTGCTGAATATCACCTGGGGGCTTCAAGCTTCTCTTCAGAAAACACAGACAGCCTGATAACCAGCTAGCTGTTCCGAGCAGAGTCTGCGCAAGATAAGCCCTCACTGTGTACCAAAGAATGTCAGCTGTGGTAAGTGATGAAGTGGGAGCAGGGTGTGTAAAAAGAGAAATTAATCTTGGGAAACAATTAATGTATTCAGAAAAAATCCACAATCTGAAATAGGAAAGCAGCAGAATCAATTCCCTTCAGTCACAAGGTGCATTTCTAGGGTCTGAAACAACAGCAAATTATAGTCTGAATTGCCTAAACTAAGTAATAGCAGCCCATCCTAAGGAGCTGCGTTGACAGGTCTGATTCGGCAGTGCTTGCTTCGCACTGCAGAGGGTCGTGCTGGCACTGTGCTGAACTGCAGTAGTTCATCCTGCACAGATGCAGTCATTGCACTGGGGCCATACATTCCCACTTGGCTCGGTAGGGGCTGGCAGATGCCCCTTGTGGCATGACTGGGGGGGTAGGGGGCATCCAAAGATCCCTGGAGGCGGTGCGGTCTCTGTCCTTCAAATTGTCCTTTCTGGGCTTTTAAAATATGCTGGTCACATTTCCCTGCTCCCCATTTACCTTACAGTTATTCACAGCTGGACAGCTCCTCCGCTCTGGGAGTCTCCTTGGTGGCAGCAGCAGAGGGGGCTGAACGCTGTTTCAAGCCAACATTTGAGGATTTAGGGAATCCACAGCAGGCTCTTGCTCCCCCTCCTGGTCAGTGTGGAGCAGATGCCGAGCCAGAGTATGCCGTGCTGTGGTGGTGCTGGTGGCTGAGCAGCACCCTGGGAACTGGTGCAAGTCCAGGCACCCCTGGGGCTGCTCAAGCTGGTGCTGAGCCCAGGGAGGTGGTGTGAGCCTTCTCCGGTCCCAGCTGTAGAGATCCAACCCCTAATGACTCCACAGACTGAGCCAACAGGCTCCCTGGCAGAGGTAGAGAGCTCTGGGAAGGTTGACATTTTCCAGTTTCTGGAACTTCCATTTATTTCCATGGAAGACCCGCTGGACTAAGGACTGCCGGAGTTAGCCCTTTTTAATGCTCCATAAACAGAAGCTCTTTTCCCTTGTAGAACTCATTTCTGCTTTAAGAGAATAAAATGGATGCTCACACTGGGTGTTCCCCAAGTCTGAAAGGCAACCAGGATTCTTATCTAATCAGTCTTAACGTGTTGAATTGGGTAGTGAAATGAAACCGTTATAGAGTGCATAATTACATGGCTGGCTTACTTCTCATGTTTTCATTGGTAGTGAATTATTGGCCTTCCAAATTAATATGAAACTGAATTAATACATTAATGGAAATCCAAATTATATGTGCAGTTAATTTGCTTGGACCAGGACTTCGTTTGTTCTTATGTATTTATTGCTTTTCATTTATGAAATGTTAAATTTCATCCCCAAAAGAGAGATGAGCATGGTAATTAGATAAATGCTTAGAGGTCACATATAATGGAGTGTAAGAAATGGAATTATTTCTAGGAATATAGGAGTTGTTAGACCCAAGATCTGTCTAGGTCAGTATCCTGTCTTTGACAGTGGACAATACCAGATGCTTCTGAGGAAGTGTAAGACTCTGCTGTGTGCTGACGTGGAATTGTCTGCCCCCTGTAGATAGGTCTCATCCCATTCTCTCTTAGAGAGTGGCTTAAAGTTTAATATTCATTCCAAAAGTTTTGTTGTCATTAATAGTTATCTCTGTATTGTTTCTATCCATGCAAATAGCCAATTGCATTTTATAATTGTGTTAAGTTCTTGATCTCCAACAACTTTCAGTGGCAGTGAGTTCCACAGTCTAATTACACGCTGTGTAAAAAGAATTCCTTTTTATTAGTGTTGAATTTCCCATCTGTTGAAATTTGTTTCAAAACAAATTTGCTTAGAAATTTATTTTATATTATTTTTACAGTATTTCATGACTTCGTCAATAGTAGAAGTGCATAATGAGATACATTATTACTATTGACATGTCATGTCAATTTTATTTTAATTTTATTTTTAAAATAATTAAGAACGGTTACTAGTTAGTACTGACTGAGATATCTTATCTTAATTTTTAAATCAAAGAATCTCCTGTTTGTGGTGTAATGAAACAATATGTCACTTAGGCTATGTGTATACTAAGAATATGTTGGCAAAATGTATATTGCTTAGGATGTGAATTCTCCACCTCTGTGTGTGACATAAGCACTCGTGCACAGTGCTATGTGAGTGGGAGAGCTTCTCCCGCTGGCATAGTTTCTGCCACTCGTAGAGGTGGGTTTTTTATAACTACAGGAGAGCTCTCTCCCATTGGCATAAAGGGTCTTCACTCTCCCCCTGTATTGGTACAGCTGCACCACTGCAGCACTGTATGTATAGACATGGCCTTAGAACATAAGAATATAAGAATGGCCATACTGGGTCATACCAATGCATCTATCCCACTGTAGTGAGGCCGTGGGGCCTCCCTCCACCACTGACAGGGAGAAACAGTCTGAGCCTGTGGGGGCGGAGACAGAAAATGCCTGTCTGCTCACCTGGAAGCGAGGGGGTGGGACAGGAAGTATAAAAGAGAGGCCCAGGAGCTCAGTTGGTGGCCAGCTCCCAGAGGGGAAGGATATACCTCTCTGCTCTCCAGAGCTGCCTGTGGCCTGGTACCCGGGTGAGCAGACCGGGACCTGATACCCGGGTAAGTGGACCAGGACCAGGGCCTGGGTCTGGGCCCTGGTGATTGAGCAGTGGTCAGCCTGGTATCCCGAGGTACTCCCGAAGCCGAATACCTCACCGGATCCGGTGACCCAAAGGGACCAGGACCTGGAGGAGCTGCCAGATGCAGACGAGGAGGAGGTGGCCATACCAGGGCCAGATCTGGAGGAGTTGCCCTTGGAGTTGCCAGAGGACGACGGCAAGGCCTGGGCCCTCACAGGGCCCGACCTGGAGGAGTTGCCCCCTGCCGACCTCCCCGACAAGCTGCCTGACCTACTGCCCCCGACAATATCGAGGGGTTCTACAGCCTGCCCCTGGCTGATTACCCGGATGAGGAGGACTGGACGGCGGCACACCAGGTACCCAAGGGAAAGGGGGCAGGAAGTAGCCCAGGGGAGGGGTCACCCAGCCTGGAGACTGGGGGACTAGACAGCGAGTCAGAGTGTTGCGGTTTGAACCCCACTGACTTCGTCGCATACCCCTCTGCCACGGATAGGGACCTGGGCTGGGACGCAGTGGAGTCAGGTGGGCCTGTGTCCCCCTACCCCTTCCCTGATCCCCTCGAGGGCCTTTGAACTGTGAACCCCCGTCGGGGGTGCTAGACTCTTTGCTGCCCCACTAGGGGCTTTGAGACTGTTTGCTGCCCCGCTGGGGGCCTTTGGACTGTGTGCTGCCTGTTGGGGCTCAGGGTATTGCCTTAGGCCTGCCCCGCCTGAGCCTGGAGACTGTTCCCCTAACCCAGGTTGGGCCAAGCCCTGCTGGAGCAGGGTAGATAGTGGGTATGGCCTCCCTCTGACACTGACAGGGAGGGATGGCCCACTGCTCTACACCCACTATCCATTCTTCCAGCAGTGGCAAGTGCCAGATGCTTCAGAGGGAATAAACAGTGATCCATCCCCTGTCATCCAGTCCTAGCTTCTGGCAGTCAGAAACTTAGGGATATCCAGTCTAAGAAAAGAAATTTTCTTTAAACAAGAAAGAAAATTAGAGAACCACTTGTTTTCAACATCCATGAGCTAGCCAGGAATCACATTTCTAGGAGTTTGAAAACAGCTGCTCTCCTAATTAGTACACTGACTGCTTATTCTGACATGACTTGACATGATTGCTATTTCATGTTGTGCTCTTCTTCCACTGACATGTCATAGAATAAGGTAATAAAAAAAGCAATATAAAATAATTTTAAAAATCATAGAATCATAGGAGATTACAATTGGAAAAGACCTCAGGAGGTCATCTTGTCCAACCCCCTGTTCAAACCAGAACCAATTCTCATTAAATCACATGATCCAGGGATTTGTCAAGCTGCATCTAAAAAACCTCTAAAGATAGAGATTCGACCACCTCCCTAGATAACCCATTCCAATGCTTCACCACTCTCCTAGTGAAAAACTTTTTCCTAATGCCCAACCTAGACCTCCCCCACTGCAACTGGAGACCATTGCTCCTTGTTCTGTCATCTGCCACCACTGAGAACAGCCTAGTTCCATCCTCCCTGGAACTCCCTTTCAGGTAGTTAAAGGCTGCTATCAAATCCCCCCTCATTCTTCTCTTCGGAGACTAAACAGGCCTACTTCTTTCAGCCTCTCCTCATAAGTCTTGTGCTCCCAGCCCCCTTATCATTTTTGTTGCCCTCCACTGGACTCTCTCCAACTTGTCCACATCCTTTTTGTAGTGGGGGGCCCAAAACTGGACACAATACTCCAAATGTGGCCTCACCAATGCCGAATACAGGGGAATAATCTGCTGGCAATGCTTTTACTAATGCAGCCCAATATGCCATTAGCCTTCTTGGCAACCAGGGCACGTTGCTGACTCATATCCAGCTTCTTATCCACTGTAACCCCCAGATCCTTTTCTGCAGAACTGCTGCCTAGCTCGTCGGTCCCCAGTCTGTAGCTGTGCATGGGATTCTTCCGTCCTAAGTGCAGGACTCTGCACTTGTCCTTGTTGAACCTCATCAGATTACTTTTGGACCAATCTTCAAATTTGTTTAGGTCCTTCTGTATCCTACCCCTACATTTCAGGGTAGCTACAGCTCCCCCTAGCTTAGTGTCATCTCAAAACTTGCTGAGGGTGCAATTTACCCCATCCTCCAGATCATTAATGAAGATGTTGAACAAAACCGGTCCCAGGACCGACCCCTGGGGCACTCCACTTGTGACCAGCTGCCAGGTAGACATGGAGCCATTGATCACTACTCGTTGAGCCCTATGCTTTAGCCAGTTCTCTGCCCATTTTATAGTTCATTCATCCAACCTATAATTCTTTAACTTGCTGATAAGAATACTGTGAGTCTTTCTCTCCTGTGACAGGGTCAGGCCAGATGGCTACGTAAGGGTGCTGGAAGGCAGGTATATTAGCCCCAGGCTCAGCAAAGCCTTATTCCCCGCATGATTCAGCTGGGGCTGATTAGGCAATTAGGCCACCTGGGGCTGCTTAACTAATTAGGCCACCTGGGGCTGATCAGGCAATTAGGACGCCTGGGGCCAATCAAGGAGCCCCGCCCCAAACACTTAAAAGCCTCCAGTGCAAGCAGGTAGTGTGGGTTGTGGAGTGAGGAGTTTGGAGTGAGGAGGAGTGGAGGTTGGAGTTTACAGTTAGTTACAGTTCATAGTTACGGTTGGAGGTTTGCAGTTCCAAAGCCTGCAGTTTGGAGTTGGCATCTTGGAGCTGGCAGGCTGCGGCGTGCAGCCGGCGGGCTGCAATCTACAGAGGCTTGAAGCTTCCACAGGCGTGGCCACAGCACCTGAGGCAGAACACCCAGCTGGGGAAGCTGAGAGTGGACCAGGGAAGGTAGTGATAGCCAGGGGCAGAGCGGGCCCCGTCCCCTCCCTAGGCCTTCCCCCAGCTACCCGCCGGCCAAGCCGGAAGAGCGCAGGGCCCACGAGGGCGGAGTACTTCTCCCTCCCCCGCCCCCCACCTTGCCACACTCCTCATATTAGCCCCTAGGGGATCCTGCCCTGGGAGGCTAATAAAATCCATAAAATAAAATTCAAATGACAATTTCATTGGAAACAACGTTTACATTTTTGAAAAATGAAATTTTTCCTAGTCAGAATGAAAATAAATTGTGAAATGTTAATGTCTAACTTCAACTTCCAACCACTAGATCATATTATACCCTTCTCTGCTAGACTGAAGAGCCCTTTATTAAATATTTGTTCCCCATGTAGGTACTTAGACTGTAATCAAGTCACTTCTTTACCTTTTTTTTGTCAAGCTAAATATGTTGAACTTCTTGAGACATGTTTTCTAATCCTTTGAACTTTCTTGTAGCTCATCCCTGAGCCGCCTACAATTTATCAAAGTCCTTCTTGAATTGCGGACACCAGCACTGGACATAGTATTCCAGCAGTGATCACACCAGTGCCAAATACAGAATTAAAAGAAACTCGAGATTCCCCTGCTTATGCATCCCAGATCACATTTGCTCTTTTGGCCACAGAGTCACACTGGGAGCTCATGTTCAGCTGATCATCTACCATGACCCCCAAATCTTTTTTCGAGTCACTGCTTCCTAAGATAGAGTCCCTTTCTTCTAAATATGACTTATAGTCTTGGTCCCCTGATATATACATTTACAGTTAGCCATACTAAAATGCATATTATTTACTTGCACCCTGTTTACCAAGATTACTTTGAACCAGTGACCTGTCCTTGTAATTAATTACTACACTTGCAATTTTTGTGTCTGTCTAAACTTTATCAGTAAGGATTTAATGTTTTTTTCAAGGTCATTGATAAAGAGGCCAGCGGGACCCCACTGGAAAGAGATCCTCTCAGTCATGACTCCCCATTTACAGTTACATTTGAGATCTATAAGGTAGCCAGTTTTTAATCCACTTAATGTGTGCCATGTTAATTTTATATCATTCTAGTTTTTTAATCAAAATGTCATGTAGTATCAGGCTAAATGTCTTACAGAAGACTGTCTCTTATGTGAATGCTATTACCTTTGTGAACCAAACTTGTAATCGCATCAAAAAAAGATATCAAGTTACTTTTCCATAAACCATGTTTATTTGCAGTAATTACATTGCCCTCCTTTATTTATTTGTTAAGGGAGTACGGTATCAACTACTTTAGGATGAATTCAGACTGGAACAGGTGCAGAGAAGAGAGGACAGGGTAGTCAGGGGAGCTGAGAGACAGGTTTCCGAGAGGAGACCAAAAGCTTGGCTGGCTTAGTCCAGCACAGTGAAGGATGAGCAGGATTCTGATTGCTTTCTGTAAACACATTCGGGGGTAAACACCAGTGAGGTGAAGAGCTATTTAAACAAAAGGACAACATAGGCATAAGACTAAATAGGTATAAACTGGACATGAATAAATTCAGGCTGGAAATTATCAGAAAGCTTCTAAACATGAGAGGAGTGGGGTCCTGGCGTGGCCTGCCAATAGGCATTGTGGGGGCAAACCAGCTAATTCATTGGAAGGTGGAGGTGGATGAATTCATGAGTGGAATTGTATGATTGGATGGCCTGTGGTGGTGATAAGGGATGGGATCAACAACCCTTGTGGACCTTCTGGATCATGTCTTACATTAAAATCTTTTTTGTCTGCCAGCCAGTTTTCATTCCTAGAGAATAGTTTGCCTCTCACCCCATGCTTACTTAAGCGCTTTAGGAGCCCCTTGAGCAAGACCTTGTTTGAAGGCTTTTTGGAAGTTGACTTTAATTATGTCAAGCTGGTCTCCTTCATCCATTACTTACTGATGTGTTCAAAGAATTCTAAGATATTAGTGAGATATCTTTTTCCTTTGCAGACACCATGCTGGTTAAACCCTATCACATCAAGATCTTCCAGATATTTTGTTGTCCTGGTTTTAACGATTATTTTAACCAATTTTCCAGGTACTGATGTAAGGCTTATTGGTCTGTAATTCCCCAGATCACCCCCTTAGTTATTCACCAATTTTCTGGAATTGTGGTTGTGTTTAGTGAGAGATTTCATATTTTTGTTAGCAGCTAATATACTTCTTCAGAACTCTTGGAAATATATCATCAGGGCCTGGTGATGTATTGCTTTGTGAAGTATCAGTTTGCGCCAAAATTTTCTTTTCTGACACTTCCACCTCTGAAAATACCTATCTTTATTACCAGAAAGGAGAAAGTCTGGAGTCGGTATCTACTCAACGTTCTCAGTGATGAAGACTGATGCAAATAAATTGTTTAGTGATGCTAGTGTTAGTAATTGCAAAGATACTGCACAGTTATGTAGCCATAACTGCATCGTTTCTATTAAGTTATATAGTTCCCCACAGTCTGTTTCTGCTGTCGGAGATGTTAATCATTTCTCAAGAACCATATAGCAAATGTGAAAATCTCTCTACTCTGATTAGCCACTGCAGCTGCCTCTGCACGGCCTCTCTGAAGTGACATTGCAAAGTAGAACTGTGTGGTTCCCACTGCTTCTCTGTGCAGTTGCTATTCCTAGGGTGAGTCAACAGCATTTGTGATAAACTTATGCTAAAGTTAGTGGTTTGTATCCATCAGCATGAGATTGTTGCTTCAATTGGAAGCCATCTAAGAAAGGGATGCCTGTATCCTGTAGTTATCATGCCCATCTCTTTGCCACCATGCAGTTGCTGTTTTTATATTTTCTGCATCACATTTTAAAACCACTTTATTCTTAGAACTATTATCTCTGTCCTTACACTGTGCCTATCACTGTAGTCCTGTATCTGCGTGGGGGCGTGATTATGCTCCCACCAGCAAATAATATCCAGAAAATAATCACTAACACTTTTCCAGAAATATGCCTAGGACTCTAACACTTGGAAAGGTTTCTTTCCTAAGAGGTTTCTTTCCTAAGAGATGTGGTGAACAGGTGACAGATGCGATTTATTCTTGCCTTGTCATGGACACTTTTAATGGGAAATTATGTGCCAGTTTGAGAAGGAAAGGTCTGCCAGCTAATTAGCTCATTAGTTGCTCAATCAGCCAGCTCCATTTCTTGCAAATAGTACAACACAGTATATCCAAATTAGTCTGGCATATGGAAATTAAACTGTCTCTTACATTTGAGCTGGTATGCATGAAAACTGAACTTATAATGTAAATTGGATGTAAAACAGCAGTGAATAATATCCACAGTAAATTTACATTTTCTTGGTTAATTTGTACTCGGTTTATTTAGTTGTTTCAGTTGCATTATATATCCGTTTCTCTTCCTATGGTCAAAAACAAATAGTTTTACTATCTTGAATGTTGTATTGGCAAAATATAGTTAAAAAGAGAATTTTGTCCAGTTATTTCTGGAGGATGCGAACTCTTAGGTGGCTTTTGGTGACATTTGTGAATTTCCTAGAATAGATGTTTATAAATAGATTGACATTGCTTATGTTGAATAATTATTTTGGATATTTGTTTCTTGTTGTGTATGTTTTTGTCAATAGTGATATACATTATAGAAGAGGAATGGCAGCTGGCCCTTTAAGTATAGGGCGAAGGTCCAGTGAGCTACTGGCAGGGCCAGAGAGTGGTCAGAACATGTGCTGCTGCTGCGAGGGGACGCTGGCCTGTAGTTGGGCATCAAGCAGATCTCTGTCTGAGGGAAGCTGCTAAAGCAAAAGGTTTGAATTCCCAGAATAAATGGCATAGCAGTTGGGGGAATCTCTTCTGAGGGGGACAGAAGAATTACACTGGACAACAAATTTTTTCAAAAGTGTTGCTTCCTCAGAAATTTGTTTAGATTATGCTAGACCACTTGAAACTGAACACAAATATAATTTCAGACTACTTGTATCACGTAGGAATTTGGAGAAACAAGAAATTGACTTTTATTGAATGTGATGCGTTTAATCGCATAACGGTGCTGACGCTTTGCAATAGTTCAACTGAGCTAAAAATGTTTTGTTGATGATTTTCGTTTGTACTCAGTGTCTGAGGCTTCTCGTTTAAGTGTCCAACAATAATCGGCCAGCATTGATGGATTCCAGTTGCCCTGATACCGTTTTTCCATGATCACAATGTCCTGATGAAACCTTTCACCATGCTCGTCACTGACTGCACCAGGATTTAAGGGAAGAAGTCTAAATGCGAATGCAGAAAATGACTCTTTAATGACATGTTGCACTTCATGGTTTTGTATGCTTGAAGCATGTAGTCACCAGTTGTACGTGGTTTGGTGTTCTATAGTTGCCAAGAAACGTATCGCGGTTGTTGCGACAGTGGTGAGACATCTTGCTATCATGAATCCTCCTGAAAATACAATTGCTTTATTATTGTGAATACACACAATATGCTATGCGCATAGACCATGCGCATCAACATGAATGCAAACACAATGCATAGAACAGTGTGTGTGAAGTGCTTTTATAGCCTTTCTAAAACGTGTCCTGCCCGCATCCGCCCTACCTAAGCCTTAGCATTCCCACTGCATGTTCTCTGGCCTGCACTAGGTGCAGTGTTACTGCATGCCCAGGCATGCTTGGACACAAGACAGAAAACTTTTCAGCTTACATTGTGGACAACATTTTAATAGACTTAAAATATGAATTGAAATAACAAATATAGGTGATTTCAAATAACTACGTGATAGGAAAATTTCATGGTGATTTTTGTAATCAGCAGCCCAAAATCCATAAGATACACCCAAAAGTATTCAGGAAGCAAAATCTTTGTTGTTCAGTGTTATCTGCCAAGATGATATGATGGACAGAAATACATCAACGTGTTTTAGAACAAGTGAGTCATGCTCTGTCCAATCCTTCAATTATTGCCTACCCAGCTTTACAGAAAGCATTCATCTTGCATAGTGATGCCACAAATGAGGGCCTTGGGGATGGTCCTTTACCAGCATCAAGAGGGAAAACTCAGGGTGATTGTCTATGGATCCAGAGCTCTAGCACTGGTGGAAAAGAACTACCATTTACATTCTGGAATACTGGAATTTCTAGTTCTGAAATGGTCTATAAGTGAGAGGCTCAGAGATTAGAACATAAGAACAAAAGAATGGCCATACTGGGTCAGACCAATGTCCATTTAGCCCAGTGTCCTGTCTTCCGAAGATGGCCAATACCAGGTGCTCCAGAGGGAATGAACAGAACAGGTCATCATCAAGTGATCCATCCCATCACCCATTCCCAGCTTCTGGCAAACAGAGGCTAGGGATACTTCAGAGCATGACTTTGCATCCCTGTCCATCCTGGCTAATAGCCATTGATGCGCCTATCCTTTCTGAAATTATCTAGTTCTTTTTTTCAACCATATTACAGTCTTGGTCTTCACAACATCCGCTGGCAAAGAGTTCCATGGGTTGACACTCTGTTGTGTGAAAAAAATACTTCCTTTTGTTTGTTTTAAGCCTGCTGCCTATTCATTTCATTTGGTCATCCACAGCTCTTGTGAGAAGGAGTAAATAACACTTATTTTCTTTCTCCACACTAGTCATGATTTTATAGACTTCTATCATAACCTCCCTTAGTCGCCTCTTTTCCAAACTTAATTAATCTCTCCTCATATGGAAGTTTTTTCATACCCCTAATAATTTTTGTTGCCTTTTTCTGTATCTTTTCCAATTCCAAACTAGACATTAGGTTCAGCACTACCATTCCAAGTGGGGCTGTCAGAGGTCAAGAGCCACCCCTAAAAAGGAGGCCAGGAAGGACCTCTGTCTGAGCAGGGTCCAGCCATTAAGTCAAGAGGCATGGGGAAGTAACCCAGGAAGCTGGTAGCTTTCTTGAAGCAGCATGAGGCTGCTACTTGTAGGGTCCCTGGGTTGGGGCCCAGAATCAAAGGTGGGACTGGTCTCCCCTCACCAGCGATTCACTGGAGGGGCAAGAGCACCAGCAAACAGGGAAGGGCCTGTGAGAACCAGAGACAGGACTGGGACCCAGCAAGGAATGGCCATCTTAGAGAGGCTGTATTACCCTCCCCCAGCACTAGAGGATGGAAGAAAATGAAGGGGTGAAGCAGTTCCCTGACCTACCACTAGAAGGAAGCGCTGGACCCAGTGAGGTGGAGGAAGAGCTTTGTCACAAGCTAAAGAAAAGCAACTGCAAATTGCTCTGAAGAGGGAAAAAAGGGCATCCTTTGTGGTTCAGCACTTTGTGTACAATTGGCCCAGGCATAGTAACTCCCATGGTATTTTGAGATGCATTGTTGGACCCAGCTTTTGCTGCCAAAGCAATATAAGGAACATTTCTTCATTCAGTGGTTTATAAACAATTGCATGAAGAAATGGATCACTTGGGAGCAGAATGAGCAATGAACCTAGCAAGGGACAGGTCCTTTTGGCATAGGATAAGACTGGAGTTAGAATATTATATCACAAGAGTTTGTAGATATGTGAAGCAAAAATGGCTTAGTGTACCTCTCAGAGACCCTGGTGTTTTGCCTTCCTCTACAGCATGGGGCAAAGGCCACTTGCTGGAAGATTCTCTGTACCTTAAGTCTTTAAACCATGATTTGAGGACAACGCAGTCATAGGTTAGGGGTCTATTACAGAAGTGGTGGGTGAGGCTCTGTAGCCTGCATTGTGCAAGAGGTCACACTAGATGATCATAGTGGTCCGTTCTGACCTTAAAGTCCATGAGTCTGAGCACCTATGCAAAGTGTCAACTCTGCAGACACCCTTTGAAAGGATTCGCATTACCTTCATTTGGAGAAGAGTAAAGAAGGGTATGAATAAATCCTGGTGATTGAGGATAATGTCACAAAATTTGGGTAAGTGTGCACTATAACAAATAAATCTGGTAAAACTTATGCTAAGAATATTGTCAATGATTTTGCAATGAAATTTGGATTTCCTTAAAAAAAAACTGCAGGAGTACACAAGGTAGCCAAAATATGAAAACAATTCCTTACCATCCTCAAGCAAATCCAGCAGAGCATTTTAACAGAACTTTATTCTCCATGCCCAGAACTCTAGAGGAAGACAATAATATAACCAGAAGGAATATCTGAATGAAGTGGTGCATGCCTTTTATATGGAGACATCCAAAGCTACCTATTGACTTCTTATTTGGGCAGAGGCCAGCTAAAGAAAGGACCCTACAAGGGATATACTGAATGCTGGAAGAAGCTGATGAAAGGAGCTTACCAGAGTGCATAAAAAATATTCTGAAATCAGTTACTAGAAGGAAGGAATGCTTTTAGCAGAAAAGTGCAAAGGCTTGAGCATCAGTCTGACAAAGGCATGTTGTTGAGAAATTTGTCAGAGAAAGGAGGGCCAGGAAAACTCAAAGTATTTTGGGAGAATCAGGTTCCTATAGCCAATAAGAAAAAAGGAGACACTAGCCCTGTGAATGAGGATAAACCAGAAAATAGAGCAGGGAGAAGTAGGATCATTGATCACAACTTCCTAATGCTCTGTCACTGCGTTATTCTGAATAGCAAAGACAAGAACTATTCACAAGAAAGATGTTTCCAAAGTAAAGGGATGGTCTTTGCAGAAAAGCCAGAAGAAATGGCAGACTTTTTTGGAGGACTCTGACTGCTCAGAAGAGATTTGGAATTGTGACCCAGTTTCATCAGTTGACACAGCTTTCCATCCTGTTAGTACAAGGAAAATGTTCTATGTAGAAAAACAAGAACATCACTAAATCCTGAAGCAAAAAAGGTTCATTACCAGCGCCAGCTCTGCATCAACATCTCCAGATGGATTGGGGCCTACTGCCCTTGAACTGTATGTTGATGATTCTATCTCAGAGTACTTGGAAGTAGAGCCAGAGTCATCACGAGATGAGAGTATGTCAGTACAAGAGGAAGAAACACTATCTGTAGGGAACACTCAGGGAGCACCCTTCTCACAGCCACAAATTCATCTGGGGTCTCCTTGTAAACTGCTGGACCCACAGTCATGGCTCCCATGCCCCAGAAAGGCTAGCCCTGAGTGACTGTAAGGGCAGCATGAATAACTCATGGAATCAAGAGAAAATCACTGAGGCAGCCTTTACATCCCCTGGGTTCACTCCACAGAGTGACAGGTTAGCTTGCTTCACAACCCATCACTTTGCCAGCCACAAAGCCCATCGCCGTATTCAATTGCTTAATATCTCCCTGTAGAAGCAAAGGATCAGCTCATCATACAAATGGTGAAGTGGGAAGTTTAAGCCTATTTCAGAACTGCAGCAACTCCCTCTTAACATAGAGTGCTTGATACACTGTTCTAAACACTGTCTGAAAGGAGATTAAAGCGCTGAAGAAAGCGACACTTGTCTGTAAATTTAAGTTCAGGGAGCAAATGGAATAGTCACTGCAAGTTTAAGAGACGTGCAAGACAACTTTTGGTAGGTATCAGGGGAGTCTATTTTATTTATTCTTTGAAAAAATCAAAGCCCCTTCATATGTTGTTCTCCCATGGCTGACCTGATCCTCCTTCCTAGGACTTTCAAATAATCTGCCAGTGGCTAGACCTTTTTATCCTGCAGAAAGATTCCAAAAGCAGGCAGGAGGAGTTCAAAGATTATTGTTCAGTGATCTGAAATCCTTTAATATCCAACATGTCTCAGCTTCTGCGGCAATTTTTATGCCCATTCTGGAGGCAGCAAGATAGAGTTGAAAGAGAGGGATTTAGAGAGAATCTGAATTAAAACCTTTGCTCTCTGGTTTACAGTGCTTTCTGCCTTTTCCCTTCTGTGAGAAATGGCACCTCTCATTTAGGAAAGGGTTTTTTCTTTATTTAACTGAATGCCAGTAAAAATCGAAGGGCTTCATGATAATGTTCCTTATGTCATTACAGATGCTCAGGGCAGTGACTTTGTGTATTCACTCCAAGCAAAACTAATAACACTTGGTCTGAAGACTAGAGACCATGTGAATTAAGGTAGAGAGAATGTAAAAAGAACAGGTTGCTCCATTGAAAATGACTGTAGATTAGATTAGAGTAATTAAGGCAGAATAGAAGCAGGACCTCATAATTATATTCGACTATTTGTTATTCTATTGAGCTAATGGTGAGATAGCTGGGAAAACCTGGCAAGAAGTTGGCTTCTAGACAAAAAAAGCAGCAATCTGTAGCAATGAGGACTGTGGTTTTTTGGCCATTTCTGCAGTGTGAAATGCATAACTTCCTGCGCTTTGCTTAGGTCAGTGGCAGCTCTGTGTGTGTATTGAGCTCCTCTGTGTGTCCTAGCCCATCTTCTCTTATCTCATATTTGTTTTACTCCTTTAACTTCCTATTGAATAAAAATGAGGCCTGCTTACATGGCATGCTTTAAAGATGTCTAGGATGGATAAAAAATTATTGGGGGCCACTGAGTTATGAAGGCTTGTCTGGATCCTAAGCAATGCGGTTTCCCTCCTGCAGCCTTTCATGGAACTGACAGATTCAGCATTTCAGATCATATTAGGAAGCCTCTGTAACCTGATGGTGGATAGCAGTATCTCTGTGACAGCAGCAGAGTGCAGAACATGGCCCTGGCAAATCAGATTCCTGTGTGTGAGGCTTGAGCTCCAGGTTGGCAGAGTTTTAACTCCCTGGAGCCAACGATTTCTGTGTCGATTGATTGAATTTATTGACAGAATAATCAGGTAAAAAGGGGTTGCAGAAAAACCTCAAAAGGGGTTTAAAATGAAAACAAGAATACAGTAATTAATTACAAAATAAAGAGTGGTATCAGTATCTGGACAGTCTGTGGCATTTAAACATTGATAAGCTGCAGGAAAAGAATTCTCTAGGATTAAGGTTAGGTTAATCTAATGTTGGTAGTTAAAGACTAGCTCCCTTGTATTCCTCCTAACATCACCCCTCCCTTATCTGAAATTCCCAGCTCTATATAGCCCACTGTCCACAGGCAGTTTGCAGAAAGCTGAACTGAGAAGACCAGAGAGAACTTGAGCAGAGAACAGGAGGCGGGTAAGGAGCTCCGTGGCAGCTTGCAGGAGAACGTCTAAGCAGCGGTGAGTGTCACTGAAGAAAGGTGCGTTTTAGGCTTATGGACAAACGGGCTAACTGAGTCCCCGCTCTGTGTCTGAGCCAAGGAATCCTTCCGTCAGGGAGCTGCACAGGCACCTTTGGGCTACAGACAACCGAGCTGAGTCCCCGCTCGGTCTGCACCTAAGATGCTCCCTGTGTCGGAGAGCTGCGTAGGTGCCTCTGGGCTACAGGCAGCCGGGCTAACTGAGTCCCCGCTTTGTGTCTGAGCCAAGGTGATCCTACTGTCAGTTTCTGGACAGAGCCAAAGGACCTACCCCGATGAGCAGAGGGATTTTTAAAGGTTGTGTAAGTAAAGGTCACCGGAGTCTGCATGTCAATCAAGTTGGATGCCTGTGGCTCCAGTGAGGTTCTCTTCTCTACCCATCCAGCAACTGTCTGATCCACACTTGCTGAAAGTTCGACATTCAAGGTTGAAAAGTGAGCATTACAGCGGTTAAGTGTTACGGTGTGAGTCACAGTAATAGTATTATCAAGAATATTCTTTCTTGTACCGCATATGTTCTAGTAGCTTAAGTATTATTTTCTGTACCATATATTTTCTAAAAGTTGTAGCTTGTTAAAACATATCTGCATATATGTTTTATTGAATGATTTTCAGTTTAAAACCGAATTGTATTGAAATTGAGTTAATAATAAAAATGCATTTGTTTTTGAAGAATTTAATGTCTGAGTGTCAATCCTGAGAATGGAGGGCTGTATCCGTGTCTCCCAGGAGTAAACTGAGGTAGGTTAAGGAATATCCCAGGTAAGCAAAAACCTCTGGTATACCCTGGAATATCCCCCAAGTGAACCACACTAAGATACCTCATAGAGAGAAAAGAGATTAATATAAGACCTGGAATTCTTTGAGGTAACATCATAGCAAAGGGATCTTAACAAGGCAGCATTTTAACCATTAGCCACATTCTGTTGATCTGAAGTCATCAGGCAGGTCACCTCACTAGCTGTGGCATTTGGGTTCATAAACAGAAACCTGTAATCTACTGGACAGAATGAAGGAGTTGGCAGACATGCTGCGTGAACATGGCTAGTGAGATTAACCTTCTGCCTATCCATTTGGAATTCACAGCAGGTGATCTGTAGACTTTTGGTCATCTTCACCTGCCAGGGAAGAAGAATAGCTGCTATGCCTCACTTAGGCAAAGGCAGAGGATTAAATGTGCATGAGCAAAGGCTGGAAAAAATGAAGGCCATGCTGGGAAACCTGAATTAGCTGAATGGAATGGGAAAATTGGATGTATTCAGATAATCAAGAGAATTGTCAGTAGAATTATTAGTTGCTGGAGGACATGATGCTGTTACAGGGCGTTTCAGATAAATGCAATTTTATAATCAAGTTCAGAGTTGTAAGAATAGGTTTATTATAAAAGGAATGTGTGATTGTCAAGATTGTATGTAATAGAAAGCCGCGTAGAACTGGACCTTGCGAAGGGAATCAAAATCAATAGT
>ML675611.1:189597-207737 GCA_007922155.1 Mesoclemmys tuberculata
TTAGATGATCATATTGGTCCCTTCTGACCTATGAGTCTATGAGTCTATGAGAAGCATTTCTAGTCTAACCCCCTTGTCCCAAAGGATTACTCAGCCACCTGAAGAGCTGGTCAAATAAAGAAAACAGTGTGTTCCCAAGCATGAAAATGTGAAAATTTGCAACTAACTTTACTTGATGACAAATTATTATCCTAGCCTGAGAAACAAGGAGGATGCCATGCAAGACAGCCTCAGAGCTGTGCTGCAGTACCGCTCCCTTCTAGGCCGACTTCTGCAAAGAGAACACACTGGATCACAGCTCTAGTCCAGAAGGCCTTTGCAGGCAACAAGAAGTGGTGTTGCCATTAGGCTGCTGTGGTATATAACTCCTGCTGCTTCTAGCCTTGCAAGAACGAGGGGGCATTGGACTTTAAAGACATTTACATATAATGGAAAGTGTTGACTGGTGCAGAACTGACGCTTACCCATCCAGGCCATTGGGTAGAGGCAATTCTGAAGGGAAATTCCATGTTTGGGCAGTGGAGGAAACCTTTCTGTGGCAAGTCGATTTATAAAAGTGGTGGTTGTTAGGAGCTGTTTGGGGTAATGTGGACAGTAAATGTATTAAGAACATGTCTTCATTGTAATGAATCAGCTCTGTGTGCATGTTTCTGAGAGACAGACAGAAACTCTCTCTTCATCTCAGGAAACTGTCTTTGACACAATGGGGAGTGAGCATGTCCTCTTAGGCTGGGTCTACGCTGATGGTGGCAAATTCGCCACCATCACATCGATTGCTCTGGATCAACTGAGCGGTCTGTATAGATGCGCTCAGTCGATTCAGGAAGTGACGCAGGAAAACCACCCCAGTAAGTGGAGTAGCGCTGCGTCGAAGGGAGCGCTGTTCCCTTCGACGCAGCGCTGTATGGATGCCACGCGGCGGAGACGCTGCAAAGTCGACGGGAGATAGGCAAGTGATGACGTCACTTGCGTATCTCCCGTCGACTGCCACCGAATCGTCAAGGTAAGTGTAGACCGGGCCTGAGTCTAGCCCTTGGATACTGCACTTCATTAACCTCCTGGAAGGAGAGGATTTGTCATTCTCAGCATCTTATGTCTGTAAGAATCTCACTGGCAATTTCACTGCGGGCTGACTGCTCCTGCTGCTTTTTCTGCTACCTTGAGATCGAGCTTCCAGCTTGTGCTTCATTGCATTCCACACCCTTTGGCTCTGTACAGTCACTTAAGCGTATGCTCATCTTTCCATTCTCTGGTGGGTGATTAATGGGGCTAGTGGACTCTCCCAGTCAGCCAGTTATAAGCTGTATCTTGCGGCTACACCACAGATAGTAGGAAACAGAGGCAATGACTGCAATGAGAACTACAAAGGAAAAAATGCACAAGCAATAATCACTAGCTACAGTCCAGTGACGCAGGAGGGTGTGCATGTGCTTGAATGTATCACACGAGACACTCTGGTATATTATAGACCAGCTCGGTGTGCCTGATGAGGGGGAGGCTTTTCAGTGCCTTTCCAATCAGCCGCCACTGGCCACCATATCAGATCATCCTCAGGGCTGCGTCACCTGTGCCAGTTGGAATACCCCCCCAGAGGATTTGCTGCCAGCCTGGGATTGCTGGCGAGCAGTGTGCTTCAGCCACATGCTCTCCCATACCTGGCTGGCCTGCTATGCTGGGAAGCCATGCATGGCTGTGATCTGAAATTCACTGATTTTAAGGCCAGAGGGGACCATCATGATTATTTAGTTTGGTCTTGTGCATAGCACAGGCTGGAGAACATCACCCCGTAATTTCTGCATCATGCCAGAACTTCTAGTTGAGCTACAGCATCCCTTTTAGAAAGACTTTCAATCTTGACTAAGAATCCACCATGTCACAAGGTAAATTGTTCCAGTGGTTGATTATTCATTGCTTAACAAATGGTGCCTTGTTTCTAGTCTGGATTGCCTAGCTGCAGCTTCTGGTCATAGGATTTTATTCTACCTTTCTCTACTAGATGAAAGAGCCATCTACTGTGCAAAAATCTTCCTATTGTAGGTATTTCTAGACTGTGATCAAGTCACCTCTTATCCTTCTCTTGAGTAAACTAAACATTAAGCTTCTTTAAGTCTCAAAAATGTGAGCCCTTTCCCATTTTTCACCCAGTTTTTGAAGTGTGGACCACAGCACTGGACACAGTATGCAGTAATTGTCTTACCGAGGCCATATACAGAGGTAATACCTCCCTCCTCCTGCTTGATATTCCCTGCTCATATACCAAGGACTCCTAGCTACTGTACTGTACTGCCAGCTTATGGCCAGTGGGTTATCTATCATGATCCCTAAGTCTGTCTTTCTT
Organism: Mesoclemmys tuberculata; assembly: GCA_007922155.1. Taxonomy (NCBI): domain Eukaryota; kingdom Metazoa; phylum Chordata; order Testudines; family Chelidae; genus Mesoclemmys; species Mesoclemmys tuberculata. Next base: position 191,936 of record ML675611.1, read on the forward strand.
CAGGGTCACTGCATTCCATTGAAAGGATACTGAAAGTGAACAAACTGGGGCCCCAGACCTGCAAGTGCCTGCACATGTGCTTCACTTTACTTGGGTGCATAATCCTTAATCAGTTATCTGCTTCCATGCCTAGAAGTGAGCAGCTGCATAGGAGTTTGCAGATTCCAGGCCCATCTGGAGTTATGCAGTAGCCAGGAATATGGAGGGATTCTCTGTGAATGTTTGCAATAGATCAAATCCAAGGAGACTGGCATTTGGTAAAGCGTAACTGCCTTACTTTGGAAATGTCAGGCACATACACTGCTGCTGCAGAGACTGTAAATGCTCCTGGATCATATTCTGCCATCAGGGTGTGGATATGCACTACCTATGCCTGTTTCATATTCTTACTTCCATTCTAACGATGCACAAACACTTAGCCTGTTACACAAAGCAAAGACATTTAGCATCTCAAAAAGGTGTTTTAGATGCCTAAGTATAGCTGGAGGCTATACTTTCTCCTTTCTGTGGTATGTGGCTTATAGAACATTGCCATGTTACATGTGACACCTATACTAACAGGGGCAGAAACAGGCTTTTCAAACCGAAGTAAACAAGCATCATTATAGTCTCCTTATCTAAAACAATGTATGCAGTGAAGCTAATAGACAGTGAAGAAAGTAGAGAGGAAATCAGAGTAAAATGGAAAGGGCAATGTAGAAGCAATTCCTTTAATTCCAGGTTCTGAGCATTTCTTAAAGAATTTGTTACTTCCACATGATGCGGTAAATTATTCCTTTTTCCTGTTAGATTTGGATGCATTGCAAGGCCTGCCGTGCACTTCAGCTAGATCCATCAATGGACATAGGCGTGTAAGTCTCAAAACTCCTGCTCAGCAGCTGCCTGGCCTAATGCCTAATGCCCCTAGGCACTGAAACGTCTGCCACTGAAGTCCCCATGTTGCCTAAAGTTTTTTAGTTGGCATGGGGACATCTGCCTTAGCTGAGTGCCCCAGTGTCTGTCTCGTACCAAAGCCCCAATGGCATCCTCACAGTAGGCCTTGCTCAGCCTCTCTTGTCAGTAGGTGTTTCAGAGCACGCCTCACAGATGGAGCCCTGTGCAGACTGCCAGAGCTGGTGATGGCCCCCGTAACCATTGTCCCAGTGCTTAAAGCACTCATCCAGGATGCACAGACCCTGCAGCAGTTCACCCCTCTCCTCCTCCCCAATTGACGTGGAGCAGCATTGTGAACTGGAGGCTCCATCTTCCCAGGAGCTTGCCCAGACTGTGGGGCGTTCTGGGGCCGCACACTGTCAATCTCTCTTGTCCCACTGTGTATAAGTAATCAAATCTGTCTCCCACCTCCTGGGTGAGTGCCCTTCCAGGGAATACGTCATTCTCAGTTGCCTGTTGGCTCAGTTAATATTGAACTAATTATGTAGAGTGGGACAGCTCCAGCAAGACAGGCTGAGGATAGCCCAGAGCCCAGTGACTCGGGAACCCTCCTGAGAGGGAGGATGCGCAGGTTCAACCTGAGGCAGAGGAGGGATCTGAGCCTGGGCCTCCCGCACCCCAGGGGAATGTTCTAAGCCCTGAGCTAATAGTTCGAAGGGGAGCAGCACTGTCACCTCCTCCAGTTGCTTTTTGTGGGGGACACGGCTCAGGTGCCTAGCTGCTGGAGAGGGATTCCCAGGTTGGCTTAGACTCTTCCCTCTGACCTGGACTTAGTTGCCTAAGCCCCACCCCTGTCCATGGCATTTCCTTTGGCTAGTTCAGGTGGCTCCCTTGCTCAGCTTGCTGGCTTCGTGAATCCCATTCTGAGGTGCCTCCCTTTCCCCATGCATGGCACAGGAGCCTGCGTGCCGAACTCAGACCTGTGGCTTCCACTGTGTGGAGAACATGTAGGTCCCTTTTCTGTACTCTGAAAGCTCGTCACTGTTTGAACTACCATCTAGAGGCTCTCAAGTGCAAGGGAGTTTTGCATTCGAGGATAGCTGTATTGTGAGGGTGCTATAGTGTGTGTAAAGGTAATTGCTCTCTGATGCATCCTTGCAAGCTTCACGCTCTCTATAGACATCTCAAGTTTCAGACAGTATCAAAAGATGCCTCTCAAGGCCTTTTTTCTGGCTTTCACAGTTGCATGGGTCAGAGCTTTTCTATGTCTGTAAATGTATACTTTATAGCCTTGTTAGAACTCTGCAAGATTCCTCTGTGGATGGAGCATTGTGCATCTTTCATCTCTTCACCCCACTGCATTTGTGTTTTATGTGCTCACCCTATGTGAGCGTCTTATTCACATTGTTCCCTGCATCAGACTTAGGCGAGCTAATTATTATGCTTTCAGCATTTTTTATGCTGTTTGTCTCCCTCGTGTCATTATTTGGAACATGTATATCCTCTAGGAACAGTGCAGCTTTCCTCATCCTTATCAGCTGCTTGAGTACTGGATATCTGTGTCATTGTGAGCCTCATTCCAACTTAAGTTTTCATTGATTTCCTTAGAGTTGCTTCCCATATTAGTGGATCGCGGGAGTCTGGATCACTGGATAGGCCTGGCCTTTGTGTCCTGTATTTATTTATTCTCCTCTTGTCTCCTTTAGAAACATCGCACCTAGGATTCTGCATTTTGAATACAATGCTACGTAATAGAAGGGGAGTTAGTAGTGACCCCTATGTTTGGATTGTCTGACACTTTCCATTATAAAAGATACTTGTGACTTTTTTGAGAAAGCCTAATGCCTCTGTTGCTTGCAGCAGGCCTTATATATATACATATGCTTGGCAGGGAGACAGTCCTTAGGCTAGGGAAGTGCCTTTTCTTTGTCCCACGAAATTCTATTTAAGCTCAGCTGAGTAATAAACTATTATACATCACTCTAATACGCATGTGTTCTTATACGTTCTTTAATTACATGATCACATACCGTTTTTTTTTCACAGCACTTTGCTTCATTCAGTGCACAGATTGGATGTACAAGGGGACCGAAATAAAGTTGCATGGGCAACTAAAAATGTGACATTTCCTAACTTTCAGATGTTTGACTTTCCAACCTAAAGAACTTCCTTTTAACAGTTTTTTTAAATGTAATATAATCTCCTCTCAAAATTGTAGCATTTTGTGGTGGGGCAGGTGCAAGTGTCTTGGAAGTGGAAAGTATGTTATGTTCATTTTTATTCTTTACAACCCTATTATTTTAATACCAAGGGTGCAAGTATCCTTTCGCTATTGTGTGTGAAATTCATAATGAAGACAATGCAAGTTGGACATGTGTACTGACAGGATGGTTGGGCCAGGTCAAATATGCAAAATACTCAAAAAGACTCACTGGTTATGCAAGAAAGGGAGGCGGAGTCTAAAGTGCTATAAATCAACATAACCCATTGGAGTCAAATATGTTGTTATATTCTTAATTAGTCATTTGCATGATTCTTCCTTTGCATGTGGAGGATAGCTAAAGTGAGGCCAATTTTTAAAAAGGGCTCCAGAGGTGTTCCTAGCAATTACAGACCAGGGAAACTGGTTGAAACGATAGTAAAGAGCAGAATGATCACACACATAAATGAATACCATTTGTTGGGGAAGAGTCAACATAGTTTTCATAATGGGAAATCATGCCTCACCAATCTACTAGAATTCATTGAGGGGAGCAACAAGCATGTGGACAAGGGGTTCCAGTGGACACAGTGTACTTAGATTTTCAGAAAGCCTTTGACAAGATCCCTCACCAAAGGCTCTTACGCAAAGTAAGTGGTCATGGGATGAGAGGGGAGATCCTTTCCTGGATCAATAACTGGTTAAAATATAGGGAACAATGGGTAGGATTGTGAACAGACTGTGAAGAATTACAAAGGGATCTCAAAAAACTGCGTGACTGGACAAAAAAATGGCTGTGAAGTGGCCCTAGCCTCTGTTTGCCAGAAGCTGCTTATGGGCGACGGAATGGATCATTTGATGATTACTTGTTCTGTTTATTCTCTCTGAAGCACCTGGCATTGGCCACTGTCGGAAGACAGGATAGTGAGCTAGGTGGATCATTGGTCTCCCCGGTATGGCTATTCTTAGGTACTTATGTGGAAATCTATAATGCGTAGCAGAAAAAACTGGGTGATCACAGGGACTTTAGTTTGAATGACATATACAGGAGGTCTCATGCTGACACTACTAAAACATCCTTGACATTTCTAAATATTATAGATGACAATTTCTTAACTCACAAAATGTTGCCGCCAATATGAGGGAATTTTTCATTAGACATTGTCCTAACAGATAAAGAGGCACTGATCACAGATCTAAAAATTAATGGTATCTTAGTTACAAGTGAACATGACTTGATCACATTTATAATGTGCAAGCAGAATAAAATCCAGACCAATAATACATAGCCATAACTAGGCATTATAGTGCCCCGGGCATGCAAGCATATTTGCGTCTCACCAGATTTTTTTGAGGGTAATGTGCCTCACCAGATTTTTGCCTTCTATTTAGCACCCGCCCCTGTTTGAAAACCATCATCACCTGCCAGAAGTTGGCGGATGGGAAGCTGGTGGGAGCCGACCAACTTGCTGGGGTCCCTGGCTCTTTGACCTGTGGGAACCAGGGCACTGGCTGGCTGTCCCGCAGCCCTCCATGCCCTGCTCCCAGAGCCAGGCTGCTCTCCAGGCAGCTCTGAACTGCACCTCCAGGGGGCATCGTCGGTCGGCCGGCACCAGGCTCCTTCGGGGATAGGCAAGAGCCCTTTTAATATGGCTAAATATAAGTGTATGTATCTAGGAGCAAAGAATGTCTGCTATGCTCACAGTATTGGGGACTCTGTCCTGGGAAGCAGGGACTTGACAAAGATTTGTGGCTCATGGTGAACAATCAGCTGAACATGAACTCCTCATGTGGCTCTGTGTCCAAAAGAGCTAATGCGATCCTGGGATGCGGAAACAGAGGCATTTCTAGTAGGAGTAGGGGGTTATTTTGCACTAGTGGGACCACTGCTGCAAACCTGCATGCAGTTCTGGTGCCATGACTCCAGAAGGATGTTAATAAATGGGAGCGGTTTCAGGAAGAGCCACAAGTATGATTTAAGGATTAGAAAACAGGCTTTATAGTGATAGACTATTTACCTTAACAAAGAGGGATGATTTAGCTGAGGTTAGTCCTGCTTTGAGCAGGGGGTAGGACTAGATACCTCCTGAGGTCCCTTCCAATTCTATGATTCTATGAAAAAAAGAGTTATTTTTCACACTTGTTTAAGAATAGCAAATATAGACTGTTGTCTCCAATATTTGGTGCATCTCCTGATAAGAAATCACCATGACAGTGTCATGGCATTATCTCGAGACATGCCTGTCAATAAAGGCATGTAGATTCTTTTAGGATCAGATTACTTTGATCCTGAAAGATTGCACTGGAAGTAACTGACATGCACCTTTCTGAGCTAATTACATAGTTTGAATCTGTGACTCTTACATCATGGTCACAGGGAAATCATTTTCAATTGCAGTAGTAAGGAAATACAGTAGTCATTCGGAGTTATTAGCGCTGCAAGGATTGTTGAGAAGCTCAAAGGTGACGAGAGTTTGCTATGGCGAAGTGCATTTTGTAGAAAAGTCTCTAGCACTGTGAGAACATGCACATTAACTTCCTGGCTGCGGCTAATAAGAATGAGTTTTGTAAGAAAGAGAACTGCCTGGCAGAGCTAACTTTGAGGGCTACTGTCTTCAGTGGAACCAAGGTTTAACCTTAAGGTCTTGTCTGTACTTATACGTTTTGCCACAATAGCAGTGTCAGTTGGGAATGTAAGCAACATAGCTGTACTGGGAAAAACTTCTTTTTGTTGGGATAGTTCATTTTATTCACAAAAATCGTATACACTCTTCCTCCACTAGGTGGGCTTCCCAGGATAGCGATGCCAGTAAATCCCTTCCAGTGCAGACATGGCATAGGTGTTTCATAACAATTGAAAACCAATCATAACCTGGATTTTGGACCTAGCTTGTCAAGGGAAAAGCAGGATTTGTTTGACCTGCTGCACTTACGCTGAAACACCACAAAGTTTTGAACAGTGTGAGGAGGTGGGAACAGGAGGAGGGCTAGAGGCTCATTTTAGGAACTGTGTTTGGCTAATGTATTTATAGAGAGCAATCATACCTCCCCTCAGCCTTCCTTTGGTTAGAGCTCTTTGAATCTCCTCTTTTAAGGCAGGTTTTCCATTCCTTGGATCCTTCTTCTAGAATCATAGAATATTAGAGTTCAAAGGACCTCAGGAGGTCATCTAGTCCAACCCCCTGCTCAAAGCAGGACTATCCTCAGCTAAATCATCCTGGCAAGGGTTTTGTCAAGCCTCAGCTTAAAAACCTCTAAAGATGGAGAGGCCACCACTTCCCTAGGTAACCCATTCCAATGCGTCACCAACCTCCTAGTGAAAAACTTTTTCCTAATGTCCAACCTAGACCTCGCCCACTGCAACTTGAGACCATTGCTCCTTGTTCTGTCATCTGCCACCACTGAGAATAGCCTAGCTCCATCCTCTCTGGAGCTCCCTTTCAGGTAGTTAAAGGCTGCTATCAAATCCCCCCTCATTCTTCTCGTCTGCAGACTAAACAAGCCTAGTTCCCTCAGCGTCTCCTTACAAGTCTTGTGCTCCAGCCCCCTAATCATTTTTGTTGCCCTCCGCTGGACTCTCTCCAACTTGTCCACATCCTTTTTGTAGTGGGGGGCCCAAAACTGGAAACAGTACTCCAAAAGCAGCATCACCAATGGAAAATAGAGGGGAATAATCACTTCCCTCGATCTGCTGGCAATGCTCTTACTAATGCAGCCTAATATGCTATTAGCCTTCTTGGCAACCAGGGTACACTGCTGACTCATATCCAGCTTCTTATCCACTGTAATGCATAGGTCCTTTCTGCAGAACTGCTGCTTAGCTCGTCGGTCCCCAGTCTGTAGCTGTGCATGGGATTCTTCCATCTTAAGTGCAGGACTCTGCACTTGTCCTTGTTGAACCTCATCAGATTTCTTTTGGCCCAATCCTCTAGTTTGTTTAGGTCCTTCTGTATTCTATCCATCCCTTCCAGGGTATCTACCACTCACCCTAGTTTAGTGTTATCTGCAAACTTGCTGAGGGTGGAATTTACCCCATCCTGCAGATCATTAATGAAGATGTTGAACAAAACTGGCCCCAGGACCAACCCCTGGGGCACTCCACTTGTGACCAGCTGCCAGGTATACATGGAGCCATTGATCACTACTTGTTGAGATGTATGCTATAGCCAGTTCTCTATCCATTTTATAGTCCATTCACTCACCCCATACTACTTTAACTTGCTGATAAGAATACTGTGAGAGACCGTATCAAAAGCTTTCCTAAAGTCAAGGTATATCACATCGTCTGCTTTCCCACATCCACAGAGCCAGTCACCTCTTCATAGCAAGCAATCAGGTTGGTGAGGCACAACTTCCCCTTGGTGAATCCATATTAACTGTTCCTGATCACCTTCCTGTCTTCTAAGTGCCTTAAAATAGATTCCTTGAGGACCTGCTCCATGATTTTTCCGGGGATTGAGGTGAGGCTGACCAGTTTGTAGTTCCCTGGATCGTTTCTTCCCTTTCTTGAAGATGGGCATTATATTTGCTTTTTTCCAGTCATCAGGGACCTCCCCCAATTGCCACGAGATTTCAAAGACAATAGCTAATGGCGCTGAAATCACATCGGCTAACTCCCTCAGCACCCTCGGGTGCATTGCATCTGGCCCCATGGACTTGTGTATGTCCAATCTTCCTAAATAGTCTTGGACCTGTTCCTTCAGCACTGTTGGATGTTCACCTCCTCCCCATTCTATGCTGCCCAGTGCAGTAGTCTGGGAGCTGACCTTGTCTGTGAAGACAGAGTCAAAAAAGGCATTGAGTACCTCAGCTTTCTCCACATCCTCTGTCACTAGGTTGCTTCCCCAATTCTTTAAGGGGCCCTCACTTTCTGTAATCTTCCTCTTGTTGCTAACATACCTGTAGAAACCCTTCTTGTTCCTCTTCACGTCCCTTGCTACCTGCAACTCCAGGTGCACTTTGGCTTTCCTGATTTCATTCCTGCATGTTCGAGCAGTATTTTTATAATCCTCCCTAGTCATCTGACCAAGCTTCCACTTCTTGTAAGCTTCTTTTTTGTATTGAAGTTCATCAAAAACATCTTTGTTAAGCCAAGCCGGTTGCCTACCATATTTGCTATTCGTTCTGCACATCAGGATGGTTTGTTCCTGTGCTCTCAATAAGGTTTCTTTAAAATACAGCCAGCTCTCTTGGATTTCTTTCCCCCTCATATTAGCCTCCCAGGGGATCCTGCCCATCAGCTCCCTGAGGGAGTGAAAGTCTGCTTTTCTGAAGTCCATGGTCCATATCCTGCTGTTCTCCTGTCTTCCTTTTTCCCACAAGTGGGACATGGGGTCGTTGTTTGAGAAATTATGGATGACCGGCAAGGAGCAGTAATGTAGAACCACATCTTCTGCTTATTTTTCCTGTTCTTCCTTTTTTGAAAAAAAATTAAAACTGTGCAGTATTTGCATTGTGCCTTTGAGCATTTGTTCATTGCACTCACTCAGCCAAATTTAACTGGGCACATTTTCTCCTCATTGAGAAAGGGTTCAATGGGAATGCTCTCAGAAGAACAGGTTACGTACAGGACTGCCACGGTCCTTTTCTGTCACCCTTCTTTTGGAAGAAGAGGGTGTGGGAACTTACAATGTTTAACTCAAACCATTGTCCACATACGTTAACAACGTCTCTTCCCTTTGTGCTCCTAGGATGGATATCTAGGCTGGTCATAAGGAAGCCAAGGTTCTCCTCTGTAATCTTGTGATTGGCACCTGAAGTACACAGAGATCAGCCATAGAGTATCTGATGGTCCCTTCATTCCTCATGAAGAAGGGCATTGGATGGGCTTATCTGAGCTAGCTGCCTCTCTATGACATCATGAAGCAGAATCAACACACAACCAACTTGAAGGATGACATGTTATGAAGTTATTAATAATTTGAATGTGCAATAGTTTACATTGCACCAGAATGCAAATAAGCAGTGATAGTATAGTGCTTCATAGGATGTGTTCCTTTACACATCTTTCATGGGAATCTTCCTGTTCAAGAACTGCAGGAATTGTGCCTCAGATGTTTTGAAATTCAACAGCAAACCATGAGATCATAAGAATGACCATAGTGGATCAGATCAATGGTCCATCTAGCCCAGTATTCTATCTTCTGACCAGATTCTTCAGAGGGAATGAATAGAACAGGCATTCATTGAGTGATCCATTCCCTGTCGTCCAGTCCCAGCTTCTGGCAGTCAGAAGCTTAGGGACACCCAGCGCATGGGATTTTGTCCCTAATATCTTGGCTAATACCCACTGATGGACCTATCCTCCATGAACGTATCTTGTCTCTGGGCCATACACACTAGCTAAGGTTAACATGCAGTCATGTAGTTTGCCATTACAAATCTACCGTGTGTGAGCGCGGGGGCGGGGAGAGTCTGTTTCTTGCTCAGTGATCAGGAGAGTTAGTAGTTTGTGTATTAGTTTTATAGAGTTGTAGCTTCTCCCACCCAATCCTGCTCTAGGTTTTGCATCTCTGGGTCATTTAAAAGGGTCTCCTATATCATTTTGCTATGTCAGCTCTGCTCTTTTTAATGGGTTATCTAGGCCACCAATGTTTCAGGAGACACAATTAATATTATTGGAGATATTGAATGTAATTGATAAATGATGGTCTATGAGGATGGGGGCACTCACCATATGTTGTCATGTTTGTAGCTTGTATAGAAGTGTTGTACTATGCATGGGTGTTGTGTGATCCTTTGGAGGCTACCTGCCTTCTCTTGTGCAGCCGTGCTCTGAAGGGTGCAGCTAGCATGCTGGCATGGCCTCAGTTTTCCATTGCTGGATGTAATAGAAGGTGTGATGTTGCCCCCTTCCTTTGTATGCTGAGATATAAGGTGGGAGTGGAGGGGTTATGAAAGAAGGGGGAGAGGAGGAGAAAAACAGAGTAAAGGTGGGGTCAGAAAGAAAGGAGTGCGGAGCAGGTGGGGGGTTTCCCTGCAATCCCTGCATTTTGTAAGTTATTTCCAGAAGGGAAGCTGACATCCTCTGGTCAGTGGCCTCTGGCCCTGTGTTTAACCTTTGCATTTGTGGGTTTAAAAATTCAGGAAATCTCTAGCAACTTGTTCTCAGTAGATACTGATTTTTTCAGTTCGCTCCAGTCCAATGCGTTCATGCAAACCTTTGGCTCTTGTGAATGAGAGAATGTATGTGCCCGTGATTCCTGTGGGAGAAATGCAACACCACTTTGCAGGTATCTGTTTGTACTATAGTTCCTGTGGTACAAGTGCAACCCTGATTTGCAATTACTCCTTTCCTTAAATCCAGGGAAGGGGCTTAAATAACCAAAGCAAGCAGTTGTGATACATCGAGTGAAGAGTGTCTCTAGGAGGGATCTACTCCAAATTTGATATCTATGCTGATTAGCTACTGGTGGTAGGATGATAGTAGGGTGACCAGATAGCAAGTGGAAAAAGTCAGGACCGGGGTGGTAGGTAATAGAGGCCTATATAAGACAAAGCACCAAATATTGGGAGTGTCCCTATAAAATCGGGACATCTGGTCACCCTAGATAGCAGGCTGTGGTCAGTTAGCAGCATGTAACGCTAGCCCCAGACAATGTATAGAAGGCACTAAGCGGCTGAAAGGAGAACTCACATGATGCAGCTGGGGTTCACACATGCATTCTGTAGAGCTGCAAAAAGGGTTACTTGTGTGGAGTTTACTGAATGTGGTTAATAAACGCTTTTGCTGGGCCTGGTCCTGGAAGCTGAGAGTGTGTCCATCATGCACTACATGCATGGCACAGCATAAAGTATTGGCTAGGTTTTTGGCCTGACCAGGGCAGTGTAAAACATGCTGTTCTTTCAATGCTCTCCCTGGCCAGGTCCTGGAATAACATTATCCAGGCAGGTGGGTCCTCCATTCTCCAGCACTCCAGCCTGCCTGAGTAACATCTCATTAATCATATACCCAAGCAGTTAAATGATAAATGTTTGGGGTCAGTCCCCAGGAGCAAGTTTAGGGGCCAGAGTCTTGTGTACTCTCTCTGCCTCCTGCTCAGTGTAAGAAGGCGTTTCAGTGTCTCCTTCAAGAAGGATTGAATAAACTCTATGGCTCAAACCTTTCTGACATTTGTGGGAATATCTACAACCCTAATGTTATTTCTTCTTGACCTGGTTTCACTCCCGCCAGGGTCTGAATTTCCCTGCTGACCTCTCTGTTTCTCCAGGATGGCTACTCATTCTTCTGACTCAGAAGTTTGCATAGTAAAGCCCGTTGACGCATAGTGCATACAGAAATTTGCAAAGTGGCTGTGTTGTTTTCATCTATGCCACAGCACCAGCCATGCCTCTGATCAGCTCCACAAACTGATCCTGCTTCAGCTTGTCTCTGCAGGTGTTAGCATCTTGGGTTTAGGCCCACAACAGGTCATTCTTCATCCAAGTTAGTGCTCAGGGCCCCCAAATAACCCTGCAGGTGTTGTTAAGCTCTTTTTCTTCCTGCGAAGTCCTTTGTTTTTGTTTGTGGTGTTTAAAAAGGAAAGGGGAAAACATAAAGATGGAAATGCTGTGCTTGGGAACAGCCATGCCCCAGGTTGCGGCTCTGCATGGGAAGGGTTTTTTAACTCTACGGTGAGCTTCACCTCAGGAAATTTCCAGTGGGTGGAGAAGAGGGCTAATGTTCGTCACTGTGGTTTTCCTCTATGTTGAATGCACTGTTCTTCCCAGCAGCCATCTCCTCTTCGGGGTGACAGCGAGCTCTACAGATGTCAGTGCTCTGTGGGAGGCAGTATTAATACTCTTTTCCCAGCCAGCCAAACTCAGTGCCTCACAGGCAGCAAATAGTCCAGCGTAATGGTGGGAAGTTTGTGTCTGCTTGACACGCACCCAAATTCCACTCAGCTCACACAGCTGGAAATCCTGTGACAACACCCAGTGATCTTGGGGCTGCCGCAGGCAGGGCTTGTTGCCCAGAACAGTGCAGCTCACCATGGTGACAAGTCTGCAGGGACTTGCCAAAGATCATTCATCAGGTATTTAATTGCATTAACAGCGCTGAGTAATGGTGTTACACAGTGATAGCTAATTATCTGGAGAGAATTTAAGTAGATTACTTTTTATAATCAATTCAGTTTGTTAGAAAACATAAAGCAGTTTGTTACACATAGCTGCTCAGGTCCTCCTTTCACGCCAATCCTGGACGGTTCTTATGGTCTTGTATTGGCAAAAGAGACATTTTCACTCATCTTTTTGTCTTCTTTGTCTGATTTGAATTGATAACAGCTTGGTGTGAGATTATTGCAAGCTCACTAAGGGCAAGTCATGCTTGATGAACCTGATTGCCTTCTATGATGAGATGACTGGCTCTGTAGATGTGGGGAAAGAGGTGGAGGTGATATACCTTGACTTTAGCAAAGCTTTTGATGTGGTCCCCCACAGTATTCTTGCCAGCAAGTTAAAGAAGCATGGGTTGGATGAATGGACTATAAAGTGGATAGAGAGCTGGCTAGATCATCAGGCTCAACATATACTGATCAATGGCTCCATGTCTAATTGGTAGCTGGTAACAAGCAGAGTGCCCTAGGAGTTGATGTTATGCTGGTTTTGTTCAACATCTTCATTAATGATCTGGAGAAGGGAGTGGATTCTACCCTCAGCAAATTTGCAGATGACACTAAGCTGCGGAGGAGTGGTAGATATTCTGGAGGATAGGGATAGGATACAGAGAAATCTAGAAATATCGGAGAATTGGCCAAAAGAAATCTAATGAGGTTCAACAAGGACAAGTGCAGAGTCCTGCATTTAGGATGGAAGAATCCCATGCACACCTACAGACTGGGGACTGACTGGCTAGGCAGCAGTTCTGCAGAAAAGGACCTGTGGGTTACAATGGACAAGAGACTGGCTATGAGTCAACACAGTGCCCTTCTTGCCAAGAAAGTTAAAGGCATATTGTGCTGCATTAGCAGGAGCTTTGGCAGCAAATCGAAGGAAGTGATTAATCCCCTCTATTCAGCACTGGTGAGGCCACATTTGGAGTATTGTGTCCAGTTTTGGACTTTCCACTACAGGAAGGATGTGGATAAATTGGAGAAAGTCCAGTGGAGAGCAATGAAAATGTTTGGGGGCTGGAGCACATGAAGAGAGGCTGAGGGAACTATGCCCGTTTAGTCTGCAGAGGAGAAGAATGAGGGGGGATTTGATAGTGGCCTTCAACTACCTTGAAGAGAATTTCAGGGAGGATGTAGCTAGGCTGTTCTCAGTGGTGGCAGATAACAGAACAAGGAGCAATGGTCTCAAGTTGCAGCAGGGCAGGTCTAGGTTGGATATTAGTAAAACGTTTTTCACTAGGAGGCTGGTGAAGCACTGGAATGGGTTACCTAGGGAAGTGGTGGAATCTCCATCCTTAGAGGTCTTTAAGGTGTGGCTTAACAAAGCCCTGGCTGGAATGATTTACTTGGGGTTGGTCCTGCTTGGAACAGGGATTGCATTGGATGACCTCCTGAGGTTTCTTCCAACCCTGATCTTCTATGATTCTATGAAACTGTATGGTGGCTGTTCAGATGCATGGTCATGAGCTCTGTATGTCGACTGAGTCACTCAGGAGTGTAAAAGCAGTTATGGCATATGAATTAGGTTTCTTGAGTCTCCCACTAAAAAAGCACTGGGGCAAATCCTGTGTGTGACTGGGGATATTTTTCCCCATGTCAGCCACACAGCAGGCTACCTCACTGCCAAGTGTTTATACACAGAGCAGGAGAACATACGTCAGTGGTGTCCATTGTGTGATTGTATAGACTCTGCATAGAAATCTCCATTCTGCAATTAAACTGTTATATCATAACTAATGAATTTATTAAATTAGATGATCTTGGAAAAAACTGCATGCAGAGTTATGAAAGCTGGCCTACTGTTAATTGAAAATTGCACATTCCACTCCCATTCCCTTTTAAGTGGACTTTAAAAACAATGTTCACTGAAAGCGCCTTTAAGATTTTTTTTTCAATAAATTACTCTGTGTTTGTGCCATGTACCTTTATTTATAACAGTATATATACATAATTATTGCATACTAATTATTAATATTCTGGATTAATAGCCAAGGCCCAACCTTTTTGTTTTGCTGTATGGACTTGTCCAGTGCATTGACCTTGGCAGTGTTAGAAGCTATTTGTACATGCTGTAAGGAACGTATATCTTTCTTTAGACAAGTGTATTTTAAATTGCTTTCTCATTACCCCATTACATTCATCCAAATATGATACATACATTTATAAGTGTTATGCTGGTGTGAAACTCTGAATTAATTTATTTCTATGTCAAATAAATTCTAGCGACAGTTCTAAAACCCCTCCAAAATGATATTAGAAACAGTAGCATTAATATTTTATTGGTGATAATGTTAGAATTTTTATATAAGGAGATGGGAGAAAATGTCTAAATCAGTCTTAACCAAGATGTCATTTTAAAACCATCTCTTTTACTCTCACTCTGCTGGTTATGACTAATTGCTGTTAAGAATAAGAGAAGAGAATTTAGCACCCACTAATTGTCACCTGTTTAGATGCCTTCTCACGTGCTTTACAAGCTACCATGTAAAGAGAAAAGGTAGTAAAGCTCTGTCTGCTGTGAACTTCTCTTTAGATTAAGTATTTCTAGGTGTCTGCTGGCCTGACATTTAAGTACCTTGACGCAGGGACGATTCATTAAAAACACCATTTCTAGAAAGGGGTCATGTAGCAGACCGCTAGGACCTGCTTCTGAGCCAGAGGCAGAGAGACGCTCCCTGCGCCCCCGGTGGTCAGAGCCTGGCCCTACAGGCCAAGCCACCCGGAAGCAGGGGGGCGGAGCTAGGAGTCCGGGGGGGAAGTATAAGAGGCAGGCCAGGGAGCTCAGTCGGGGGGAAGCTCCCGGCCGAGGCAGATGCGCCCTGCCGGAGGCAGCAGCCTGGGCTTGACCCAGGAGCCGAGGGCTGGAGCAAACCAACCCGGACTGACGGACCCGGGAGGGAGAGACTGGGTCGAAGGGACTTAGACGACTGGGGTGAGGCAGCCGACCCCTGGGACCCTCCCGGGCCACCAGACCCGACCAGAGGGGGGTCGCTGCCCCGGCCCCCACAGCCGGGAGACCGGCCTAGCCCCGGTAGCGGGGCCCTGGAACACTATCCCGGAGGGACGGAGAGACCTCCTGAGGCTGGGCCCGATCTGGAGGAATTTCCGGAGGCGGACGAGCCCTCCCCAGCGTGGGGAGACAGAGGTTGCCCGGAAGAACCTCCAGACCCCTGCAACCTAGAGGAGCTACCCCTCGCCGACGGCCCCGACGCCTGGCCTGACCTACCGCCCGCGGACGACGAAGGCCTGGCCGGCCTGCCGCTCGCCGCCTCGCCCGCTGCTCCCCGGCGCCGGTCGTGGGCAAAGGTACTCCGGGGCTGGGCGGGAGGAAGCGGCCCAGGGAGGCCACAGGTGGTGGCCGAAATTGGGGCCAATCCTATGTTGGCGTGTTGCGGACGGATCCCCGCCGACCCAGTGGCAGTCCTCTCCTGCCACTGGTAGGGCCCTGGGCTGGGACGCAGTGGAGTCGGGTGGGCCTGCGTCCCCCTCCCCCAGCCCCCCTTTCCGTCCCTAGCCTCACAAAAGTACCCCGAACCCCGACATAGACTACTGTGCTCGCCCGCCCTGCCAAGGGCCGGGGCGTTAAAACTGTTTGCCTGCCCGCCCTGCTAGGGGCCGGGGCAGTAGACTGCGGACT
>ML675611.1:207747-220361 GCA_007922155.1 Mesoclemmys tuberculata
GTTTGCCTGCCCGCCCTGCTAGGGGCCGGGGCAGTAGACTGCGGACTCGCCCGCCCTGCCAAGGGCCGGGGCGTTAAAACTGTTTGCCTGCCCGCCCTGCTAGGGGCCGGGCAATAGACTACTTTGCTCGCCCGCCCTGCCAAGGGCCGGGGCACTAAACTGGGTGCCTGCCCGCCCTGCTAGGGGTCGGGGCAATAGACTGCGGACTCGCCCGCCCTGCCAAGGGCCGGGGCGTTAGAACTGTTTGCCTGCCTGCCCTGTTAGGGGCAGGGGCAATAGACTCCAGACTCCGTAGAGATGCACGGAGGAGCTAATTTTCCCCAAACCAACCGGCTCTGCGCACCCGAATAGGTGCGGACAGTTACAGGTCACATGAGTTCATGTGGGTTTTTTCACCCATCTGCCAGCCCCATTTATTCACCTTTTACTGGATATTCCTCTCCTAAAAGAGAGGCCTAGCTGAATCCATGTCTGTACAGGAACACCCAGAAAGATTAATACTCCAGTGGATTAAGTTACAGTGAACTAGGGCAACTTGACTCCTGAATGAGAGCATTCATATGTTTGACATGCTTTAATTTAGGCACATTTACTCCAGCTAATGTCATGGGACTTGCAGAACCTGTAGTAGAATGACTTCCCACAGCCTCCTGTCACACAGAAAATGGGTGAAGAGTCAAGCCAGTGGTTCCTTGACAGCTTTAGCATTATTGTGCCAGAGGAGAATTACAGGTAAAACTTGGATTGGCCCTTTTCTCAGCGTGTCTTTGAAATAGTGGGTGAGAAAGCGAGAGCTTAAACATAAAAGATCTGGGAAATTAGCTGAATTCCTCTTGCCTGCATGGTGTAGGACTGGCACATGGGATGATTTAGTTGTGATTGATCCTGCTTGAGCAGGGGTTGTCCTAGCTGACCTCCTGAGGGCCCTTCCAACCCTAATCCTCTATGATGTATGATTGTGATCCAGATGTGTTCCTACTAGGCCATACAGTGGTTGCCTTTCAGAACTTGCAGTTTTATCTCAGATAAATAGATAGGGTTACTCTGTATTTTCAGTGTGCCCTGTATTTACTACAGGGAATCCCCGGGGGCATTGCAGCTACTGAGATAATGCCCGTTAGTTTTTATGAGAGAGACTGGTGTGTGAGGTAATATCGCTTATTGGACCAACTTCTGTTGGTGGAAGGGACAAGTTTCACAAAGCTTTTCTTCACCTACTTTGTCTTTCTCAGATCTTGTGACTAACACGGTGCAACAACACAGCAGTGGGCCTTTACGTAAGGTAGTTGGTAGGTTCTTATGGGTAGCCATTGTTCTCTGCAATGGTTCTGAAGGGCCCCATCATGCTGAAGCTAAAGCTAGTGTGTGACCAGTGTAATATAGGGTGTTTCAGTTTGGCTTGGCTTTTGCACCCAGAGATATTTCCTGGAGATCTCATGAGATGCTTGCTTTGCTCTCAGGAAACCAATCACTGTTACTATTCAGACAGGGCAGCAGGCGATACAGGAGATGGAGGGAGACAGTCAGTTTACACTGAGGTCATGGGCCAGGCAGACAGGCCTGGATTTGTCCCAGAAGTCTCAATGACTGAGATGAGCAACATCTGCTTGGGCTAGGACTGACTTAGTCCTTTGAGTCTGCAGTGGCAGCCTGGGATGGGAAGCTACAATCTGGGACAGCTGGTCTTCTAGCCAGTCCAGCTGAGCAAGGTCTAGTTAACCCAGGGGCCAAATCCACCACCCTGACTCATGCGGAGTACCTCGTGTTTTGGTCCCACCGAAATTAGTCCATGCAGTGTAGTGATGGTGTCAAGATCAGGCCCCAAATTAACTTTCTGTTTCAGAGCAAGTATCATTCCTTCACACCACTTTATTTTATTCGTGGGTATGAATGGGAAATACTTACAGCTAAAAATTACAATCCAACCCCTTAGGGTCTTGTTTTCAAAGTTTGTTTTGATTCATTAAATGTTTTCCAACCCATTTCCTGTTTCTGTGCTGAAGGAGTTTTGCCAGCAGCGTGTTTTTGACAAATAAATGCAGTAAAGCTGCACAGTGCCTATTTGCTTCTAGCATTTTCTTATAAATTAAAATGAACTGGGCATTCATGGAATTATATTTTAGAAATGCTTACATACTAATACTAGAGCTTCAGAACAAACTGGTATCTCTGCTCCACACAGAGTTAAGGATTGAAGAAAGGTTGCTATGTGTGTCACAGAATAATTTAAAATCATAAACATTAGTGGACTGATCCTCAGGTGGTTTAAATGGCATAGTGAGTTCCCAACACTGTGCTGGAAGTCAAAGGAGCTACAGGTGTTCAGCATCTCTGAAATCCAAACCTCCTCTCTGTGCAATTGAACAAATGTCCTAAAGAACTCAAAGGCATCTCATCACAACCTCACACATGGATAATTTTCTGTGAACACATCAAATGTCCATAGAGAAGCAAAGGAGTTAGTTACATAAGTTACACCAACGTATGCACCAGTGTGGACAGTGCTATGTCGGTGAGAGAGCTTCTCCCGCCGACATAGCTGCCAGCTCTCATGGAAGTGGTTTTATTATTCCGATGGGAAAGCTCTCTCCTGTCGGCATAGAGGATCTTCATGCTGTATGTGTAGGCAAGCCCTCAGAGTGTCTCTGCTAAAATGCAAAGTGGAACAGATTGTTAAGCATAAATAGGTAGAATCTCTTCTTTAGGTCCCATTTGAGCTGAAGTGGCTCGTTAACACTCCTATAGTCATAGGACAAGGGGGGGGGGATTTCAGACTGTTTTTCATAAGTCTGTTTGAACTGGGTGTCTTTATTAAGACCATGATTTTTAGTGTCTAGCAAGGTTATGAATTTAAGGTCCTAGGCTCGTCGATTGAAGGTGTTGTGCAGGTTTCCTTTGAGGATGAGGGCTGAGAGGCCAGAGTGATCGCTTTGTGAAAAGTGTTCACCCACAGATGGTGGGGTGATTTTGTCTTTTATCGTTTTCCTTTGAGAGTTCATTCCAGAGCATAGTCATTGTCTGGTTTCATCCACATAGTTGTTAATGGGGCAGTCAGTGCACTAGATAGGTACCCCACCTGTTGTGATAGGCATGTGTCGGGTACATGGATCTTGAAAGGTGTGTTGATCATTGCAGCAGTAGAAATGTGTCTGCAGGTTTTGCTTCTGTTCTGGCTGGGTCTGGAGCTGTTTGAGTTGCTGTGTCCTGGTCTGTGGGGAGCTTGCTGCTGCTGCTGAGTTTGGATGGGTTGGGTGGTTGCTTTTGAATAAACTCAAATGGGAAAATGATAAGACACAAACACCCTGTCGCCTGTAGGTGAACACATTTCACAAAGCCATCACTCTGTCTGGATTTTCAGTCCTCAAAGGGAACCTGGAAAATGCTTTCAAAAGATGAGCCGGGGAGCTTAAATTCATGATCTTGCTAAACACTAAAAATCATGGACTGACCAGAGACATTGGTGTTATGACTTATTATTATTAAGATAACTTGTAACCCATTAACTGTAATTTTTTGTCCACTGACTGTAGGGGTGTTAATGGGCTACTTCAGCTTGAACAGTCCCTTATAAAACATGCTCCCTACTTCTGCTAAACTATCTGTTCAGTCTTGCAATTGGCTGTGACGCTCTGAGTAACTTTCCCAGGCCTTCAGAATAGCTCTATTTGGCTCAGAAGCTTGTAAAAGGATATTTCCACACCCACCTTGTCTCTCTCAGCTCGTGTAAAATTGGTGTTTTCTAGTTTCACTCTGCATGCCATTGAGAGGCAAACTCTAGAGGTGCTGAACACTCACCATCCCCACTGAAACCAAGGGCATGGCTGTTGCACAGCACCTTTCAGGACTTGGACCTGTTTGCCCAATATCGGTGTTGAATAACATTGTGCTGATATAAAATGAGAGGCAGCTAAGAGCAAGGTAACACCACAGCTGTCTAACACTGCCTTGAGGCAGCAGAGCCACACAAACTACTGCACTTTAGATTGCACACAGCACCTCCTTCAGAATCATCCTCAGTGCACTTTCTAATGTATTTGCCATGACTACTGAATAGGAGACTAACAAGACCTCAGTGACATTGTACAGCCTTAATACACAGGCACAAGTGTCTCTCCTCAGCAAAGTATGCCATGTGAGGTGTTTTTGGAATGCTCATGGCATACTGAACATTATTGTTATGGTAGCATGTTCCCTGCAATGTCACACATGTACAGATGTGAAACTCTGCTGTGTCATGTTCCCAAAAGTGTGTCTCACATGGTTTGAATAGGTGCAGAGGAACACAAAACTGTGTTTCCACGCCCCGCTGAGGCATGCTACAGGAACTATGAACTGGCTTAAGCACCTGTGAACACTTTGGCTCAAGTGGAAGAAATCATGCCCATTGCCAGACAAGACTGATCACCTGAACCCAGGGGGTGTTGGGGAAACTTGTTAAAAGCTGAGGCGTCTTTGTCTCTCCTCTGGAATCCATCTTCTAAGCAACACCAAAGACTGGGAATCTACCCATAGGGAGGATGGGCCTGGCATCGCACCCAGCCTGTGTGGGAAACTGAATACAGACTGAAATATTAGTCTTAGGTTAAGATATGAGTTATCTTTTAGTTAATTGTGATTAACTCCTTGACTTATTAATAATGACTTAGATTCACTTAAAACCTTGCTGTCATCAATAAACTTATTTGTTTTATCTAAAACAGGGCCTGTGAATTAAGTGTGTGCAGAGACTTCACTTAGCGTGACCGAGGTGGTGCAGATCAATTTCTTTGATAAATTGACGGACGAGTGTAAATGAGCTTGCAGGGTGCAGTGTGCAGCACTGAACTCTGCAAGATGGCAGTTCCTGGGGTTGGATCTGGGACTGGGGGTGTTTACTAGGGGTCTATCCCATGAATGGCTGGCCAGGGTGCTCTTTCACTAGGTCAGGGACCAATTATATGCCAGAGGCAGGGTTTGGGCCAACCCAGGAGTGGGTGGTTCACACAGAAAAGTGGGGTAAATTGGGGCCCAGGAGTGAAGAACTGGGGTGACACAGCTACACACCAGTCCGGATTGCAGGGGGGGAACGTCACAGGTAGTCTGTTTTTTCATAGTGTTATTAGTCCCAGGGCAGGAGTGGTCCATTGACTGACTTCCTGTACATGACAGGACAAAGAACTTCCCTAGCGTAATTCCTAGAGCAGATCTTTTAGAAAAATAGCCCATTTTGATTTAAAAATTTTCAGTGATGGAGAATCCACCACAACCCTTGGTAAATTGTTCCAGTGGTTAATTATTTTCTGTCAAAAACTTTGTCTGATTTCCAATCCGAATTTGTCTAGCCTCAACTTCAGGCCACTGGATTGTGTTATACATTTCTCTGATAGGCTGAAGAGCCCATTATTAAATCTTTGTTCTCTTTTTGGGTACTTACAGACTTTATTCAAGTCACTCCTCAACCTTCTCTTTGTTAAACTAAATAGATAGAGTTAAGGAGCTCAATCACTATAAGACATGTTTTTGAATCCTTGAATCTGTCTTGTGGCTCTTCTCCGAACCCTCTCCAATTTATCAACCTCTTTCTTGACTTGTGGATATCAGCACTAATCAAAATGTCTTGTGGTACCTAGTTAAATGCCTTACAGAAGTCTAAGTACAGTACATCAACACTGACTTTTATTAACCAAACTTGTAATCTCATTAAAAAGAAGATATATCCTGTCAAATTAACTTGATGTCTTCCATAAATCCATGTTAATTTGCATTAATTACATTACCCTCCTTTAAGTCCCATATCAGCTGCTCCAGTATTTGCACAATATTGATGTCAGACTGACAGGCAGATAGATTCCTGTTTATCTTTTTAAAAAATTGGCATGTTTGCTTTCTTCCAATCTTCTAGAACATCCCCAGTGTTCCAAGACTTATAGAAAGTCAACATTAATGGGCCAGTGAGCTCCCCAGCCAGCTCTTTTAAACCCTTGTTTGCAAGTTATCTGGCATGCTAATTTAAAAATGTCTAACTTTAGTAGCTTTCTATTTAACATTCCTAGAGATATTAGTGGAATGAAAAGTGTGCTATTACCATAGGAAGAAGTTATATCATCTCTTTTTCCACCAAATACAGAAGAAAAGTATTTATTGAACACTTCTGCCTTTTCTGCAGTATTCTTGATACTTCCTTCTAGTTATGGATCAATACTATTGTCAGGATTCTTTTTGTTTCTAAAATATTAAAATACCCAACTCCTTAAGCCCTTAACGCTGATAATACGTTTAGCCTAGTGTCCCTTTGCTTCCCTTATCAATGTTCTACAGCTTCCAATTTCCAAGTCATATTCATTACTATCAGCTTCACCTTTGTTCCATTTGTTACATATTATTTTTTTTAAATATTTTTTAAAATTTTTTTATAGCTGCCTTCAGTTCCCTTCTAAACCAGGTTGCATTTTTTTTAACTAGCACAGCCTTCTTCTTTAGTTGTGGGATTGAGGCTTTTGGGGACATCTAGGAAGGTGTTCCTAAATGATTCCAGAATATCATTCACATTTTTTATTAGAATCTTCCTTCCAGCTGATTTGGCTCAGAATTGTTTGCAGCTTTGTGAAATTGGCCCTATTACTGCACCAAGTGTGTGTGTGTGTGTGTATGTGTAACTGCTCTGGACTTTACTTTGTGTGCACATTATAAATTGATCAAATCTTGATCACTAGCACCTAAGCTACCATTTCTGTGATCAGTTTCTTTTTATCTGTTAGGACAAGATGTAATAAATAATTCTCTCATGTTGGCTGAAACACTTTTGTGTTTTTTCTCTGAATCTTCTTCAGTTTGTCAATTTTTTCCTTCAATTATGGGCACCAGAACGGGACACAGGATTCCAGCAGCCGTTGCATGAGTGTCAAATACTGAGGTAAAAGAACTTCTCTACTCTTACTTGATATTCTCCGGTTTATGCATTCTAGGTTCTTATTAGCTATCTGGGGCGCACCGCTGCCCTGGAAGCTCATGTTCTGCTGATGTCCACTGTGATTTCCAAGTCTTTTTCAGAGTCACTGACTCCCAGTGCAGAGTCTGGCCCCAATAACCATGACATGGTACACAAAGGCCTGAGCTTTCATAATATGTAAATCAAAACTGCAGGTTTTTATTTCTGATATTTTCCTCGCTGGTATCACTCATTTTCATTTCAGGCAGCAGCAGAGTGTATCAGTGCAAAATGCTGTTTGCCTTTCAGAATGACACCAGAGAGCAGTTGACTGCAGCAGCACGAGAGGCTGCAGGATTCCGTCTCCCTGAGCTGTAGCCGAAGACATATTCCCAGAGCGGAGAGGCAGCCATTCTGCAGGAGTCCAGTGGGCCTACCTGTGTTGTGGCAGCATCTGTGGGTGACCGAGTCTCACAGCCTGGGCTGACAGGCTCACACTAGCATGCTAAAAATAGTGGAGTAGGTGCTGCTTTGATGTTCAGGCTCTGGCTAAGAAGCCTGGGATTGGAGGGTGGGTTTCTGAACCCTAGCTCCAGCCAAGCCCCCATGTTGAGATGGGAGACAGCAGCTGGCTACAGTTCTGTCTCTGGTTTGTATTTCTGGCAGAGGTGCCTGGAGCGTCGGACTGCTGCGCCTTTGACTGTTGAATAGAAGTCCAAACAAAGAGATGAGGGAATCGTGATGAGGGGATTAACCTATCTGAGTCCCTCTGACCTTAGGGGACAGGACTTTGCTTTGAGTGGCTTTCCCTTGCTGAACCAGAGTGAGGCTGTCTTGTTCCAGAGCCAGTTGCATCCTGCTTTCCTGAGCTAGGAAGGCACTTTGCGGTGCCTTGAGGAAGACAGAAAGGGGGAAACTATAGAATCCCTGAGGCATTGTGGAAGCATGGATGAATCCCTTTATTTCAGAATCCATGGGAGGAATAATGGGTCTTAATTTGCTCAGTTTCATCTCAAAAGGCACTGTTTAAATGGACTATAAGCCTCTACAAGGCTCCTATTTCAGCACTGCCTCAGGCACATTCAGGAGCTGCCCCACTGAGAACAGAACTCACTGGACATGAGACTGCTCCTCCTCCTTGTTACAAGAGCAATGAGGATGTAAATCTTGGGTGGGACTGGAGAGAGCCTCCTTAAATGCAGTTAATTGTAGCATTCCCCTCCAGTATCAACAAGGACACACAGGCCACAATTACAAGTACTTCAGCATGTTCTAGGTAGCAATTTGCTATACCAAACTGCAAAATGGAAATTGTTGCTTGTGACAGAGACTGTTCAGTCGATCCAGAGCAATTGATCTAACGGTGGCGAATTTGCTGCTGTCAGTGTAGACCCAGCCTATGAGTCTATGCTGCTTCTGATGCCTGGAACTTCAGCTTTCTTACTGTGCACAGAATCCTTTCTTCTGCTTCCTTTCTCGTCCCTTCTCCACAACACACATCCTCATTTTGCTTTCCACTGTTGACTTTTCTCCCACCATGTCTGCTCATTCTCTTTCCTCACCTCAACTTCGCTATTTATATGACCAGTTTGTTAGAAAAAAAGGCCATTTGTAGTTTTAATTTTTTGAATTTTTTTCCAATCTCACTTTTCTCTCCCCTCTCTTTGTCTAGTTTCATACTCCAAACTGCACCCCCGCCCCCAAGGACAAGGGCCATGTGAGCTTCTCATCTCTGGAAAGCCCCATGCAAAGTCGCTGTGCCCTAGCTGTGTTTCTCAGATCCCACCTTTCCCATGCATGGAAGGTCTTGATGAGGCAGAGGGTACAGAGGGGTGTCCAGGAGCTGTGGCCTGATCTCCAGTGCCAGCTGCTACACATGTTGCCCATGCAAATATTCAAACCTGGAACACACACAGATGGCATATATAAAATCGCAGGCCAGATTGTAATTCTGTGACATTCTGGCTTTATTAACTGAAATAGAAACACCACTGAATAACACTTGTGCTTTTTGGCTCACTACTGACCAGAAGTTGCCTGGCCGATGGTTCTCTGGGCCTACTTTGCCTGCCTGCTGCTCAGGGAGCAGCTCGAATCATTTACTATCCTTCCCCAGTTCATTGGGTACGTGGCCTGTGTACACTCAGCACTCCCAATAGGCACAGGAGGTGCATTTCATAGTAAGAGACTGGCCAGATGGCTTCACCTATTTAAAAGCTTTGCTGGATCGTTCACTGCCTTCTGCAGGATACCTCACAGGCTAACAAGAAAATAGGGAGCTTTAACAATGATGATGCACTACACAGCAGGTTTCATAGAATCATAGAAGCATGACTTGGGAGGGACCTCAGGAGGTATCTAGTCCAACCCCCTGCTCAAAGCAGGACTAACCTCAGCTAAATAATGCCAGTGAGGGTTTTGTCAAACCACAGCTTAAAAACTTTTAAAGATGGAGATGCCACCACCTCCCTAGGTAACCCATTCCAGTGCTTCACCACCCTCCTAGTGAAAAACTTTTTCCTAATGTCCAACCTAGACCTCCCCCACTGCAACTTTTTCTATCATCTGCCACCACTGAAAACAGCCTAGCTCCATCCTCCTTGGAACCCCCTTTCAGGTAGTTAAAGGCTGCTATCAAATCCCCTCTCATTCTTCTCTTCTGTAGACTAAACAGGCCTAGTTCTTTCAGCCTCTCCTCATAAGTCTTGTGCTCCAGTCCTGTAATAATTTTTGTTGCCCTCCACTTGGCTCTCTCCAACTTTTCCACATCCTTTTTCTAGTGGGGGGCCCAAAACTGGACACAATACTCCAAATGTGGCCTCACCAATGCTGAATAGAGGGGAATAATCACTTCCCGCGATCTGCTGGCAATGCTCTTACTAATGCAGCCCAATATGCCATTAGCCTTCTTGGCAACCAGGGGACACTGCTGACTCATATCCAGAATAACCTCCAGATCCTTTTCTGCAGAACTGCTGCCTAGCTTGTCGGTCCCCAGTCTGTAGCTGTGCATAGGATTCTTCCGTCCTATGTGCAAGACTCTGCACTTGTCCTTGTTGAACCTCATCAGATTTCTTTTGGCCCAATCCTCCAATTTGTCTCGGTCACTCTGTATTTTATCCTTCTTTTCCAGGGTATTTACAACTCCCCCTATCTTAGGGTAATCTGCAAACTTGCTGAGGGTGCAATCTACCCCATCCTCCAGATCATTAATGAAGGTGTTGAACAAAACCGGCCCCAAGACCGACCCCTGGGGCACTTCTCTTGTGACTGGCTGCCAGGTAGACATGGATCCATTGATCACTACTCATTTAGCCATATGCTCTAGCCAGTTCTCTATCCATTTTATAGTCCATTCATCCAACCCATACTTTAACTTGCTGATAAGCATACTGTGAGTCCTTCCTTCCTCATATTAGCCCCTAGGGGATTGTGCCCTGGGAGGCTAATAAAATCCACAAAATAAAATTCAAATGACAATTTCATTTGGAAACAACTTTTACATTTTTTAATAAATGGATTTTTTTCATACTTCTTTAACTTGCTGATAAGAATACTGTGGGAGACCATATCAAACCATTTCATACAAACAAAAGGAAGTATTTCTTTACACAATGCATAGTCAACTTGTGGAATGATTTTCCAGAGGCTGTTGAGAAGGCCAAGACTATAACGGTGTTCAAAAAAGAACTTGGTAAATTCATGGAGGATAGGTCCATCAGTGGCTACTAGGACAGGCAGGGATTGCTGTTTGCTAGAAGCGGAGAGTGAGCGACATGATGGATCACTTGATGATTACCTGTTCTGTTAATTCCCTCTGAAGCACTGAGCATTGGCCACTGTCGGAAGACAGATGGACCAGTGGTCTGACCCAGTATGGCCGTTCTTATGTTCTTACATGCAGACTTACCTGAGCACCAGATAAACAGTTTCTGTCTCTGTTCTTAGTGTTCAAACACTTTTTATTATTCTGCCAAAAGCCACAGACTTTACATGAACTCCAATGAAAGCTGGAAGTTTTTCAGTAAGCTTTATTTTTTTAAATGCCATTTGAGCTTCGTATAGTTTCCAAAGCCAAATGATACTTTTGTCACACATTGAGAGAGAGAGAAATTCATCTTCAATAAGCAGCTTAAAAGCAAACAATTTAGAGGCTTCAGAAGTCATAAATCTGCAATTACTGGCTCTGCAGATGAAGTGCAGTTTTGTGTTTAAAGCTGATTAAAAACTCGCAAATCCCTAAGAAGTTAATGCATTTGTCTCCCGATGATAACAAAAGTGGGTAGTTCAGTCAAGTAACACTTCAGGTCTGTGGTTGCAATTTCCTTTTTGTTATTTCTGTTCTCTCCCAGTTCAAAAGGTAAGAAACTGATGAAAACCTTTTCAAGTAAAGATGAAAGCATTACTAATAAATATTACAGAGAACTATTCTCCTCTGGGAGCTGGCAGGCAGCTAGGGATTCAAACTAGCGATAACGGAGTGGCTGATATTTAGGCTTGTCTGGTACTCATTATATCCAGATGATCCTCAGAATCCCAGGTAGGAATATTATCTGAATAGCAGCCACATCCTTTCGTGGTCCCATCTCACCCAGCCACTGAGGGGGGAAGGGCAAAGAATCCACCCCCGCAGCATCCCTCAGATTGTGCTAGCCTAGACAATGGAACAGAGGAGGAAGAGAGGCCAGAGGAGGGAGCCTATGTGGATACCCACCTCCAGCTCACCCCACTTCACTGCAGTGACCATAGAAGGCAAGGCAGATTCTTAACATAGCATCATAGAACCATAGGGTCTATGCAAGGGTCATCTAGTGTCTAACCCACTGCCAAGATGCAGGATTTGTTGGGTCTAAACCATCCAAGACAGGTGGCTATCCAGCCTTTTTTGGAAAACCTCCAGTGAAGGAGCTTCCACAACTTCCCTGGGCAGTCTGTTCCATTGTCCTAGAGTTCTACACTTAGGAAGTGTTTCTTGAGAATTAATCTGAATCTGCTAGGCAGTAGTTTGACCCATTGCCTCTTATCCTGCCTTCTGTGGTGCGAGAGACCAACTTTTTGTCATCTTTCATGGCAGCCTTTCAAGTATTTGAAGACTGCCATCATGCGCTCCCCCCCACCATCTTCCTTTTTCCAAACTAAACATACCTGGTTCTTTGAGCCTTTGCTCATATGGCTCATTCCAGCCCTTTGATCATCTTTGTCGCTCGCCTCTGGATCCTTTTGTTTCTTTACAGTTGGGGTCCCCAAACTTTCACCTGTGAGGGCCACATCCCTCAGTCTTCCTCTTATGATGGGCTGAAGCAGCTGGGCCCACATCACGTGGAAGGAGGTTGCGTTAGGGTTAGTGAAGAAGGGGTGGAGCCGGGCCAGCGTGGAGTTGAATGGAGGGGCATGGTGTTGCTGCTTGTGGCTGAGCGCTCTGCGCCCATGTATGAGAGGGGTGTGAGGAAGCGGCGGGGCTGGGAGGGGAGAGTGGCCACTGTGCAGTGCTGCTTGGGAGTGGAAGTGGTGTGGTTCTGGCCAGGGCACTGCTAGGCCCACATTGGAGGGGTGGGGCTGGTAGGGAGAGCAGCAGATGACAGAACTAGGAGCAATGGTCTCAAGTTGCAGTTGGGGAGGTCTAGGTGGGAATATTAGGAAAAACTTTTTCTCTAGAAGGGTGGTGAAGCACTGGAATGTGTTGTCACGCGGGCTGCATTGGGGGGGG
>ML675611.1:230361-241313 GCA_007922155.1 Mesoclemmys tuberculata
GGCAGAACTAGGAGCAATGGTCTCAAGTTGCAGTGGGGGAGGTCTAGGTTGGATATTAGGAAAAGCTTTTTCACTAGGAGGGTGATGAAGTACTGGAATGGGTTACCTGGGGAGATGGTGGAATCTCCATTCTTAGAGGTTTTAAGCTGCGGCTTGACAAAGTCCTGGCTGGGATGGTTTAGTTGGGGTTGGTCCTGCTTTGAGCAGGGGGTTGGACTAGATGATCTCATGAGGTCCCTTCCAACCCTAATCTTCTATGATTCTCTGACTTGTGTATGTCCAGCCTGCCTGTACTTCTCAGTTGCCATGAAATAACAAAAGAATAAAAGTGTAACGCAGTGAACAGGATGAATGGAGATCTGTGGCCAGGTGGCCTGTCTGAGTTTGAGGCTGGAGGCCTTGTGGGGTTTTAGCTTATGGAGGTGGGTCTGTGTCAAGACTGGGTTTTTTGGCTATGGTGAGTTATGGCTTTACTGTCAGGTCCCTTTTGTTTACTGGCCAGGCTCGTGTTGGGATGCTCCGTTGAGCCACTGTAGCTGGGTTTGGTAAAGGCTTTTGTGTGGGCTGTGGGTAACTGTTGAATGTGCTGCTCAGAGAAAACTGCTCGCATGGCAGCCTTGGCATGGAAACTGTCAGTGACAGCCAGCCCCGGGGACTTACAGGGACAGCTAGGTGGTTGCTGTGGATATTAACTCTCTCAGTTCAGTGGCCAGCACACATCCCAGGACAGGGGAGGGACAGGCAGGCTAGTGCCCCAGAGGCGAGACACTAAGGAAGAATGGCGGGGTGAGGATGTGTGGGAAAAGCTGTTTCTGAGACGTGCAGAGACGTGGCAGGGCCTCAGCATGCACATATGTGCTCAAGGCAAGCCAGGCCGGCAGCAGGGCGACTGCACAGGATGTGTTCCTAGAGAGAGACACAAACAGAGAGAAATTCTCATGGAAGGCTTCAAGGCTCGTCTGCAGACTTGTCACAGCACACGGCCTTGCCCCTCCTGACTAATCCCACAGAGTCAGTCCAGGCAGTGTGGCCCGCTTCTTGCCCTAGCTTCCCATTCCATTCCTCAGAAAGCCCCCGAGAGCCCCTCCAGGCTGAGGCTATGGTTTGGATTCCTCCATGACAGCTCAATGGGTGTATGCCACCTCCGAAAACAGCACAGAGCTGGGTCCTCTCTCTCTGCGTCACCCCTGCAATGCACCCCACTGCACGCAGTCTGCACTGGGGGCTGCACCCATCCCTCGCTGGCTGTGTTGGGAACCCAGCATTTGGACATGGGGCCAACCATCTTCTGTCCATTTTTTCCAAACTAATAATAAAAGAATTGGTGAGAATCTTGTGTGAGGTTTACATAACTTCCTGACAAATACCACAGAAAGCCCAAGGAATTCACATGCAGAACCTACAGGGGCTAATCAGCTTCTGAGGGGTAGATTCAGCTGTAACCCGAGCACTCACATTCTTGAATGAAAGTTAAAGGTTAGCAGTAATTCATTTTCCCTTTAGATTTTAAATCTCATTGGGACTTTTATGTAGCTCATACTGAGCCAATTTGGGTAGCTGTAATTTAGATTTTCGGCTTATTTCTTCTGCATTGTCAGAAATTCAGTACAGCTCAGAACTAAAAGTGCATTTGTAAGCACTGACATACTTCTGTAATAACCTTTGTATCAACTCCTTGGTATTAGAGAGTGGAAATTGGATTTTGCCTCATAAAAATTTCATGGCGTTTTTATGAATATCCTAAGGCCTGATCCTAAGATCTCTGAATAGGTGCACAGTTGAAGGGACACAGTCAAATCTGACAGGCCCAAAATTTAATCTACCAGCCCTAAAAACAACATTTTTGAAATTGCCGTCGTGTTCCTTGCAAATGTATTCGCTCTCTAAGATGAAAGCTGGAACAAATGTAAACAGCCAGCTTCTGGACCGAGGGCACCATCAACACTGCCACCTGGGGCAGGGGACATTTTTGTCCTTGAAGGACAAGGAGCATGTCCTCTTGGAGAGCTGGATTCCTGTCAGTCCTATTGCTCTGCCAGTTCACAAGAGCAGAGAAGCCTTGTGGCTTTGGGTGTGTCACCTGAGAAACCAGCCCCAGGGTTGTTGTTGGGCTAACCTGAAGTGTGCACTATCCCTCAAGCACATGCTAAAAGGTGACCTCTCAGGGCAGCAGACTGTGGTGCTTTGCAGCAAGTCAGTTGCCCATTGGGAGCAAAACTGGTGATGAAGCCTCAGAGAAATGCCTTCATTTACAGCACTGTTTTTTATCTGTGCTGTGGTGGTGCCTGCTGGCCCTCCATGCCCCACCACGCTGAGTGCTGTACAGTCCTGGTCCCAGAGAGCGCACACAGTGCACCAGAGCTGAGCACATTGGCAGGTGCAATGCTTCAGTGGCATATAGAAAGGTGCAGGCCTCTGATGGCAGCGACATTTATTGCACCTTAAAAATGTGCAGCCTGTGTTTTCCCAGTGCTGCCTTCCAGCCAGCCCACACCAGAACCCCTTTGGGAGGCCAGCACTGCCAGCCGTGCTCACTCCCCCATGACATCCCTGCAGTTGGGACCAGCAGTTGGAGGAGGGTGGCTGTCTCCTTTGTGGGGCCTGTTCTCAGCCCAGAAGGGGACTTTTCAAGAAAGTGGGTAAATTGGCTGGAACAAGTTTGTTCACATTTGGCTTTGATCTATTTAATATCAGCCTCATCCAGACCTAAGGAATAACCCACAAGACCTGCCCCAGGTGGAGCCAGGCTCTGCAAGGCCTCTCAAGTGTGTGCTGGCATGGGACACAGCTGCTCATATGTATCAGCTGTTGCCATGAGAGCCGGGAAAGGTGATTGAGCCACTAACAGAGGGGACCGTCTTGCTAAGCAAGCCTGGCCCAGTCTGCTGTTCTGCAGAAGACATTAACAAGCAGGGTCATGTGTGAGCCTTTATTTTATGAAGTCGCTAATTTTTTTCCACACACTCCCGGACCATGTATGATCAGGTGTTTCTGCAGCCATGATCCAGCAGCAGGAAAAACAGTGAGTGAGAACTTTAATTACAAGCTGGCCCTTCACCCTGATTATGGCACTAACGGGCATTAGCCTACATGAATTGTTTTGTATTACTCAAAAACTGTAATTAGTGTAATGGGCTGACTTACCCTTAAAATCAGTAATGTCAGTGGAGTTCCTGAAATCCATGGCAGTGCTCAAAGGCAGGTCTCTGGGTTGTTTTGTTCTGATGGTGCCTTATTTTAAGCTAGTCTTCTGGAAACTTTATATAACCTACCTAGATTAGAGCTCTCAGTGGTCCCATGAGATCTGAGCATGTGACGCTATGTATTTCCGAATTGTGCCAGGTGGTGAACAGGATTGTGGCCTCCAGTCATTAAATGCCTAACACACCTCTGCTATGTCCCTGCACGTCTACCCCAGTCATGGCACTGCCTGATCGTTCAGAAGATGGGAGTCTCCCTCTCAGTCAGCCACTAGGAAAGCCAATGCCCTTGGAAGAGTTGGCGTTACTCTGGCTTCTATGCCAGTGTCACTGAGGGCACCAGAGAACTTGAGCTAGAACCCAGATTCTCTTCAGTCATACTGTTAACAGTGCACCAGGTCACAGCGGCCTGCAGCTTTCATTGCAGCGTTTGTGCTAAGAGTTGAACACCTTCCCAGGCTTTCCTGATCTAGGCAGCATCAGCCAATGGCGCACAGAGATATGTCTGGGCAGCTGCGTGTTTGTAAAGGTATTGCATTAATGGAGGCTATTGCTCAGTTTTTACTTATTTTTACTGTGGTAGCACCTGCAGGGATCTGAATGGGCTAGGCAGTGTGGCAGCATATACTCCTGTGATCATGACACACTGCTGTAATCAGCTTTGAAAAAGTGTGCCTTTAAGGTGGCATTTGAAAACTCCTCATTTGCAGGTCGCTACATTCCTGGTAAAATACATGTGCTTCAGCAGTTGTGGGAACTGCAAGTTGTCGATGACAAAGGGTGTGTTGGGAGAACTTCCAGGATGCTGCCCTGACAGCAGGAAGTTGCAGCCGTGTCTGATGCTAGGAACATCAGGCAAGGAAGCAGAGAGGAGGCTGCTGGTCTATAGTCCTGGTCTATGTTTCTTTACAGAATAAAATCTTGTTCTTGATTTGAGTGGGTCTGGTCTTTCCCGAAGTTGTGTACAAAAGCCCCAAGGCAGACTTACCCTGTCTTGAACAACCTGACACTGGGGCAGTTGACAGAACGGTGACGGGGGAGGGAATCTACATGTGTGGCAACCCTGCATGTGAAATTATAAGATTCTCTTGTATGATGTTATCAGCACACATTCTAACCCTCCTAGCACTACCCGAGCAGCAGTCAGCAAACAGGTCTGCCTGCTTTCATTTGCATTTAAACAGGTACCAGGCTCATCATGCAAGAGGGGAACAGAAAGTAAGTGTAAACAGGTGAATAAACACCTAGCAGAGAACATCCTTCCACCCAGATGCTTTGTCTCCCAGGTCTCAGGTGGAAACGCTTTTCAAGAGGGGGACTAAAACTATAAAAATGCAGGACAACTCCCCCCTCCGCTCTGTCTCTGGCGTTGCACCTATGAAGAAGAGGGAAAACAGCTGCTGGACTCAGGGCTGTCTTAACCTGAGTGTTTGGTCAGTAATCTGCTGGTGCACGTGGTGAAAACTTTGCGTGAAGCTAACCTAGTATAAGTTAGGCACTACCAGGAGTTTTATCCTTATTTTTCTTGTAACCATTTTTAACTTCCATGCCACATTATGTATACTCACTTAAAAATCGCTCGCTTTGTAGTTAATAAATGTGTTTTACTGAATGCAGTGTGTCTAAATTGAAGTGTTTGGTTAACTATTCAAAGTACTTATTCCCACTAATTGACTAACAGACAATCTATTGGCATTGTCCAGGAGGGGTGGGGCAGTATAAGACATGCGTTCCTGGGGGAAGAGCCGGGACTGCAGCTGTGCTGACTAACCCTGCAGAATGACCGAGGATGGTGAGAGCCAGGGTGTGGCTGGCAGGCTGCAGTTACGCAGACACACATGCAGGGTGGCTCTTGCATGATGGCTTGAGAGACGCCCAAGTGGGCACTGCTACAGCAAGGCATTGTAAGGCACCCAAGGAGGCAGGGCAGGAGTGCCACAGTCCCCCGCCCTCCAGTCTAGATTGTGCCCCCTATGTCCCAGCCACCTGTAACAAACAGGCACTCCCTGCCTCAAAGCACTCCCATCTGTCCATAGGACATAGCACCCGCAGGGTCAGCGACAACTAAATGGCTAAGGCACAGTGCCACCACCCCAATTAGCTTAGTGTGTAGAAGCATCAACCCAAAACGTCTGTGGGGCTTTATTTTTTACAAGGCCTGAACATGGCTGCGTGGCTGAGGGATATTTACCGTCTCTCACACCAAGCCAGCAGCTCCAGGGGGCGGCAATGGTTTCACCAGCCTGGCATGCAGAGCGGGACGTTGGCCCCCGGCTCACTTTTTACCTTCTGATGCTACCTGTGCAGGAGAACAAGGGTCTGCTTTGATCTCTTCAACCGGCTCAGAAATTAATGTCAAACCATATCTGCTAGAGCAAATGTGAACCAGCCCAATCGGAGTGTCTCTTATCACCAGCAATTTGGGGTCTTTCTTTTACCTTTTCATTGTCACCCTTTGTAGCTGCTATTCGCTGGCATTTGCTGCTTGGGTTTTATTTGGTGTTCAACTGCAGGGTAAGAATTATTCGCCATTCCTCAAAGGATCCCAATGTCTCAAACCAGCCCTGCAGAAAGTGGCTCATGTTAGCGCTACTGGGTGCTTTTGTTTTACACGGTCAGCCAGGCCTAAACAATAATGACGGCTGAGGTCACCAAGCAACTTCAACGTAGCCCATGTGGCACAGCGTGTGTTCACTGCTTTGTTTACAGGCAGTGTTTGTCTGCCCGCTGCAACCGTGGGCGGCAGGAATTAAAATGAAGGCAGGAATACTGGGTTGGCCGAGCTACCTTCAATTAACCCCATGCATACTAAAGCGGCACCAAGACTGCAATTACATACACTGCATCTCTTGCCTGCTCCTTTGGGGGGGGGGGGAGGGGAGGGGCGGGGGTTTCATGGACAGCTCTGTTGAGGGAGGCTCCTGGAAGTATGGCCCGGACAGGTGTAGTGTAAGCCAGGGGTCGTGGTGGGAGTAGGGAGCTGGTCATAGGCCACTGGAAGGGTTATATGGAGAAGCCCGTTGCTTGCAGCAGGTGGTTGGGTTGGGGCAGGGGGCACTTATTGCCATGTCTCTAGGGGAGGGCAGCTTTACACAGACTGGGGAGTGAGAGGGCTGGAGCACAAGACTTATGAGGTGAGGCTGAGGGAACTAGGTTTGGTAGTCTGCAGAAGAGAAGAGTGAAGAGGGATTTGATAGCAGCCTTTAACTACCTGAAAGGGGGCTCCAGGGAGGATGGAGCTAGGCTGTTCTCAGTGGTGACAGGTGACAGAACAAGGAGCAACGGTCTCAAGTTGCAGTCGGGGGGGGGGGGTGTCTAGGACGGATATTAGGAAAGCCTTTTTCACTATGAGGGTGGTGAAGCGCTGGAATGGGTTACTTAGGGAATCTCCAGCTTTAGAGGGTTTTAAAGTACAGCTTGACAAAGCCCTGGCTGGGATGGTTTAGTTGGGCTTGGTCCTGCTTTGAGCAGGGGGTGGGACTAGAGACCGCCTGAGGTCCCTGTCAACCCTAACGGTCTATGATTCTAAGACATTTCTGCAGTTTGTATGGGCTCAAGCAGCACAAATTACCCATGCTGGGAATGCGGAGGGAGGTGCCTCCTGGGAGGAGAAAAGGAAACTAATTTATTGCACATTCAGCACAGCTCTTCCCCCCACCCCTCCAGCCAATCCCTATGCTGCTATTTCTTGTACCTTACACTGAGCAGCCCAGGCGTAGCTGTCGGCTCTGAGTGCCAGGCGCCTGTGACCATGCACAGAATGCGCTTGCTGCCATGCGGGACGCACAGCCCAAAGCACTGACCCTGCACTGCTGAGACACCGGGATACGTTTGCAGGCTTCAGGCCAGCCCACGTCTCTGCTGTGGTTACAGTTAACAAGAGGTGAGCGTGTGATGCTGGCCGAGGCGGGTCAGGAGGGTGGGCAACGTAACAAATCATGCATGTGCTCCATTGTACTGGCCCTGTTTAAACTCCACCTCACTGAGGACAATGTGCCCTTTAGCTGGACCAGCCCACGCCTTTCAATGCCATGAGACGATTGCAGGGGCTTGGCTGTGCCTTGCTGCTACTTACGGGACTTTTGCCACCAGGGAGATGCTGACGCCCCAGAGCAGCCAGCAACTATAGCGCAGCACACCCTGCTGTGTCACATGCATGGAGTGAACACACCTGTTGGGTTTAGACAACCTGGAGTCCCCAGTCTGCCCCCGGCTTCTTTTCATCCGTTGGGGCCACCATTGATTTTGGGTTCATGCGGGCCGGACAAAGCACAGTGACCAATATGATTGCAAGCCAAGTTGTTTATTCCAGGGCAAAAGCCATCTTATATAATACTTCCTGCACTGCTCACATCTTCTTCTTGCAGTTACTGATTGGTTAAAAGTTACAAGCATACACACAGCACAAGCACAAGCTGATTCTCATGGATAGCTTAACATTTCCCACAGCTGCCTAATTTGTTATTCTGTTTACCTCCTGGACACTGAGCTAAGAAAGAAGAAAGGGAGGTGTCCGCCGTCCTTGGCCGGCTTCCACCTGCCTAGGCAACCTTATCTAACTCTCACGTCCTTGGGGCCTAGCACTGTAACTTCCCATCCCAGGCATCAGGGCCACGTAAGAATTGTAGATCCCCAGACACGCCGACCCACAGTGCCTCACTGTCACCAGCATGTCAGCGCCACATGGCACGGGGGGCCTGGGAGCGGCAGTGGGCAGGCCGCCCCCGGCATAGACCATGCCACTAACTGGTGCGTGTGTGTGTATTCCATGCACACGGGCTGGTTCAACCCCCTGCCTGTTCGGCACCGTGACCTACAGTGAGCATGTCGTTTGGAGGTGCTGTCTGTGATGGGGCCGCTTGGCCTTTGGGGGCTGGACAAGCGTTCGGGAGTAGGGGCTCGCACCCTTGCCAGATTCCTATTCAGCTTTCAGGCATCTGACCCACTCCACCCCCGAGCCCTCCTGGGTGCGAGCCCTGCCAGCTGGGGCTGAAGCATGTAACTTAGCTTCGTGTGGGGAGGGTTGGCCCTTGGTGCAAGGCCCCAGGCAATTGCCCTGCTTGCCGCCCCCCCCCCCCACCCCAGCCGCCCGGTTAGAAAGTCTGATCTAGTTGCATTGATGTGACGTCCCGGCTGACAGCGGTGTACCCCTCCTGGGAACACGCAGCGCTGCCTGAGGCCCAGTGTTAGAGCGAGCTGTGACCATTGGGTGCTAACAGCCTGCTGAGGCCACACACTGGCAGTCACAGCTCGGGGCAGGAGAGTAGGGTGAGAAAGGTGTGAAGAATGGCGTGGGTGAGAGTGGTGTGTGCATGCACACACACACACACACACTCACGTGCACACACACACGTGCACACGCGCGTGCACGCACACACACACGCGCGCACACACACACACGTGCACACGCGCGTGCACACACACGCACGCGCACACACACACACGCACGCACAGAGCGTGTGCCCCTTTCTACAGGCTCACCAGCAGCCTGTCTGCACATGGGTGCAGCATTACCTCTGTTCTGGGACCGCGTCAGCACCTCCAGGCAGGCAGGCAATGCCTCTCATTCAATTGCCACTGCTCAAGTAGCCACTACAGTGATGCCACCGCTGGCAGCTGAGCGCAGACTCCCTGGCAAACGCAGAAAGCGACTCGTGCAGGTTTCTGAGACAAAGGACCTGGCTAAAAGCCTGCCTGTGCTAGCCCAGCGTGCCATCGCTGGGAGCCAGACTGACTGTGCGGCTGTCAGCCAGGCCCAGGGCGGGTGAGTGCCTCGAACACGGAGGGGCACTACCTACAGTGAGAAGAAAGGCTGTGTTTTAGGCGAGAGAACGGGTGTATCAGCCAGTCATAGGGGTCATGCAGTGCTGGTCAGCGCCACACTACTCTGGGGACAAGCGCCTTCCAGGTCTGATGTGCTCGTTCGCATGGCACAGACACACGTTCTCAGCGGCCGGGGTTGGGGGGAGGTGCTCCCTTCCCTTGCCAGCCAGATTGTGCGGTATTTTCCCCTTCCAGGCATATCAAAGTCCCACAGGATGAACCATCCCAGGCAGTCGCCCCATCCCCTGCCCTGATTGTGCCATGTTCCCAGCGGCTGGTGGGGGGACCTGGCCTGCTCACTACGCTGGGCTCCAGCTCAGTGACCCTCTACACAGCAGCTTAGGTTTGCACCTGCTTCAACCCTGCTGCTGTTTCCCTGAGGACTTTTCCTACATCCTCTCCCCCTAGTTTTCCCACACCAATATCCAGAGCGTGGTTACAGGTTACCCCCGCCCCTCCGCCCCGCAGCCCTTTTCCGCTGCCAACCTCCTTACTTCAGGCCAGCACCACCCCGCCCCCCCCACCCCGGGTTCCTTCTCAGTTGAGCTCCATCATCATCATCCAGGAGTTATTTAGACCACCCAATGCCCCTCAGTGGGGCCTGACTGCTTAATTGGCTCTTTCCAGGCTGTTGTTGGTTTTTACCCTGTTCCTGTTTGTGATTGTCCTGGCACAAGCTGGCCTGAGTCACAGCATTTTTATACTGCTCCCGACAAGAAGGCAAGTCAGGGCTACTGACCCAGCTGCCCTGCTAGCCAGGCTGTGCTCTACGACGCAGGCTCGGAAGGGGTGGCTCGCCAAGTTATTCCCTGTGCCGGGCACAGGCACAAGGCTGTCACTGGGCCAGGGTTTACACAGAGAAACTGAATGAGGGGGTGAGAGCACAGCTTTCCCAGAACTGGGACGCCTGGTACTCTCGCTGACCTGCTTCGGCTATGGCCCCCTGCCCAGCATCAGTCAGTAATGGAGGACTGCTCACAGGCAGTTCTGCTCACGTGCCTGTCACCCTAGCGCTCAGTGCTGCACGGATAATGTACATTGGCCAAAATTTCACAAGAGATTTTGGGCTGGGCCTTAGCTGGGCGTGGCTGATTTTAGTTCCCTGTGTGGTTCCCAGGTCTCTCTCGGTCATGACTGGCTCCAGGTGCTTGATGCAGCATGTTCTGAAAATAGCTCTGCTGCTTTAAATTAGTCTGAGCTACCAGCTGTAAATAGATGCCTGGCCTGAGTCCTTGCGGGACGCGTGCATCTCTAAGAGAATGTAAAAGCTAGAGCAGAAAGAGTGTGCACGTGCCTCCCGCTCTCTCTTCCCCCCCCCCGCCCCCTGTACTGTGTGTGATGAGCCATTGGTTCTAGACGGCAATCCCATCTGGTTAGACACAACGCCAGCTTCTGCACCGTAAGGATCTGTGCCAATAGCAACAGCCATCCCTGTGACTAATGGTCCCCGCTGCACTGCAGCTGAATGCCAATGATTGCCGTCTCGGCTGACCTGGACGGCTGCAGTAGCATTGTAGATGACGGACTGCATTAAAAAGTAAGATTTCAGAGTAGGAACCCTGGGCTCTCATCATCGAGGGCTGGCGCAGCAGCGCTACTGGGCACCTTAGTGAGTTATTTTTTAAACCAAATGTAAAGCAGCTCGCTTGGTCAGGAGTCTGTTTATTGCTTGCGTCTCAGTGAGCGCTTTTTACTAACACTGGCAAGAAAAGAGAGTGTACTTTTGGGCGCAGGGTCAAAAGCCTTAGATACAAACGCATCAGCCGCAGCCTGGGCTGCTGTGACTCTTGGCCCGTGGAGTCCAGTCTTGGCAGGCTGCTCTCAGGAACCAGCCATTGGCGTGCAGCCCTGTCCGTCGGCACAAGACAGGCTAAGCAGCACGAAGGCAATCAGCAATGAACGGCTGGTGCGCAGTGCTGCTTTCAAGCT
>ML675611.1:246313-267134 GCA_007922155.1 Mesoclemmys tuberculata
ACCCGGTTCCCAGCTTTACATCTCTTCTGGGAGTGCTTCCTCCTCCATTGACGCAGTGCTCCCACACCTACAGCCCACAGGCCTTGCCTCGTGGCATGCTGGGCTCATGCCTCATTTGTGACCCTGGAGTATACTGCAATCGCCCTTCCACTAACCTGGGCGCTCTCTAGCAGCCTCCCCTAGGCCCCGCTAGACTCAACAAAGCAGCAGGGAGCAGAAGGAGCTGGCCCGTGTATCGCTGCCACCAGCGAGCGGGACCCCAGCTGCGTCTGCCACTAGTCTCAGTGCTGTGCTGTGCAGCAAGAAAAGACTCCCACCTTCGAGGTGCTCCCACCCACACCTGGCCCCTCCTTGTGCTCCTCCCTTGTCCCCCCCCCGTTCGCTGGCTGGCACCTTGTGTTCACTTGCCCCAGTGCGGCACACCCACTGCACACAAAGTTACCTGGCTTCACCCAGCTGCAGGGGACAGGGTGCCCTGGGGGCTCCCACAGGCCAAGGGCGAGCTGGCCTTGTCTTTGGTGTAGGCGCAAGGAGGCCGGCCAGATGGGTTGGTCAATGTGGTCCTGCAGGTGTCTGCAGCGGGGCCGAGCTGCCTGTTGGCGTCTTACCCAGCAGCGCCCTGGGGCTGGCGTGAACCAGTGACTGGGAATGGTGGGAGAATAAGGCTCACTGCCAGCCCTCTCGAAAAAGGGCGAGGAGGCCTCCCACAGCTGACCCCGGGCTGGGGTCAATGCTGGCGGGCCCAATACACTCAGTCTCACTGCTTTAGCACCCTACAGAACCAGGCCCCACAGCCTGTGCTGCCAGCACATCCCCACTTTGAGGCCACCCTGCCCGGGCCCAGCGTGAGGCGCTAGACTGTGCATGGAGAAGCAGGGATGGGTTGGATTCCCAGAGGAGTCAAGCACCCACGGCTCCCTTTTGCTCAGAAGATTCCCAGCCCTTTTGAAAATCAGGTCCTAAGAGCCCCGTCTGCTGCTACTGGTCAGTGGCTTGGCTCCTGGCCCCTCATTAGCCTCAGCGGCAGCTGGATGCAGCCTTCTGGGAGCTATCACTGGCTTGGTTAAATGGCTGTAGACTAACGGGGGTTTAGCCTCTGTACAGTGCTAAGAGGGAAGCAGCAGGCTACGTGCATCTCTTTATCCCAGCCCCGCCCCGCCCCGCGGCACACTGATGCAATGAGGAGGTGGTGCATGTCTATAAGTGCTTTGCAACATCAGGAAATGCTTGATTTATTTTTGTCACTCCTGTGTTGGATGCAGACAATGCAAGAGGGATAAGCTTTCCACGGTGGTTGGGTTTTTAAACATAGGCTAGAAAATGGAAGCATTCTAAGCTCAAAGCGTGTGTGCAGTGGGCCTGATTCTAATCCCCTTTACACCAGTGCAACTCCATGGACTTCAGTGGACTTCCGCATGCTTCCAGTGAGGCATCAGCCTCACACGAGTTCAGCACACAGAAATAGCTCTGGCTACAGGCATAGGAGAAGCTCTGTTGTGCTTTGTGCAGCATCCTTATAGCAGAAGGAAGATGAAAAGCCTTTCTGTGGAAAGAGCCTAGAATACACATTATTCCAAAGGACTCCTCTCTGTGAGGTTAGTGTCCTACTGACTCTCTTTTTGAAAGGTTCCTATTGCCATGAATACAGCTGCAGGCTAATCTCAGAGACTCACTGCAGTCACAAGGAGTTTCTCTCTCGTTCCACTGGCTAACGATTCACGACGAGGGTGAAAAGCTGCATCAACATTTTACCATCAGGTTTCTGCGAGAAATGGAGCTGACCAGGAATTCTTCACAAAATATGTTTTCATCAGAAAACGCCAAACGACTGAACAGGAGACTGACGGTATAGCCTGTTGTTTAGGGCACTCCTGGCAGACAGGTTTGAATCAGACAAAGCACAGAGCAGAACGTCAGCGTTCTACAGCCCCAGTGAGTGCACTCCCGCCAGGCTCCTAGCTATTGAGAGAGAGGGTGCACTCTCTTGCACTGTTTCACAACAAGCTCTGATAAGTCTTTGTTTTCCCCCATGGCAGAACAAAACCAAATGCCAAAACACTGACATTTTTCACAAAACCGAATTCTTGTTTTCCAGCCAGGCCTAGCAAGAAGTAAGTGTACTGCCTACTTCCCTGGGCTGTCTAAGTGCATGTTCTATGGAGGGAATTCTTCTGTTGTGAGGAAGACTGCAGTGTGGGGGGGGCTCTCTCTTGCCAGAGCTATTTATACTCTGTTTTTCGTGCCTGCAATTTGTGATTTTTGTTGTTGGTGTTGTTACCAATAGCAGCTGTAGTTGTATTGAGGGAGTGCCTAAACCCAAACCAAGTCTGGGCCCCGCTGTGCTAGACAGAATACATACACACAGTACGAGACTGTCCCTGCCCCAAGGAGCTTACCCTCAATCCAGACAAAGAAAATGTTATGCTTCCCTTTGACAGATAGGGAGCAAAGGCATGGTGAGACTAAGTAACTTGCCCAAGACTACGCAGAGTATAGAGAGTTCGATGGCTGGTACATGAAATTTTTCCTAATTTTCTTTTTAATCAACTGGTTTACTTTACATTGTGAGAAGGTATTTTAAAACAGTTTTTTTAGTTCTCAAATATCATAATCTGTAAATTACGGTATGACATGTAACAAAATACACGTATTCCACAGCTGAGACATTTTAATTGCTGATGCCACACGTTGACAGGTAGGGAAGAATTTCTGCTAGGCCCATCCTATATACAGAAAAGCTAATTTTAAATATACAAGGCTTAAAAGTTACCCTTTCCACTACATGACTCAGAACTAGATCTAGTGGGAATTATTTTTGGGTGGAAAATTTTGATGAAAATAGAAAAAATATCTTTTATTGAAATTTTCCACAGAAAACTTCAGTTTTTTGGTTAAAAACTGAAAACCAAACATTTTTATTCAGCAATGCCTCTGCCATCCCCCACGGGAGCTGTAGTTTGAGTACCTAATCCCCTATTCTTCACCACGGGCTAGATTCCCTGGCCAGATGACATATCCTATGATGCATCCTAGTCTCCCCTCTCACTGAAATCCTGTGGTGCATCGTAGGAGTCCCTTGACCACGGTGCAGCATGAGAACTGAAGCCCTGCTGAGTTGTGTGGCCAATAAGGAAGAATAGGGGCACCAAGCAGCTGAGTCAAAGGTTTGGGTTTTTGGATGAAAAGGCAGCATTGTCCATGGAAAGCTGATGCCATTTTTCACAAAATGTCTTTTAGCTGAAAGCCCAACTTTCCCATAAAAAACAGTTGTCATGGAAAATTTTCAACTAACCTACGGAGAGCACAAACTCATTTCTTACTATCCCCTTTATTAAAGCCACAGCTTTTATGGCCAGGGGAGCTAGCACAGCCCCTTCGCACAGACCTTCTTGACTTTGGGAGCATGCCCCGCCTTCTGTATTTGTATTTGTATTTATCAATACAAGACTTCCATGTCCCTTCTGCAATGCTGCCACGTGGAACTGTGAGCCTGCCTCCCAGTGACCCTGGGACAGCTAACTGACCCCATCTCCCCTTCGTAAAGCTGCAGCATAGCACACACCCAGATAACTATGGAGTTTGAGTTTTTGGCGATGTACATACCAGCTGCTTCCCCTCAGATGTGGCACCGCAGCTTATATCACTTTGAGCATATTTCTAGCAGGCCAGACGAGGCCTGTTCCAGAAAGACTGATAACAGGACCTGTGGGAAGAGAGATCAACACCCTTCTTTCTCCCCTTTCCACAATCACTACTTTTGGCTGGCCTCCTAGTGCTGCACCTGGCTCATCCACTCCACCTTCCTGGTGGGCTTTCCTCACTCATTTGATCACCTTACTGTCTGCAAGATGAGAACTATTCCCAGCTTGATTCACTCTGCAGAAAGGTGATGCATTCTGCATCCATGTGCTTGCTGCCAGGGCTCTCTGTCTAAACAGTGATAAACCAGTGGGAATGGGGAGCAGCTTTATGTTCCAGCCAGAGCCAGAGTCCTGTCAATGGAGGCTGCCAGAGGAGACCCAACGAATGTTCATCTCCCAGGGTCCCACCTCT
Organism: Mesoclemmys tuberculata; assembly: GCA_007922155.1. NCBI lineage: Eukaryota > Metazoa > Chordata > Testudines > Chelidae > Mesoclemmys > Mesoclemmys tuberculata. The sequence continues at coordinate 250,367 of ML675611.1, forward strand.
TCCAGGTTTCCTCTTACAAGGTTCCTCCGCTGTTCATCCTCAATTGCTGGGCTTGATCAAATTCAGATTGAGATGGCAAATGTTACAGGTCAGGGACTTGTCTTTATCAGTCTGCAAAACACCATACACTTGTGGCGCTGTCGAAATAATAATGAAAAAACAAACACCAAGTCGTTTCCATTCAAAAGAAGCTATTCTCTTTTCTCCCTGTAGCTGCATTTTCCTAGGAAAAATGTATGAAGCGGTTATGTGATATGTTACCGTTATCATTTCGCCTTAGTTCATTTCGTCAATGGATATCAAAGGAGTGATTCCCTTGGCACTGCATAGAGGTTTGGGAGTAATGAATTGTGTATATCTGAAAGTATGAATGAATTTTGCCAAGTCTGTCCAGATGCTATCTTGTACTTGTTAAGCAGATGCGAAAGATACAATTGAGACATCACTGTTTCTATGGATGTGCCAGAAATGCTGTGTAGCGAATTTAGAGTTAGAAGTAGCTTGTGTTTTAATCTGTTTCACTGAATGACTTTACACTGTGCAGAAATTTGGGGGTGTCTGTCTATTTCCATCTGCCAGCTGCTAGAAGAAAGAGTCACACATATTACATTGAAGGTGAGTCTGGGTTTTGCCTCTTTGAATGAATTGAATATTGCCCTGGGCAGTTCCATCCCACATCATGTCCTCAGGCCCGAGTATCCCATTGCATGGAATAGATACCACCTTGACTGGACTCCCTCGTAGTAAGTAAAAGTACGAGAGAGGTAAAGAACTACCTTATATCCGAGTGGTCTCATGCAGATAAGGAGGCAGATGCTGCAATTCTGTGGCATGACAGTGACAGGGCAGTCAGATCAATGGCTGGATGGGCACAGGACTCTCCCCACACCTCAATAGCTGTGCGAGTTCTCAAGCTATGTGCCAAGACTGTACTGCTCCTTTAAATGTCAAACAAATGCAAAGGGACTCCCTGCCGTCAAAGGGAAATCTTAAGGCAAAGCTTCCTTCAGCCTGGTTAGTAGCAAACAGCTGAAGGTGTAGCTTGCTTCCCCAGGTTCCAGAAAGGGAGCTAAACCTTCCTCATTTGCCTGCCTGCTCAGATTTCTCCACTTCTTCTCTTCTTCCCTGTGAACTGATCACACCACCGCCTTCAGCTGCCTGCTGCCAATGAGCTCACTCACCAGTATTCCTCACAAGGAATACCAGCTAGTCTACCTATGCTTGGAGCAGAGTGCAGGAGCAGTGGGCAATTTGGGGCGATGTGTTCCTGTGACTCTGCTCTGGGCTGGCATTGTCCCTTCAGCCCATCACAGATGCTGCCCCGAACAGCATGTGTCATTTGGAGGGTGCCACAAATGGTTTTGGAATCAAAAGCATCAGTGGATTTTAGAGAACAGTTAGCAAAAGCATGAGCAGATGTTGTTTTCTGTTGATACCAGAGCAGAAATAAATGGAGTGTGAGGACAAAGTGACTGACACATTCAGAAAACAGGCTTCAAAGCTGGGGTGATCTCACTGCTTGGAGGCACTATTCTGCTTCCACTGAAGCCAAGGGAATGTTGCTCTGAGAAGGACAGCCTGACAGATTAAGACGCTAGTCACTCTACAAGGCCAGGGAACTTGCACGTATTGTATCCAAATGTATGCTTGACACAGCTTAAAGAGGATAGCAAAAGGTCTACTCTGTCTGTGTGTTGATCAGCATTGCACAGTTACCATCGCTCCAGTTACCGGGGACCTGAAATGTTTTCTAAAATGCACTTCTTGTGATCCCAGATCAATAACAAGGGTGCGTGCACCCGTTAGAGATTCCTGCAGCTCAGGTCAGACCAGCTCTCCCTTGTGACAATATCCACCCAGGTTCCTGGAGAAGCTGATGATACCAATAGCATCTGAAGGAATTCACAAAATGGACATCATTGAAAGGGGGATGTCACAAGGGGCAAAGGCTCTGACTAGCCAGACATGGGGCCTGATTACTGAGTGTCTCCGTCGAGTCAACAGGGATTGAGGATGCTTAGCATGTGGCAGAAATTAGGTCCTGTCACAATAGGTAACAATTAACTTGCTACTGTGTCCACCGTAGCGTAGCACACTCATCAAACGAAGGTACCAAGGGCTCACTGCACTCATGGCCCTGCCACACCATACAGCAGTGTGCTGATCCCCACCACCATTATCCAAACCATGCCAAACTCTTGGTGCAAACCTGCGCCCCACCGGGGCCACGTGTCCTGGCACCATGGACCTATACACTAGACTGGGTGTGCAGTGACTGGCACCTGTGAGAACGAGAAGTGATTGGTGGAGAACTTTACTGTGGACACATGGGTCTTGCCCTCTGGAGAAGAGGGGAGAACCACACTGGACAGTGGAGATATGAGTCATGTCATTTAATGAATCACTGGAAGGTGCTGAGGCACTACGGTTGTAAGAAACCTAGAGCACGGAAGAGAAGATGGAAGGCAAGAGATTCTATGGGCTGTAAACATCTTGTGATACTCACCTCCATACTTTTAAAATGCCAGCCAGGAAGTGAAATTGACAACGGGCACCTCTGGCCACGGGAGCCTCGGACTCCAGAGATGGGTTGAACCATGAAATAAAAGGCAAGTCTCTAAGAAGGTGGCATTTAAATACACTTACATATGTTTTGTCCATCTGATATCTTCTCTGGTGGGTTCAGGAGGGGAATCAGGAGCTGCTTATACCTGTTTGAAGATGCAGAAACAGATGCAAAGAGATGTAGAGACACATTATAGCCAGCCCCACCTGGGTCCAAGGAAAGGCTGCTCGCCACAGCCACACAGTTGGGGCTGAAGAGGTAGGTCAGGAGTCACAGGTGCCCAGTGGTTGGACAAGCTGCAGCTCCGCAGCAGGCTGCCTGTCCGCTGAAGAAGAGAACCTTGTTCCCTAAGTGTCCCACAACCTCCACCTCGCTCGCTGCCTTCTCAGGACGAGGGGATCCCGCAGCGTCAGTGAAAATGTTCTTGGCTGCTACAGGACATTGTTAAATGCAGGGTTATGCTGGCACTATGATGCAATCCTACAGAGCTGGGAATACACATGCTTTGCGATTCAGGAGGTTGGTGAATGCAGAAGGCTGATGACAGATTTGGCTGTATAATTCTAAAGCGATTCATTCAGACAAGGTTTCATTGTCTGTTTAACTGCTAAACCGACCCGACAACACCACACACACAGGTTTTGCTACGTGCCCTTTGGGGGGTCACAAAGGTCAGTAGTTCAGATGCAGATGGGACACGGTGTCTATGTGAGATTTCATGACATCTCACTGAAATGGATTTCTTAGCCTACTGAATTTGCTTGCCTGTTTTTGTACTTTTAGGATCATGACTATTTAAACAACAGACTTTTTTTAGGGAATCCGTTTGCTCCACTTTAGTCCCCCCAGTATTGTTACTGCAGATTCTTTACATTGGGGTAGTTCCACAGGCCCTGATCTGGGTTGGGGTGGTAGGTGTTGCAAAAGCACACAGGAAGGACAGTCCCTGCCCACAGGACCGCCAGCAAAGGGTCTGTACTGCTGCTAGTCCAGAAAAGTGCTGCAATTCCAGTCCATGATGCAAGTGACTTTCTCGTCTGTCTCAGATATTCTGTGGAGTGTAGAAATAGCTCCATATGTCATGCTAATGCCTTGATTCTGTAGGCTCTCAGACTTGTGAATGTAAGGGAACAGAGATGGCACCAGGAATCACACTTAAAGGCAGTCTGTAGCTTTTTAAAAATATTGATGAGAGACTCCTCCACCCCATCATGATGGCTAACAGCCTGAAAGATTAATAGATTCCAAGGCCAGAAGGGACCATTATTGACCAAGTGACTTCTGCATCAAGCACATAACTTCTGTTTGAACTATAGCGTATTTTCTAGAAAAGCAAATCCAGTCTCAAATTAAAGCCTTCAACTGATGGAGAACCCACCATGTCCCTGGGTAGGTTGTTCTAATGGCTGTATCTCCCCTTTGGTAAAAGAAATGCGCACCCAATTCCAGTTTGAATTTGCCTAGTTTCACCTGCCAAGCTTTGGATCTTGTTCTGTCTTTGGTACTTTAAGCTAGCAGACAGGTATCTTCTTCCCACGTAGGTATTCACAGCTCATGATCAAGCCACCTCTTCACATTTCCCCTGAAAAGCTAAGAGAAAGGCTCTCTAGTGTTTAATATTTTATTTTGTAAATGAGAATTATCCTGTCTGCATTTGTTTAAAAGGATTCTTAAAAAGACTGGCCTGTGGCACAAATTTACTGTCACATTCATCTTCCTGCAGGCCTTATTTGGCACCTTATTTGGTGTGGAATTGTGGTAATTTACAAAGTCTCTCAGTACAAAAGAAGTGGTGCCTGGTGACAAGAAATGCAAGTCACCCCCATGTGCAGCAGCAGCACAAAGCTGGGGCAAGCGGGCAAAAGTAGGGACAGGTTTTATGATTGCCACTTCCTTCGCGCCGTCCTGCCTCAGGAGAATGCAGTGCAAACGCTGCAGAATGTGGGCGTTTCAGAGCAGAGCTCAGAGCACCTCAGACACTGCTCCTGCATGGCAGCAGTGGCTCTGACCCTGACTGTAGAGTCAAATGAAATAAAAATCTTAAATGAACTAAACTGTGCCACAGAAAGTCTATGGATAACAATTCCAAGCTTGAATAAGAAGAATATAGCAGTAGGGATATACTACCGACTATCTGAAAAGGGTGGTGACACTGTGACTGTGAAATGCCCAGGGAGATTAGCGAGGCTATAAAAATAAAAACCTCAACAATAACGGGGGATTTCAACTGTCCCTACAGATACTGGGTACATGTCACCTCAGTACGGGACGCAGAGATAAAGTTTCTGCACACCTTAAATGACTGCTTCCTGGAGCAGCTAGTCTTGGAACCCACAAGAGGAGAAGCAATTCTTGATTTAGTCCTAAGTGGAGCACAGATCTGGTCCAAAAGGTGACCTGAACCTTTTGATAATTGTGACCATAACATAATAAAATTTAACATCCTGTACCCACAGGACTAGCTTGTCTTTATTACAGTCACTGCTTTTGTATTATATCCAGCAGTAATGCCAGGAACCTACAGGTCTTAGCTTCAGCAGTTAGCATAAAACTCGAGGCCTAGAGACTTTGTATAGATAAACTCAGAACAGAGAAATGGCTCAGTGGAAAACCCCAAGTACTGGGGAGCTGAACATAGAGAGCTTAAAGAGAATTTCTGACCGGAGATACATGATCCAACCACAAGAATGTTATGGCAATGAATTGACATGCATAACAGGTACACGAGCTATGTCCACAGACACCTAACCACAAGAGGGCCATGGTAACGAACTGACGAATCTGGTACATCAGATCATTGCTATACTGACCTAAATGAGAAGGACACTCCAACATTAGTAAGATGAGAAAATACAAATAAGGAAAAAGGAAAATCCCTTACTAAATAACATCAAACATAGAGGCATTAGTGAAAAATTACATCTGAGCCTTGGGGCTGTAGGAAAAAGAGATGTAGTCCTTGTGAAGTGCTAGAGTGACATCCACTGGAGATGAACAGGAACGTAACGGCGATGAGGAAAATGATGTAGAACAACCTGAAGTGTTAGCCAAGGGATGGTGTGAGTATATGAATGTGCAGATGTACATTCCATAGTATAACAGAGTTCTGTGGCACCTTAAAGACTAACAAATTTATTTGGGCATAAGCTTTCGTGGGCAGAAACCCACTTCGTCTCATGCATCTGCCCATGAAAGCTTATGCCCCAAAAAATCTGCTAGTCTTTAAGGTGCCACAGAACTCTCGTTGTTTGGAAACGGAGGGTTTATTAGTCTGGGAACCTGGCGTGGAATAGACCTTGTTAGCACAGAGAACAGGAAGTTACAGCAAAGACCATCTTGGGGAGCCAGAGCACAGCCTTGGGCTCTTTCCCCTGGGACATCCCCAACAGGGGACCAACTCCCTTCCTGCCCAGCCTCAGACCATTGTCTCTTTCCTGGGCAAAGAGGTCACCTGACCTCTCCACCTCTCTTTGTCGTAGCCGGCTGGCTCCTGGTGGGCGAGTTCCTGACCAGCAACTGCCAGCTTACAGTGTCCAATGGTGTCAGCCGTAACTTGTGAACAGGCAACAAGTCAGCCACACCTGCCCTCCCGTGGTCTCTGCAGTGATCACACACCCTTGTCCCACCACTGGAGTATTTGAGAAAGGCATAGGGGAAACTGAGGCACACACACGGCATTCAGCGAAAACACTGAGAACATTCCCACTTGATCACAAGTTATAACTATCATGATGGTGATGTGCAATGGTCATTTTAATTTAAAACTGCTCATAGAAATGTAAAATTGGCTTTAAGAGATATTACCTTCTGCTTATTTAGTTTTTGTCAGTCAAGGCAGGACCTCTACAATAAAGAGAAATTCCTAGTTTGGGTTTTAATAATGAAATACTTACTGTACATTTTCATCCAAGAGTGATTCTTCCTTCATATTAGTAATTTCCATAGTATTCTTGCCTTACAGCTGTGAGATAGTTACCCTGGATATTTGATTTCTAAAGCCCTTATGTGGTCATCATTTCATAGTCAATTCTGATAGTCTTTGACAGACCTTACACTTCTGTAAGTCATTGACTTAGTACCAGCACAACATTCTGATCAGCAAATTAGCAGTACTATACACTAGTGATAAAGCACACGTTAAATTGGCTAAGAACTGATTGACAGATCTCAAAATGTAGCTGTCAAAAGGGAGTCATTGTTGAGTAGGTTATTTCTAGTGGGCTTCTTCAGGGATTGGTGCTAGGCCTGACACTATTCAGCATTTTTTACCAGTGATCTGTATGTCATATAGAACCACTACTGATAAAATGTGCAGATGACAAAGTTTGTTGGACTGGAATAATGATGAGGACAGGGCAGTCATACTGAGTGCTCTGGATCACTTGATGAGCTGGGCCCACTCAGACAAAATATGTTTTAATACAGGCCAATGACCTCCTGTATAACACAGGCCATTACATTTCACCCAGGCACCCCTAGATCGAGCCCAATGACTTTAGTTAGACGAAAACATTTCCATCTTCAAGAAAGTAATCCTGTCCACCACAGGCAGAGACCAGGAGGGGTGCACCAACGCCCAAGGCCCCTGTGATGGCACGGAAAGGACTAGATCATAGAATATTAGAGTTGGAAGGGACCTCAGGAGGTATCTAGTCCAACACTCTGCCCAAAGCAGGACTATCTTCAGCTAAATCATCCCAGCGAGGGTTTTGTCAAGCTGCAACTTAAAAACCTCTAAAGATGGAGATGCCACCACCTCCCTAGGTAACCCATTCCAATGCTTCACCACTCTCCTAGTGAAAAACGTTTTCCTAATGTCCACCCTAGACTTCCACCACTGCAACGTGAGACCGTTGCTCCTTGCTCTGTTATCTGCCACCACTGAGAACAGCCTAGCTCTATCCTCCCTGGAACCCCCTTTCTGGTAGTTAAAGGATGCTATCAAATGATGAGACATGCCCAAATGGTTCTGGGCAGGTGAACCACACCCCTTGCTTCAAAGGAAGGCAAAACCCCCATGCTCCCTGCCAATCTGACTTGAGGGAAAATTCCCAACCCCAAGTCTGATTATCTGTTAGACCCAGAGCACGTGAACAAGAGACACTAGCCAGGCATCTAGAAAGAGGATTCTCTGTTCCATCTCTGAGCATTGGTCCGCCCCAGCCAGTGACACGTCTCCAGCTGTTCCCTTTAGAATTACTGCAATTTGGCCAACATGCTTCAGTACCTCAATTTTTTTTAGTTGCTGTACAATTTTGATTATCCTTTGTGGCATCTTCTGTTTCAATACTATCATTTTAATTAAGATTATTACTAATGCAGAACACATTATTCTAAATGGGGCCTTACTGGAAGAGAGAGCTAACCACAGTAAAACAAAAAGGGTATATACCAGCTCTCTACAGGCTGCCTGTCATGATAAAAATGGCAGGGGTCTCTATGTTAACCAAGTCTTGTAAACATGAGGGTTAATTTTTACACAGCTTACACATAACATTTGCAGACTGACTGCTGTTTACCAAAGAATAGAAAAGCCAATACATTCCACTGAACTAGGCAACATTTGGAATGACTAGAAATTGAATATTTGGGAACTTTTCAGTTTTTCTGCAAAAAAAGCTTTGCAAAGTGAAAAGCAGAAGCTTTCACAACTGCAACTGTAATATGGCACAGTATCTCCTCTGACTGACATTAATGGCTGTTTAGCCAACCCAACATTGAGTTCTCTTTCATGTAGGTTTTGGAGCTTCCTCACCAATATCTCCACATACCAAAGAGGCCTGGGAAGTCTGTTCTGTAGATATGGATGCAGTACTGTATAGACTGTTGAATTATCGTGCACCCCTAGTCTCCATGGGCTACTGTGCTTGGACTGACGCTCCTGGCTAGTGAGATGCCATGCATAGGGAGCAGAGAAATGAGCCCACAGTTGTTATTCTGTCTTCCCATGGGCACTGCTGCTGAGGCCCCACCTCCAGTAGCACAGCCCTCAGCTCTTCAGGGGGGCCGTTTCCCACTCTGCCCCTGAGTATAGCATGCTTTCTCCAGCACCTCTCGCTGCAATACTGCGTGGCAAGTCAGCCTCTCCTGCTGCTCTCCACCACAGCCTCTGCCTGGCTCTCTCTACATCCTCCACATGAACTAGTTGACACAGAAATTCTTGTGCCACACAGATAGTAGAAGGTTTTTCTCTTCTGTCACCATGGCAGTTCATTGTGCTGCATCTGGGCTGCTCGTGAGACAGGGGAAGTGCTTAGCTTCAATGTGTGGAACTTGTCCCATTGATTCAGAGTCCAGCTTCATCTTTTCAGGAGTCCCTGATTTCTTATTTTGAAGCTGAATTTCCCACAAAGAGGCCAGTCTTCAATAACTGTCATTTTGTTGCCATAATTTTATGCTTGTTCTAATGCAAGAGAATTGCAGATATTACCAAGGTAATGAACTGTTTTATCTCTGTTGCCAAATTGTCTGAATTCAATTTGCCTCCATTTAAATTTGCAGCTTCAGTGGTTGCAAGCTGCATCTCAGTCTACTACAGCCAATAGCCAGCACCTTCACTTCTTTGCATATCTGTAACCTTCACATCTTTTGTTCCTTTATGCCACAATTTCATTTTTCTAATTGCTACACATCTTTGACAGACCAATGAGGCTTATGTTTCTGATTATCAGAGAAACCAAAAAGAGGCTATGAATGCATTAAACAGCAGTAGGCTGCAACTGAGCCAGACTCAGATAGGTTTAATGAGAGAAACCCCCCGTGCTGTATTACACACCCACCCACCTGCCCATGTTGGTAACCCACTAACAAAAAGGGAAATAAAATTGTGAACATACTATCAAAAAGGAGCAAAGATGTAATAATTAAGAGAGCAAGAAGTGGGTGCATTCAGCCAGCCTGGGTAAAACTTATATATAGTCAGAGAGGACTCTGATGGGTTAACAGAAACCTTCTGTGAGCTTAAACAAAAAGGAAGATTAAAGAAGTGGAAGCTTGGACAGATGACTATGGAAGATTATAAAAATACTGCTTGAGCATGCAGGAGTGAAATCAGAAAGGCCAAAGCACAACTGGAGTTGCAGCCAGCAAGGGATGTCACGGGTAACTAGAAGGACTTCTACAGGTATGTTACCAACAAAAGAAGGTGGTCAGGGAAACTGTGGGCTTCTTACTGAATGAGGAAGGCAACCTAGTGACAGATAATGTGGAAAAAGAACTCAATGTTCTTTTTGCCTCTGTCTTCACAGACAAGGTCAGCTCCCAGACTACTGCACTGGACAGCACAGAATGGGAAGGAGATGAGCAGCCCTCAGTGATGAAAGAAGAGGTTCAGGACTATTTAGAAAGGCTAGACACACACATGCCCATGAGGCCAGATACAATGCATCAGAGGGTGCTGAGGGAGTTGGCTAATGTGATTGTAGAGCCATTGGCCATTATCTTTGAAAACTTGTGGTGCGTGGGGAAGGTACCAGATGACTGGAAAAAGGCAAATATAGTGCCCGACTTCAAAAAAGGGAAGGAGGAGGATCTGGGGAACTACAGAACAGGCAGCCTCACCTCAGCCCCTGGAAAATCATGGAGCAGGTCTTCAAGGCACTTGGAAGAAGGAAAGTGATCGGGAACAGTCAGCACGGATTCACTGAGAGCAAGCCATGCCTGACCAACTTGACTGTCTTCTATGATGAAATGACTGGCTCTGTGGATATAGGGAAAATGGTGGACATCAAATACCTTGATTTTAGCAAAGTTTTTGATGTTGTCTCCCACAGTATTCTTACCAACAATTTAAAGGAGTATGGGTTGGAGGAATGGATGATGAGGTGGATAGAAAGCTGGCTAGCTTGTCAGGCTCAATGGATAGTGATTGATGGCTCAATATCTAGTTGGCAGCCAGTCACAAGTGGAGTGCCCCAGCGGTCGGTCCTGGGGCTGGTTTTGTTCAACATGTTCATTGGATGATGGGATGGATTGCACCCTCAGCAAGATTGTAGGTGTCACTATGCTGGGGGAGTGGTAGACACGCTGGTGGGTAGCGTCCTAAACATGTAGTTGCGAACCCCACAAAAGAACTTCCAGGTTTCAGTCTGCCTCAGAACCATGTGCCGCACTGAGTCATTTTAAAACATCACGTGGCTGATGTAGTCATCTCTCACACCTTTGGAAGATAAGAGACAATGCACAAATTGCAAACTATGGACCACATTGGAAACCAATGCCTGCTTCAACCATTTGCCAGTGACATTCCAGACTCACATTAAGATACTCCTGAAGCTACCCACTGATTGCTAATCCTGACTTGGTTATTTGAACATTGCTGATCAACTCTCTTGCCATACAAAAGAGGAAAGAATTGGTAATAATTTTATGTTTTCATCCATACTGTTGAAAAACTATTAACATCAGTAGATCCAGAATGTCAGTAGAAGCACACCCACTTGGTGAGGAGTCCCCATTTACAGTTACATTTTGAGATCTCTCAGGCCCGGTCTACACTTACCTTGGCGATTTGGCGGCAGTCGACAGGAGATACGCAAGTGACATAAATCACTTGCGTATCTCCCATTAACTTTGCAGCATCTCCTCCGCATGGCGCCCATACTGCGCTGCGTCGAAGGGAACAGCACTCCTTTCGACAGAGCGCTACTCCACTTACGGGGGCGGTTTTCCTGCGTCACTTCCTGGATCGACTGAGCGCGTCTATACAGACCGCTCAGTCAATCCAGAGCAATCAATGTGACGGCGGCGAATTTGCTGCCATCAGTGTAGACCCAGCCTCAGTTATCCCATTTTAAATCCATTTCCTGTGCACCATGGTAATTTTATACCATTCTAGTTTCTTTAATCAAAATGTCGTGTGGTATCAAGTCCACAGTCCTACAGGGGACTCAACATTTACATCAACTATTACCTTTATCAGCCACATTGATAATCTCATCATAACAAGGTATCTGGTTGTTTGACAGGATCTGTTGTTTACACTGTTGATTACACTCTAAACTGAAACTGCCCAATAGAAAAAGGCCCAGATTCCTCTCTGGTCTCTACTGTCTGATTTTGCTCTTGCTCAAATCAAGGATAAAAATGTCCTACTAACTGATGTCAGTGGGGTCAGGACTCAGCACAAAATTATCCACAACAAAATCCATATCTTTGCTTAACTACAAACTATTTTCTTCATACGCATGGCACACATGTTCTGCTATGTGGAAACTCTGCAGGTATAGCTACAAGCCATATATGGACTAGAGAAAAGTACCAAGGTTAGAGAAAGCAAAATCTTAAAACACGGCATTTTATCTTAGTGATCTGCAAGAAAGAAATAGCTTGACACCTTTGCTTTCACTTTTGCCTTCTGAGTAAAACCAGCAATTTTCAAGCCAATGTCAAAACTTAAGTGAGGGTTTGGGTGAGTTAAAATAAGGCTTAATAATAGAAGCTAATGGCAAGCTTACAAACAATGGAAAAGCAACCATCTTTCCATAGCGACAAAATGGTATTTATGCATTACCATTTTATTAGGGTTGATGTTTACAGAAAGAGAAATAAAGCAGGATTCAGCAGGAGCTCTAAATGCTATGTACAAGAGGATGGGCCTTTAATTAAAGTTATTTGCCTTCAGATGTGGCTGGTAAGCACTAGCAGGCAGCAATTTGTTTTAATCTGAGAAATTAATTTTTCTTGGAGAATTTGCTCCAGCCAGCTGCAACTGAAATCTCCAATTCAATCCTGGCATCTGTTTTGCCTCATGAAACTGTTTTAGCTTTCGCTGTTAAGCTAAAGAACAAGGAGATATTCAGGTTAGCTTCTGTCTCCTCCCCATTAGACAGTTCATCCACACCATAATTCTTCGCTCATCTCTTCTGGGTACCCTGGAGCTGTTGCGTGACTTGTGCCACAAAGAGGGCCAGTAGTACTCTCCTGAACAGAAAAGGGCTATTATAATTTGAAATAAACTATTAAAAACATTAGAAATTGCTATTGCCAGACCCCTACTGTTCAAATCTTGCACTAATTATCGTAAGTCAGGAGGGCAGAACTACAGAATATGGTGTAACAGCAGGAAAAAGAGTAACTTCATCTCAGTAACAGAATCTAATCTCTGTTTCCCATAATACAGAAAGAAGCAGATTGATGAACTCGTATTGCATGAGACATTACATCCCAGTCCATTAGAAAATAAAGAGAATTTTTTTTCCAAAACCCCCCCCAGCAGACCTTGGTAACTTGCACCCAAGAGTCCTAAAAGAATTGCCTGAGGAGACCAAGATTTAATAAATCTTGGATATGGGGAAAATGCCAAGAGACTGGAAGGATGCCATTTATGTGCTAATATTCACAGGGGCAAGCTGGATGACTTGGGTAACCATCGGCTGGTTAGCTTTACATCAATTCCAGGCAAAATAATTGAAAAATCTGATATGGGTTCAGTCAATGAAAGGATAGGAATCTATTAACTCACTCTTGTTTTATAGAAACTAGTTCTTATCACCCAAACCTGACTTCATTCTTTGGGGGAGATTATAAATTTGGTTTACAAAAGTAACTATATCGATGGAATAGACTTTTGTCAGGTGTTTGACTTAGTACCACACAACATTCTGATTAAAAATTAGCACTATACCATATCAATAAATCACATGTTAAATAGATTATAAACTGGCTAACTGACCGTTCTAAAAAAGTAATTGTCACTAGGGAACACCTCCTAAATCTAGTGCAGGCCTACCAACTCTGCCGTAGAAATTGGCTGATGGGACAAGGACACTGTTTTCCCAATGCTTCTTTATTTATTGTGTATGTGGCAGTAAAATATAGTTCTCTGATTTATAATTGGTCTCTTGCTATAAAATGATGTTTGTACAATGGGGAGGATAATTTAAATATTTTAGTAGAACAAGTATTAAAGAAATATAACTGACTGACTATACAACTGGCCCAATGCCATTCTAATTATGTTATAAAACAACATGACTGATACTATATGTTTAACTCCTCTGCTGACAGGCTCTCAAAGTTAGTGACTCTTATTTTCTGAAATCAGTTTTTAATGATTTTCTTCTTTTACTTGGCTTGAAGCCTTGAGTTTGTCATTTCTTTCCTCTTTCTAGTTGTTCTAATTCATGTGTGCACAGCGGGCCTTGACACTTTTCATTTCTTTTTTGTTTGTTTGTTTGTTTGTTTTATGTTTCATTCCAGGATTTCTTGACCTCTTGATTTGGTGACTGGAGAGGTTGTCGAAATGGTAACAGAAGAAAGTGAAAAATCTTGCAAAAGTAATTCAAGAAGCATAGAGGAGAAGGAAGAGGAGAACATACCTGCAGATATGCATAACTTCTGGAGTACAGCAAAAACCACACTCTGCCATTAATGCATAAGGCCCCTGTGTCATTCATTATGTATTTCTGCTGATTCAATCTCTGCTATCAAACCAGGGCACTGAAGGAGCCAGGTGCTCTCTGTGGGAAAAAACCTTTAACTTTGGCATTTCCTACCTTATGGGTTCTTCACTTAGCAGTCTCAACTTTCTTTTACTGCAGTTTTTGAATGGAATTTCCTAGGGGCTTTTTTAAGAAGAAGAATAATGAATGGACTATACCACATGCTGTGAAATGATTTGCAATAAGCTGTGTCCTGCATAAGACATGATGCACTCAATAAGACAGAAACGGTGCCCTATCTTCCACAATAAAAAATCCCAATTGCATTTCTTTTAACATGCATATTATGTGAAGAGAATGTTGGGCACTTGTTTTTTTTAACAAACCCACACAAACATATTAGGGTTATCATTTGTCATAAATGGTCAGTGTGCATACAGAGAGGCCATTTAAAACCCTTTGATTTGGTCAAATCAGAACAGAGTTTGACAGGTTTACAGCCCCCGACACAGCAGAGGACCAAATCACTGAAATACTAGAATTCTTAAATCATAAAACAAACATTGTGAGGTAAAGAATGCATTAGTGTTTCCCCAATCTTTATACCCAAAAGTGGCAAAAGAGTTTATCAAACATATAAACGCCTTCCCTCAGGCAAAGCCCAATGGGATAATCTGAAAAAGTTACAAGAAAGTGAAAAAGACCCATAAGAATGGAAACTATTAAACATCGTAATGATAGATGTCTGTATAACAGAAATGCTCTGGATTCACTGCATGATTCAGTTACTGGCTGCTAATCTATGCCAAAGGTGGAGAGTATCAGAGCCAGGAGCTAGGATTCTGTGCTCCTGCACAGATCAAAGTTCCATGGAGAATCTAGGGTGTGTGACTGAATGACTGAGCAGTCAGAGCAGCGACCTAAGTTCTTGGCCTTTGGCACTACAGTAACAGATGTAGCAGCGATATAGGTCCCGACAGAGCAAGCTGAATTAAATCTTGTCACTCTGAAAGTGAGAGTTTTAAGCTAGCATCCATATCACAAGACATGACCTGTTCTCTGAACTCTGAGAATCATGGTTTTGGAGAAGTTCTAAGGCTTAACATCTGTTTCACAAAACAGTACAAGAGTTTGTGATATTGAGAGATCTCTGGCTATGCAGTGAATCCCAGGCACACCCATCTTTCAATTTGTATGCATCGTTACACAGAGCTGAAATTATAAATGAATATTGAATGCACATTTGCAGACTTTTGTTACATAACTATTAAATGCCAGTTAGCTTTTTATAGCCCAAAAGGATTCAAGTCACTTAAATCACATCTAGTCTCAGCATATAAAATCAAATAGCCATAAATAGCAGATTCTGGGCCTTCTCTGACTGCACACTAGCCTGGCGTTATCCAGGGGCTGCCAAACTTTGTTCCCTGAGGCCAGCTGTGCAGCTGCACTAGGCACTGTGGCTCACTCATAACTCTTCTTGAGGAAAATGATGAATGTTAATTTTTATATACATATAAACGATAACACTGTAAATAGACAATGTACAAGTTTCCTTTTCATTTCAGTGGAAACAATTGTAATGATAGGAATCCTGAGCTATGCGTACTCAAAGAAATACTTCAAGATCTTTGAAACCAAACGGTTTTAGTAAAACTAAACTTGAAGAAAAATGTTGAGAGCAAAATGTGGTGTTCAAACAGAGAAAACCACTGTATAAATGTACAATGTATAAAACTGAAGAATAAGCAACAACAATGTTAACAAAATTGTTAAAATAAACACACTGAACACTTTGAACATTACATTGTGTTTTCAATATTTTGTAGTGCAAAATCTGAATTTCTGTGCAAGGAAAGACCCACCCTACTCTCTACTAATTAGAAAAGAATCAAATATTGTAAATAAAAATATAAAATAACAGTTCTAATATAACACACTGAGGCAATGGGTACTCATCTGATTCGGTAAAGGAGAAGCTGAAGCTTCAAGTAGAGGTTGTCATATTTCCACCACATTCTTTGTTTTTTGGCTGGTTCATTTTGTGTAGCTCTAGGGGCCTGGGACTTCTGTTACTTTCTCCATCAGGGCATCCATCTCATTTCTGAAAAATAAGTTGATCCATGCCAGATTGAAATGCTGCTTGCCTTTTTTTTTTTTTTTGTTAAACACAGCTGTATGGTGAACCGTGTTTATGTTGCTAGATTACCTTGCAGTGAAACTCACCGTTGTGCTCACGAGAATTAAACTTGGAATGTTGCAGCTCAGTTATGGCAAAATTTCAAGGGCTCATCTGTCCTTCTGGCCACTACTCCATGCTGCTCATCCACAGCAGCACTGAGGGTGCTGCCAGGAATGACCTTGAGCTCAGCAGTGAGATAGGGCTCTGGGAGAGAGGGCAGAGGTGGTGTTCTCATCCATTCTCTTGGCTGAGTGTAAGGCCTGGGCAGAGACACACAGTAAGGCGTTTGACACGGTTCCGCATGGGGAACTGTTAGTTAAATTGGAAAAGATGGGGATGAATGTGAAAATTGTAAGGTGGATAAGGAACTGGTTAAAGGAGAGATTACAGCGGGTCGTGCTGAAAGGTGAACTGTCAGGCTGGAAGGAGGTTACTAGCGGAGTCCCTCAAGGATCGGTTTTTGGACCAACCTTATTTAACCTTTTTATAACTGACCTTGGCACAAAGAGCGGGAATGTGTTAATAAAATTTGCAGACGACACGAAGCTGGGGGGTATTGCTAACACGGAGAAGGACCGGGATACTATACCGGGATTTGGACCACCTTGTACACTGGAGTAATAGTAATCGGATGAAATA
>ML675611.1:267534-279011 GCA_007922155.1 Mesoclemmys tuberculata
AGGAGACTCAAAGAGCTCGGCTTGTTTAGCCTGGCCAAAAGAAGGCTCCGGGGGGATATGCTTGCTCTATATAAATATATCAGGGGGATTAACATTAGGAAGGGAGAGGAATTATTTAAGTTTAGTACTAATATAGGCACGAGGACGAATGGGTACAAACTGGATATTAGGAAATTTAGACTTGAAATTAGACGAAGGTTTCTAACCATTAGGGGAGTGAAGTTCTGGAACAGCCTTCCGAGGGAAGTAGTGGGGGCAAATGACTTATCTGCCTTTAAGACTAAGCTTGATAAGTATATGGAGGTGATGTTATGATGGGATAGTTTAATTTGAGCAATTGATTTTGATTATCGGCAGATAAGTCTGCTCAATGGTCTGGGGGAAGGTTGGATGGGATGGGAACTGAGTTACTGCAGAGAATTCCTTTTTGGGTGTTGGCTGGTGAGTCTTGCCCACATGCTCAGGGTTTAGCTGATCGCCATATTTGGGGTCGGGAAGGAATTTTCCTCCGGGGCGGATTGGCAGAGGCCCCGGAGGTTTTTCGCCTTCCTCTGCAGCGTGGGGCATGGGTCGCTTGCTGATGGATTCCCTGCAGTTTGAGGTCTTCAAATCTCACTTTTGAGGATTTCAATAACTCAGTCATGGGTTCGGGGTTGTTATAAATGTGTATTGGTAGGGTTTTGTGGCCTGCCTTGTGCAGGAGGTCAGACTAGATGATCATATTGGTCCCTTCTGACCTATGAGTCTATGAGTCTATGAGATGAATGCATGGCTGTGCAAATGGTGCCAGCAGGAAAGCTTTGGCTTCCTTGAACATAGGCTGCTTTTCAGGATGGAAGACTGCAGGGAAGAGTTGGGGTCCTCCTGACCAAGAAGAGAAAAAAGCATCTTTGGACACCAGCTCACCAACCAGCGAGGAGGACTTTAAACTAGATTCAAAGGGGGCAGGGGACAAAAGCCTACATGTAGCCTAAAAAAGATGATGTTAACAGAGGACTAGATGTTATGGGGGGGACATGAAAGTAGAGTCATAGAAGCATCAAGAAGGAAATCAGAGGGGCAATCTGCTCAACATCTTAGATATGTAAAGACAAATGAAAGGCGTGTGGGGAATAACTGGCAGTATTAATACATAATTATGACTTAATTGACATCGAGTCTTCATGGGATAAATCTCATGACCGAAATATTGGTATGAAGGGGGATAGTCTGCTGAGGAAGGACAGGCAGGCATAAAAGGGAAGGGTTGAATTATACATCAAGAATATATACACTTGTTTGGAGGTCCAGAAGAAAGTGAGAGGCAGACATGTTGAAAGGACCCTGTGTAAAGATAAACGGGGAAAAATAGGGGTGATGTCATGGTCGAGGTCTACTATAGACCACCAAATCAGGAGGAGACATTTCTAGAAGCATCCTATGGCATATATGGTTAGGGTTCTGCTGAAGGTCGTGCTCTATCGCCAACTCAAAAACTACCCATGAAAGGGGAAGGCCAAAGCTCCAATACAGCAACATGGTCAAGCAGGGATTCAAGGAGTTCAACGTTCATTGACTATTGAGAGAGCCCTGCCCACAACCGCTCAGTCTGGAGAAGCTGGATCAAGGATGGTGCAGTTATCGTGGATAGTCAGAGAGCCCAGGCTGAGGCCCGTAGGTGAGCCAGGAAGCAGATTGTGCTCCAACCTCCATCTGGCGATTGGACCTGGAGCCTCTGTGGGAAGATTTGCTGCTCACGCATTGAGCTCTTTTCCCACACTACTGCCAAGCACCACTGACTGACTGACTTTATTCAAGAAAGTGGAGGACTTAACCAGGGGGACAGCCATTTTAGACTTGAATCTGACCAAAAGGGAGGAACTGGTTGTGAATCTGAAGGTAGGAAGCAATTTGGGTGAAAGCGATCATGAAAAAATAGAATGATAAAATCTAAGGAAAGAAAGGAATGAGAGCAGTAGAATTAGGACAATAGACTTAAACAAACGCAGACTTCAGCAAACTCAGGGAATTAGTAGGTACGCTCTCATGGTTTTCTTCCCAAGGGGAAAAAGAGAGCAAGAGAGCTGGCAGTTTCTCAAGGAGATGATATTAAAAGCACAACCGCAAACTATCCCAATGCAAAGGAGCAATTGGAATAATAGTAAGAGGCCAATATGGCTTCATCAGGAGCTTTCTAATGATCTGAGAATCAAAGAGGAGTCTTACAAGAACTGAAAACATGAATAAATTGCTAAGGAAAAGTACAAAAGAATATCATGAATATGTAGGGGCAAAATCAGAAAAGCTAAGGGACAAAATGATTTGTATATAGCAAGGGGCATAAAAGGAAATAAAAAGAGTTTCTTCAAATACATTAGGAGCAAGAGAATGACAAAGGAAAGTGTAGGTCCTCTCCTTAGCAGACATCAAGAAAGTGGAGATGCTTAATGCCTATTTTACTTCTCTCTTCACTAAAAAGATTAATGGTGACTAGATACTCAGCGTAATTAATATTACCAACAAGGCAGAAGGAATGCAAGCCAAAACAGGAAAAGAACAGGTTACAGAATATTTAGATAAAATAGAAATGTTCAAGTTGGCAGGGCCTTATGAAATTAATCCAAGAATACTTAAGGAACATAAGAATATAAGAATGGCCATACTGGGGCAGAGCAATGGGCCATGTAGCCCAGTATCCTATCTTTTTAAAGTTGTCAGTGCTAGATGCTTCAGAAAGATTGAACAGAACAGGACAATTCTGAGTAGTCCATCCTCTTTCATTCAATCCCAGTTTCTGGCAGTTGGTGGTTTAAAGACACCTGGCCACGGGGTTTCATTTCAGACCATCTTAGCTAATAGCCATAGATGGACCTATCCTCCATGAACTTATCTAATTCTCTTTTGAACCCAGTTATAGTTTTGGCCTTCCTACATCCCTGGTCATGAGTTCCACAGATTGACTATGCATTGTGTAAAGAAGTACTTCCTTTTGTTCATTTTAAACCTGCTGTCTATTAATTTCATCAGGAGACCCTTAGTTCTTGTGCTATATGATGGGGTAAATAACATTTTTATATTCACTTTCTCCATACAGTTCATGATTTTATAGACTGCTATCATATTCCCCCTTAGTAGTCTCTTTTCTAAGATGAACAGTCCCAGTCTTTCTAATCTTTCCTCTTAAGGAATCTGTTCCAATCCCCTAATCATTTCTGTTGCCATTCTCTGAATCTTTTCCAATTCTAAAATATCTTTTTTTTGAGATGGGTTGACCAGAACTGTACATAGTAGCACTGGTAAGACATACCATGGATTTATATAGTGGCATTATGATACTTTCTGTCTTATTATCTAGCCCTTTCCAAATAGTTCATAACATTTTGTTAGCCTTTTTCACTGCTGCTGTGCATTGAGCTGAAGTTTTCAGAGAACCAACCACTAAGGCTTCAAGATGTCTTTTTTGAAAAGTAACCGCTAATTTGGAACCCATCATCACATATGTATAGCTGAGATTATGTTTTCCAATGGGCATTACATTGCATCCATGAGCACTGAATTTCATCTGCCATGTGGTAGTTCAGGCACCCAGTGCAGTGAGAGTATCCTGTATCTCATTGCTGTCATCTTTGGATTTAACAATCTTGAATAATTTTGTATCATCTGAAAACTTTGCCACTCCATTATTTACCCCCTTTTCCATATCAATGTAGTTACTTGTGGGACCCTGTTATAAGCAGTGTGCCCTGGTTGCCAAGAAGGCTAATGGCATCTTGGGCTGCATTAGTAAGAGCATTGCCAGCAGATCGCGGGAAGTGATTATTCCCCTCTATTCAGCATTGGTGAGGCCGCATTTGGAGTACTGTGTCCAGTTTTGGGCCCCCCACTACAAAAAGGATGTGGACAAGTTGGAGAGAGTCCAGCGGAGGGCAACAAAAATGATGAGGGGGCTGGAGCACAAGAGTTATGAGGAGAGGCTGAAAGAACTAGGCCTGTTTAGTCTGCAGAAGAGAAGAATGAGGGGGGATTTGATAGCAACCTTTAACTACCTGAAAGAGGGTTCCAGGGAGGATGGAGCTAGGCTGTTTCAGTGGTGGCAGATGACAGAACAAGGAGCAATGGTCTCAAGTTGCAGTGGGGGAGGTCTAGGTTGGACATTAGGAAAAAAATGTTCACTAGGAGAGTCGTGAAGCATTGGAATGGGTTACCTAGGGTAGTGGTGGCATCTCCATCTTTAGAGATTTTTAAGCTGAGGTTTGACAAAACCCTCGCTGGGGTGATTTAGCTGAGGATAGTCTTGCTTTGGGCAGGGGGTTGGACTAGATACCTCCTGAGGTCCCTTCCAACTCTAATATTCTATGATTCTATGTAATGCGTTTAATTGCATAAAGGTGCTGATGCTTTGCAATAGTTCAACTGAGATAAAAATGTTTTGTTGATTATTTTTGTTTGTATTCAGTGTCTGAGGCTTCTTGTTTAAGTGTCCAACAATAAATGGCCAGTATTGATGGAGTGCAGTTGCCCTGATACTGTTTTTCCATAATCACAATGTCCTGGTGAAACCTTTCACCATGCTCGTCACTGACTACACCAAGGTTTTCAGGGAAGAAGTCTAAATACGAATGCAGAAAATGAATCTTTAGTGACATGTTGCACTTCATGGTTTTGTATGCCTGAAGCATGCGGTCAACTAGCTGCACGTAGTTTGGTGCTCTGTATTTGCCAAGAAACATATCGCGGCTGTTGTGACATTGGCGAGACATTTTGCTATCACGAATCCTTCTGAAAATACAAATGCTTTATTATAATGAGTACACACAATATGCTATGGCATAAAGCATGCACATCATCATGAATGCAAACTGATATAAATGCAATTCATAGAACGGTGTGTGCGAAATGCTTTTATAGCCTTTCTAAAACCTGTCCTGCCAGCATCCACCCTGCCTAAGCCTTAGCATTCCCACTGCATGTTGTGTGGCCTGCACACAGCGTACATTGTGGGCAACGTTTTTATAGACATATATTATGAATTGAAATAACAAATATAGGAGATTTAAAAAAAACAGTACTTGTTAGGGAAATTTCATGCTGATTTTCGTAATCAGCAGCCCAAAATCCATCAAATACACCCAAAAGTATTCAGGAAGCAAAATCTTTGTTGTCCAGTGTAATAAGTGTCTAATATAGTTTAGACCACTTTGTCTGCTACTGAAGTTAGGTTTACTTGCTTGTAATTGCTAGGATAATTTCTGGAGCCTTTTTAAAAATCAGTGTTACATTTGCTATCCTCCAGGTATCTGGTACAGATGTTGATTTAAGCAACAGGTTATGTACCACAGTTAGTAGTTCTGCAATATCATATCTGAGTTCCTTCTGAACCCTTGGGTAAATACCATCTGATCCTAGTGACTTATTACCGTTTAATTTATCCATTTATTCCAAAGCCTCCGAATGATACCTCAATCTGGGACAGTTCCTCAGATTTATCACCTAAAAGGAATGACTCTAATATGGAAATCCCTCTCACATCCTCTGCAGTAAAGGCTGATGCAAAGAATTTGTTTAGCTTTTCCACAACAGCCTTGTCTTCCTAGTGTGCTCCTGTAGCACTAGCTGAAGCAATTTCAGAACCATTTAAAATTATCTTGGAGAAGTCATGGAGGATATTGTGGTCCCAGAAGAATGTAGAAGGGAAAATATAGTGCCTATCTTACAAAAGAAGAACAAAGAGGATCTGGGGAATTATAGACCAGTTAGACTGACTTCAATAACTGGAAAGATACTGGAATAAATTATTAAATAGTTTGGAAGCACCTAGAGGAGAATAGGGTTATAAGGAATAGCCAGCACGAATTAGTCAAAAACAAGTCATGACAAACTAACCTAATTGTCTCCTTTGACAAGATTATTAGCCCAATGGAGGGGGGGGGAAAGGGGTATATATGATATATGCTGATTTTTTATAATGCCTCTAACACAGTCCCACATGACATGCTCATATGGAAACTAGGGAAGTGTAGTCTAAACGAAATTACTATAAAATGTGTGCAGAACTGGTTGAAAGACTGCACTCAAAGATTAGTGGTTCACTGCCAGAGGGTGTATCTAGAGGGGTCACATGGGGTTGGTCCTGGCTCTTATATGATTCAATATTTTCATTAATAACTGGCTAATGGAGTGGAAAGGATGCTTACAAAATCTGTGGATGACCCCAAACTAGAAACAATTGCAGACACTGTGTAGAACTGGATTAGACTTCAAAATGGCCTTGACAAATTGGAGAATTGGTGTGAACTCAACAAGATACAATTCAATAAAGACAAGTACAAAGTACAACACTTAGGAAGGAAAACATCAAATGCATAGCTACAAAATGAGGAATGGTCAGCAAGGCAGCAGTGCTGCAGAAAAACATCTGGGGTTTATAGTCAGCCATTGACACAGCACAGCACAGCACTCGGTAGAACTGCATCGAGTGGCAGTTGGGTATTGGACACCAGCTTGTCCCTTAAGTGTAGCAATGGAGAGGGAGGTCAAGAATCAGCAGCCATAAAGCTCTCCATCTACGGCTGGCACTTGCTCCTCCTTTGTCCCGTTCTGGGCTGGGTCACTGAGGACAGGAGGTGGGGCATGTTATCTCTGTGCCAGGTTGCAGAGTTAGTTTAGTGGGTAAGGAGTTTGGAGAAGGGACCATAGGCAAAAATACAGTGCAACATTAATGAGAAACTCCTGAGGCTTTTTCAATTTTTGAACACTTTAAGACACTTAGACATAATTTAAATTAGCAGCTGAATCCAGACAGCTCTTGCCAGCCACGAACAAGCAAAGCAATCCTAAAAATAAATATTCACTCATTTAAATGAATAAGCACTCATGCCAGATAAGCAGCTAAGAAATGGATTTTTAGAGTTCATTTCATAGTTATCCTTACATTTGCATTCATTGACCATGAGCTACGGTTCTTTTAGCAGCCCAGAGGCCATGAGTGTCAATCACCTTATATTCAGCTGCCAGGAAAGGCAATCTAATCTGCACAAATTGAGAAATGCTCCATCAAAGATGCCCTTTGAGAGCATTGCTTCATTGCTTTTTGAATCATCTTTTCTGTGATCGTCCTTGATAGAAAAGGCAATCTGACAGCAGTAAGACTGCTCCAATGGGTACCTGCTAATGATATACCTTGAGTTGACACATTAAAGAAACCTGAATTAAACTATAGCAATCCTTGTGTGAAATAGTCATGCAAAAACCTCTTCGAAACCTCTTCTACCTTAAATATTATGGATTACAATGGTTTAAAAAAGAATTAAGGAAACAAAGTGCACCCCAAGTGTCTCATTTAAAAAGTATAGTTCCGGAAACAACATTGGCAGGCACTGTGGTCCCATTTAGCTGGATTAATTCATACTCTATAGTAACCTGGGGTACTTGCCACCACACTGTTTAATTACAGAACTCCGAGGGCAGAGCCAGCTGCCCATGTGGAGAGCTCCTCCACATGAGGATTGCACCCTCAGCAAGTTTGCAGATGACACTAAGCTAGGGGGAGTGGTGGATACCTTGGAAGGGAGGGATAAGATACAGAAGGAACTAAACAAATTGGAGGGTTGGGCCAAAAGAAATCTGATGAGGTTCAACAAGGACAAGTGCAGAGTCCTGCACTTAGGATGGAAGAATTCCATGCTCAGCTACAGACTGGGGACCGACGAGCTAGGCAGCAGTTCTGTAGAAAAGGATCTGGGGGTTACAGTGGATAAGAAGCTGGATATGAGTCAGCAGTGTGCCCTGGTTGCCAAGAAGGCTAATGGCATATTGGGCTGCATTAGTAAGAGCATCGCCAGCAGATCGCAGGAAGTGATTATTCCCCTTTATTTGGCATTGGTGAGGCTGCATTTGGAGTACTGTGTCCAGTTTTGGGCCCCCCACTACAAAAAGGATGTGGACAAGTTGGAGAGAGTCCAACGGAGGGCAACAAAAATGATGAGGGGGCTGGAGCATAAAACTTATGAGGAGAGGCTGAAAGAACTAGGCCTGTTTAGTCTGCAGAAGAGAAGAATGAGGGGGGATTTGATAGCAGCCTTTAACTACCTGAAAGGGCGTTCCAGGGAGGATGGAGCTAGGCTGTTTTCCGTGGTGGCAGATGACAGAACAAGGAGCAATGGTCTCAAATCGCAGTGGGGGAGGTCTAGGTTGGACATTAGGAAAAAGTTTTTCACTAGGAGGGTGGTGAAGCATTGAAATGGGTTACCTAGGGAGGTGGTGGCAACTCCATCTTTAGAGGTTTTTAAGCTGCGGCTTGTCAAAATCCTCACTGAGGTGATTTAGCTGAGGATAGTCTTGCTTTGAGCAGGGGCTTGGACTAGATACCTCCTGAGGTCCCTTCCAACTCTAATATTCTATGATTCCTTGCCCCACAGCTCCATCCCCCCTATGCAGAAGGGTCATCCCTGCCCCAACTTTCCTTCCAGGTGAGAGGGGGAATTTCCTGGGACTCCCCCCAGCTGCCGGGGGACTAAGCCCAGGTGAGCCCCTCACTGCTGCTGGGAGGATTTTCACTGTGGTTGGGGGCAGGCTGAAATCTGGGACGAAATGGGGGTGGAGCATGGGTGAAGTGGGTGCTTCTGCTTGGGAAATCTTAACCTTCCCCAGCCTATTATACCCGCCACCTATGCCTTTGCTCATATGGCTTGCATTACATCCCTTTGATCATCTTTATTGCTTGCCTTTGGATCCTTTCCAGTTTCTCTGCATCCTTTCTATACCCTGGTGACCAACACTGAAAACAATACTCCAAATGAAGCCAAGCCAGCACTGAGTAAAGTGATACTATCACCTCCTCGGACTTCCATGCTATGCCTGTGTTAACACAACCCAAAATTGCATTTGCTTCTTTTTGTAACAGCATCACATTGCTGACTAACATTGAGGTTTTGATCCACCACACCTGCCAGATCTTTCTCAACAAGCCAGTAATCTCCCATTCTGTGTTTGTACATTTGGTTTTTCCTTCTCTAAGCATAGCACCTTACATTTGTTGAATTTAATTTTGTTGGCTATAGCCCGTTCACCAATTTATTAAGATCCCTCTGAATTTTAGCTCTATCATCTGAACCACCCCAGCTTTGTGTCATCTGCAAATTTGATCGGTATGCTCGCTGTGCCTACATGCAGGTCATTAATAAAGATGTTAAACAACACTGGACCCAGAACAGATCACTGTGGAGCCCCACTTGACAACTCCCTCCATCACTCTTTGCTTGCAGTAGTTTAACCAATTATTTATCTACTTAATGGTAGTTTTGTTGAGCCTTCAATTCTCCAGCTTACTTATCAGAATGTCATGCGGGACCATGTTAATAGTCTTCCTGATGTCCAGGTATATTATGTCCACTGCATTCCCCTATCCACCAAAGCAGTTACCCTGTCAAAGAAGGAAATCAAACTTATTTGGCATGATTTGTTCTTAGTAAATCCATGCTGGCTGCTAGTGATCACCCCTTCATTTTGCCTGCAGGTATTTGCAAATGGAATGTTTTATACACAGCTTTAGTAGCTTCCCAGATGGGCCATGCACAAGCGGGGGGAGCAAGGGCAACCCCCCCATCCCAGTAACCAGCGGTGACACAGAACTCCTCCAGCCTCTGGGGCAGGAGTGCCATTTAAGGAGGGCAGAGGGGACACCTGCCCCCCGAGTTTCATACTGGGAGTCTGCTTGCAGTGCATGCCCAATCCTAGGCAGAGCTCTCAGTTGCAGTGCCAGGCAGCTATATCTCCTCCTCCACCAGAAAGCATTCTCCAGAGCTCATGCACCCAATCCCTTCCCTGCCTCCACCAATCAGCAGCTGATACAGTACAGGGACAATCTTTCTAACCAATAGTAGCAGGGCATTCAGCAGAGCCTTTGGGGGTAGGGCAGGCAAGGCAGAGGTCAGTCAAGGGGGGAGCACAGTGGTGGTGGAAGCATAGGGTACCCCGTGGAAGGTGTGGTAGGAGGGGGAGAGCACAGGGTCCCCTGTGCGGCCATGGGGAAAGAGCGAGCTCCTCCAGCCCAAGGGCCAGCAGAGGAGCACAGAGCATGCTCCTCCAAAAGGGGCCAATTATTTATTCCAAGCATTGGGGTCAAGCTGGCTGGTTCGTAGTTCCCCAGCTCCTCCTTTTCAAAGATGGGTTCTACATTAGCCCTTCTCAGTCTTCTGGGACCTCTTCTGTCATCCATGAGTTTGTAAATATTTTTTGGCCAGTGGCTCTGATATTTCTTCAGCTAATAAATTCAGTACCCTGGGGTGAATAGCATCCAACTCTGCTAATTTGAATTCATTCAAAATAGTCAGAAGATCTAATATTTTCTTTTTTGATCCCAATCTGCATCCCTCTCCTTCATCGTCTGGTATCTTCGCTCATCATCTGATCATGTTATTTTTTGTGAGGAGACTGAAGCAAAGCAGGCATTCAGCAGCTCTGCCTTCCTACTATCTTCTGTTACCAGCTCACCATCTCATTGAGCAGTGGCCCCACACTGTCTTGAATTTTCTTTTTTGTCTAACATATTTGAAGAACCGCTTCTTGTTGCTGCCAAATTCCTTACCAGTTATAATGTATTCTGTCCTACACACTCATACTATTCCCATATATGTCCTCTTGGTGACATGCCCCTCCTACCATTTCCTGTACATATTCCTTTTGGTTTTTTAAAAAAAACCTCTGTGCAGCCACATTGGCCTCCTGTGGCTCTTCTGATCATCCCTCTGCATCGGAATAGCTTGATGTTGAGCCTCTAGCATTACACCTTTTAGGAACTGCCAGCCCGTTCGACTTTTCTTCCTAATTGGTCTTTCCATGGGACCTTGTCTACTATTTTTCTGAGTAGATTGAAATCTGCCTTTCTGAAGTCCAGTGTCTTGTTTTGCTGTTCTCCTGTACTCCTTTCATAGGATCTTGAATTCTATCAGATCATGATCACTTCCTCCAAATTTCCCAACCACCTTCACATTCACAACTAATTAATCCCGGTTGGTCAAAACCAGATCCAAAATGGATGACCCCCTAGTTGTTTCCTCAGCTTTCTGATTCAGAAAGCTGTCCCATACATACACTAAGAATTTGCAGGACATACTATGTTTTGCTTCTCTTTTTTAAACTAAATAGATTGATCTTTAATCTAACGCTATAAGGCATGTTTTCTAATCTCTCAATTGCTTTCTAGCTCTTCTCAGAACCCTCTCCAGATTATCAACATCCTTCTTAAATTGTGGGCACCAGAACTGGACATAGTACTTCAGCAGTGGCCACACCAGTGCCAAATACAGAGGTAAAATAACCTCTCTACTTGAGATTCCTGTTTATGTACCCCAGGATCACATTAGCTCTTCTAACCATAGCACTGCATTGGGAGCTCATGTTCAGCTGATTAGCCACCAGAACTCCCAAGTCTTTTTCAGAGTCACTGCTTTCCAGGATAGAGTACCCCAAGCTGCAAATATGACTTATTAGACTCATAG
>ML675611.1:284011-307288 GCA_007922155.1 Mesoclemmys tuberculata
CCTTCCCGACCCCAAATATGGCGATCAGCTAAACCCTGAGCATGTAGCATGTAGCTGATCTGCAACTGCTAGTAGCAAATATTCTCAATGGCCAGAGATGAGGCACTAGATGGAGAGGGCTCCAAATTACTATAGGGAATTCTCTCAGGTGTCTGGCTGGTGGATCTCATCCACATGCTCAGGGTCTAATTGATGGCCGTACTTGGGATTGGGCAGGAATTTTCCCCTGGGTCAAATTGGCAGAGACTCTGGGGGTTTTTCACCTTCCTCTGCAGCATGGGCCATTTGCAGGTTGAAACTAGTATAAATGGTGGATTCCCTGTAACTTGAAGAGTTTAAACCTTGATTTGAGGACCTGAGTAACTCAGCCCTAGTTTAGGGGTCTATTAGTGGTGTGAGTGGGTGAGATTCTGTCGCCTACCTTGTGCACAAGTGCAATTCTGGTTGCCCAATCCCAAAAAAGATGTATTAGATTTGGAAAAGCACAGAAAAGGGAAACAAAAATTATGAGGGGTATGGAACAGCTTCCATATGATGAGAAATTAAAAAGCCAAAGCCTGTTCAATTTAGAAAATAAATGACTAAGAGGAGATATGATAGAGGTCTATAAAAATCATGATTTGGGTATAGAGAAAGTGAATAAGGAAGGTTTGTTTACCCCTTCACATCAACCAATGAAATTAATAGGCAGTAGGTTTAAAAGAAACACAAGGAAGTACTTCACACAATCTGTGGAACTCATTGCCAGGGGACCTTGTGAAGGCCAAAAGTATAAATGGATTCATAAAAGAATTACATGAGTTTATATAGGATAGTTCCATCAATGGTTGTTAGCCAAAATGGTCAGGGATGTAACCCCATGCTCTGGGTGTCCCTAGCCTCTGAGTGCCAGAAGCTGGTACTGGATGACAGGGGATGGATCACTAAACAGTTGTCCTGTTCTGTTTATTCCCTTTGAAGGACCTGGCATTGGCTGCTTTTGGACTACAGGATAGTGGGCGAGATGGATCCTTGGTTTTAACTTAAGGACAGCCATGCTAGGTAAGAAAAAAGATCCTTATTTCCAATTTAACCGTGAAGGTGATAAATAATTATGGGAACCAGAACTACATTCAATATTCCTGGTGAGACCTCATCTGGAATACTGTGTGCAGTTCTGGTCCCCCAGGTTTAAGAAAGAGGAATTCAAACTTGAACAGGTGCAGAGAAGGGCTACTTGGATGACCCGAGCAATGGAAAATCTGCCTTATGAGAGGAGACTCAAAGCGCTTGGCTTATTTAGCCTAAGAAAAAGAAGGCTGAGGGGAGATATGATTGCTCTCTATAAATACATTAGAGGGATAAATACCAGGGAGCAGGAGGAGTTATTTAAGTTCAGTTCCAATGTGGACACAAGAAAAATGGATACAAACTGGCCATCAGGAAGTTTAGGCTTGAAATTAGATGAAGGTTTCTAACCATCAGAAGAGTAAAGTTCTGGAACAGCCTCCCAAGGGGAGCAGTGGAGGCAAAAAGCCTAGCTGGCTTCAAGACTGATCTTGATAAGTTTATGGAGGGGATGGTATGCTGGAACAGCCTAATTTGGTAATTAACTGGTCTTTAACTACTAGCACTAAATATGCCCAGTGGCCTATGATGGGATGTTAGATAGGACGGGTTCTGAGTTACTACAGAGAATTCTTTCCAGATGTCTGACTGGTGCCTGGCCCACATGCTCAGGCTTTAGCAGATTGCTATATTTGGGATCAGGAAGGAATTTTGCTCCAGGGAAAATGGACATTGGCCTGGGGGGGTTTTCACTTTCCACTGCAGCATGGGACACGGGTCACTTGGTGGTGGATTCTCTGGTAGATTCTCTATACCGAGAAGTTACTGAGGACTTCAGTAACTTAGTCACAGGTTAGGTCTATTACAGGAGTGGGTGGGTGAGGTTCTGTGGTCTGCGTTGGGTGGCGTTCAGACTAGATGATCATATTGGTCCCTTCTGACCTTAAAGTCTAGGAGTCTAATTTGAACAAACTACCAAGGAAAATGATGGATTCTCCATCTCTTGATGTCTTCAAATCAAGATTGTGCCTTTCTGGAAGATATGCTGTAATCAAACATAGCTGGCCTCAAAACTGGAGGTAAAAGGATGATGTTCTCAGGCGTGTATTATACAGGTAGTCAGACTATAGGATCTAATGATCTCTACTGGCCTTAAACTCTGTGAACCGATGGCTCTAAAGGCTCAATTTCAGGGGGGAGAAATGTTAACAGCAGGCCATATTAATTGCTGGGGTAACTGCACTGACTTCAATGGGCTTTCACAGTGCAAAAATGCAGGCCCTGGAGAGCCAGGACACCTGTCTGCCCGCTGCTCTGGAACTCTGACCCACAACTGGAGTTTTGCTGGAGTCCTGGGAGTACACAGTAAACAACAGGGCTCAGAGGAAGGGCTCTGTGCTCGTTCCACCAGTCTCCCTTTGCATGCGAGCATGTGTATTGCAGGGGACGTAACAGTAAAGAGGAACACATTAGTGTAGCAGTGAGACATATCACTGTAATTGTTATTACTGAACCCTCAGGTCCCTTTTGTGTCAAACGAAATACGGAGTAATCAAGATATCCGTTTCTTCTATGGATATTTGCATAGGGTAATTGTTTGTTGAGATTTAATTAATAACTTTAAATGTCATGCCTACAAAACTATTAAACAGTGGGGATTTTTCATTCTAAGTACTGTATTGTGAAATCGGTGTGATAAACAAGCCATGATATGTTTAGCAAACTGGAATGGTGGGGAAAGTACATTAAACAGTAATCTGCCTTTCGTTTCTTTTCTACAGTAATGCAAATCACTGGCATATTTAGAGTCTAAACACAGCCATAGAAAGCACTGTTGTTATTCAGTGTCAGACAAACCCTGATGTGTGAATAAAAGGGTTATTTCATCTACCCACTGCTGGCATTTTCCAGATCTACAATTATGAGACTTAAAGCATCAGTAAGTTAATAATTTTACTGGGCATTTTTTATTTTAATACTCCGTTAGCTTTGCTTCATATATAGTACCAAAAATAAACCTAGTTTTTGTGAGTAATTGTTCTACACTTTCTCTATAGTGACCTCAACCCTGTTAACTCAAAGCTGCTGTTGGGAAATAAAGCGTGAAAGCCCAGATTTCCTAGGGACTTGAAATGTTGGGTTTGGGATTTGCAGAGAGTTCAGAGTGGTGCTCACATCCCTCTGCAGCTTTCCAGGGCTGACTGGGTTTGCTTTGGATTCAGTCAGGTTCTGCAGAAATGCACATGTACATATTGTGCGTGGTACTCACCCTGCGGGACTAACTCCTGGCTCCCCTGAGAGTGGTTGTTTCATTTTGCCAACCCAGAGAGGGTGGCAATCCAGGGGTGTTTTGGACAAGGGCATCACTCCTGTGCAAGGGTGAGTAGGCCTTCCGCAGCATTTCTAGGTTGAGGCCCACATGGAGTAATCTGGGGCCCCTGGGGCACAGTGCATAGGAGAAGGGTGAACTTTTTCATTTGTCTTCTCTTTTTCTATGCCTGTTACAGGGTCCCTGCAGTGTATGGCCCTGCTTATGGGAGAATCTGGGGCCACAGCATTGTGGAAGCTTCAGCCCTTCAGTGGTGCCATGGCACCAGCTGATTCCTGCAGTGACCTCCATGGAGGAATGTCTGCACTGACCGTAGCTCCTGACAGATCACCTTCGGTTAATCCAGTTAGCGATCAAGAGCCAGGATGAACATGCAATTCAGCTCCAGTGTGACCTCAGCCATCTGATTCCCACCGTGGCCTTAGTCTGGCGAGAGTCGTTCCCAAGCTGGGCGCGGTGAGCAGTGGTGAAGGCAGCCTGGGCTGACCAAGGCAGGCAGGCGGGGCTATTAGGGAAGGGGTAAAGCACTTGCTTGGGCTGGAGGATGGCATACGAGAACTCTCTACAGTGGGCCCGGCATGCTGGGAGAGGCGGTATTACCTGCCACTGCCTGGAACAGACATCGTTCCCTCAGTGCCTCCCCCCGGCACAGTAACTGCTGGCAGGTGGAAGGGGCGGGATCCCGCAGAAAGCCCTGCCATGCACTGGACTGGCCCATAGTGTAGCTCAGGGAAGCACAAGGCAGGTAGGAGTGGGCCTGGGACTCAGTGTGAGAGTGAGGTAGGAACAAGCTTTCCCATTAATCACGGATAGAAAATACAGCTTATTTCATCATCTCGTCTCACACCCTCATCATGGAAACACCCTTCTCTCTGCCCGGACTAATGCAGCCTTGCTCAACTCAGAACTCAGTTGGGCTTGGGCCACATCACGCCTCTCTTTCCACCCCTCCACTAGCTCCCTCTTCTCCATCTCAAACATAAGCTGCTTGTCTTCACTTTCAAGGCCCATCATGACCTATTTCCAAATTAGCTAACATTTCTCACCCACTATCAAAAGGATGACTTTCACCTTCAATGAGCCCATGACACTAGCTTCCATCACCAGCTGGTTACATTTTCAAGCAAACACGTATGTTTTCTCCCATGCATGAGAGGAGGTCCCCAGAAACACCTGCAAAGCCACCACACTGTCCTCCTCCAAATCCTATGTGCATGGGTCACATAGTGATGCCCCATCATTCCTGGAACACAGAGCTCACAGTGTGTAACTGGAATCATATTAGTATCTTTTACCACTGAGTGATGGGTGAATGATTTCCCATACTGTTTTGCTTGGTAAAGTACAGTGCATGCAGGGTGGGAGGGCAATGGAGCTAAATCCAGATTACCTTCTAGATAGTTACTTAGTTTGGTGAAAGATTATTTGTTGTAAAAAGGGCATGTTCACTCTGATCTGTTTGCTGGCTCATTATAAAACTGATGCCCTCCTATGTCTATATGTATCTCAGCAATAAAGTACAAGTTAGTGCAAAGAACAATAATTATGAAGAAACACACTTTTCTGCAATGCCTGGACTTTGAAAGATTCTTTGTACATTGTTTTAAGTATTCAAGGGCAAACAAGCAAAGAAAGAAAATACAACCTTAATTTTGGAGCTGATGCTAATTTAAGGCTTCTCGTGATCTTCTCTTCCTTGGAGAAAATTACATTAACTCAGCCAGAGACTTTCTGCTTTTGGCTCGTCTAACCTGAGCTAGTTTAACAGATGCAAAAGCCAATTTTTCTTAGTTAGAGAACAGTGTAAGCTCCTTTATCAGTTCTAGATCTGGGCTGCTTTCTGGTGAGGGGTATGGGCAGTTTGGGGGAGCAAGGAGTCCTTTGCTAACCCTAACGTGCATCAACACGAAACCTCTATGAGCCCATGTGGTGTTGGGACTGCACAACACGCGGCTGTTGTCAGCGTTGGCTACCAGTGCTTATCAGTGTAGGCTGAGTGCGTGTATCCCCATGCAGGTGCTGTCCCAGCTCTGTGCAGGTAGCCGACACAGCACTCACGATCGAATGAGTCAACACGACCATGGATTAGCTGAGCAACGAAGGCACCTGGGCCAGGTTTATTGTAGTTGAAGCACAGTGAGAAGTGACCTATAGAATAGCTACCAGTACACTTCAAATATGAGTGCTCAAGTACAGTGGACTCGGCACAACTTAACAGCAGGACTTCCTGTTATCCCCTAGGCCGGACGACATTGTTCCCTCTGACACCCTCTTTTATACACCATTACAGACAATTTTCTTCTGCCCTCTTCGATGTAGGTAATTGCCACCCTCTTGACATAGTCTAGCACCACCCTTTTCCGTTAATTGGCTGATTTGGGCAAAACAACTGTATTTATCACCTTTTAGACAGTTCTATTAATCAAAGTGTCATTTTAGGGAGTTAGTTCTCTTTGGCATCTTGGTGCCTTCTGCTCCTGCTACATAATTTGCATATTAGTAATATTTTGGCAATGTGTATACTTGCAGTATCAGCACTTTCCTGTGCCAGTTTCAGTTAACTTGGTTTTTTCCACTTATACTTGTGTTCACTTGGCTTTTTCCACTTAGGCCTTTGCCTGTTTTACAGGCCTTATGCTAATTACTACATTGGGTATGCACCATGTGCCTGCTCAAGTATGCATGTAGGCCTCAGCCCGCAGTGTAAACTGCTGGCCTTTTGTATTCAGCTTGCTGTACAGCTATATCCTTCATCACATTTTTGCAGTTCTCTCTCCAATGGGAAGCATGTTCTGGGCATAACCATGGTTATTTCCTTTGTAAAGCCATTGGAAATAATCCAGTGCCTAACCTACTGGACTACAGCAATGCAATATAACCTACTTTGAAGCCTTCAGCACTTAGGAAATTCCAAATAGTACAGTAATCCAGAGTGTATCTCCTCAGCAACACAGGCTCCTGAGAGCACATCATATTGGTTCTCCACTATCTATACTGTCAATTTCAAATCAAGTTGAAGGTTTTGGTCCTTATCAAAGCACTCCACGGCCTGGGCCCTGATTATTTAAAAGACCACTTACAGCCCCAGGATAAAAACTGTAATTGACAACTTTGCTTCTCTGGCACTATGGGACTCCCAACAGTAAGGATAAAGCTCTTCTGGGCAGGACGTAGAACCCTGGTTGGGGCAATCTGAGCCTGTGGAATGAATGCCCTCGGCAATGTTGGTCCATCACATGCCTCACCACTTTCTGCTCCAAGTGCAGAGTACATTTCCTTGGCCTTGCCTTCTCTAACAAGCAAGAATAGTTATTACAACAACCACACCTACAGAGATATTCTGCCGCAGATGCTTCTCCCACTGGGGAGAGAGGGAGAACACAAAACAACATGACCATGCACTGCTGGAGGGCGCTCAGATAGTACAGGAAAGAGCACAATACAAGCAACTGGCTAGAAGAGAACAGAAGTGATGGACGGTAGCAAATCCTTATCTAGTTCCTGGACGCAAATAGCCTCATTCTGGGTCTGCTGATGCATGCCACTTCTGTCTCCATCCCATGCTATTGCTGTGTGCTTTCTTTAACCGTGTGCTAGAACCTGCTGCCAGGCTCAGATGCTTTTATCACAGTGAATCTAGAGCTAATGGCAGGTTCTGGCTGGACATGCCTGTGGCCTGACAGGCAGCCTTTACTCCCAAAGGAGCAGAAGGGGCTGTGATGGCCCCAGCTTTGCTTTCCCAGTGCCTCCTGACAACATGTGTGTGTGTGTTGGGGGGGGATAGTCTAATTGCCCTGCCTGTTATTTTATACATGTGCATTCCCTGAGTGGGGCCATGGGAGCACATGGGAACTTGCCTAAGCTCTGAAGTCCTGTTAGTGCAACATTCCTGCAGGAGGCAGCCTAAGCCCCCAGGTGGGTGCTGGGAACTAGTATCTGGGTAAGGGAATGCCTAAGTGCTTGTGTTGCTCAAAGGGGGGCTCACCGGAGAGTGGTGGAGCTGGTGTTGAACAGCAGAATGAGGCCCTGGCTCACAGCAACACAGGAGGACAAAGTCAGTTTGACCTGGTAAAAACATGCTGCTGGGTAAGACTGGCTGTCCTACAGCGAGGCACTTGTGCTCCTGGCCAGCCCCGCGCAAGTCCAGGGGTGCTCAGCAGCTTATGCGCTTCATGAGAGCTGGGCCTTAGAAAGCAGCCCCTGCTAGCGAGAGCTGTCCCACTGCAACGGCCACTCGCACAGTGCGGAGGTGCTGAATGACTGCTTGTTTGTGGAGCAGGGCTGACCATGGGCACGGGGACCTGACACCTGTGCTGCCACTGCCTCTCCTAAGCCCCGGACAAACAGCGAATGCCAGAGGGCAGAGCCCCTTTCACATTCATCGCTGGGTTCAGTTTGAACTCCTGTCAGTGAAATGGCTGAGCGCGGATTATTCTTAGAAAACTCTGTGCTGGGCTCAGCCCTTTCCAGCCAAAGCCTTTTGTCTCCTCTCTTTTAGTTATGGTCCATGACTCATCCACAAAGGAGGAGGAAATTCCCCAAGAGCCACCAGCTCGAGAGCCCTTACTAGTTCCTCTCTCCTGCCATGGAGTGTCTTTACAGGAAAACAGTGTTATTCAATGGAGTTTATCTCAGCCTAAATACTATTTTTAGAAGGCCTGAACTGTATCAAGATTATTCATTTTCTTTTTAATTTTTGTGCCCCAATTTCAAGGCCTTTTTTTCTGATTAGAGTGCACTGGATGTTTTCTCAGATTCATTATTTAACAAATTTCCCCATTCTTTATTCAAACTCTTTATCTGATTATTACTTGTCCCACAGCTAAGCCACCCCTTATTGTCATGCTGGCACTGTGCTCTGTACAGTGTTCTAGAGTTTGACTTCAATAACCCCCAAAACGCTGATGTTTGTCTGTGAGTTCTCTGAACTTCTCAGTTATGCAAAATTAGGCAGCAACTCCTGTAAGATTAGCCCCATGGCTTAGAACTTCTGCATTTTTATGTCTATTCCTTGGTACAGAGTGGTTCTTCAGCTGCAAGAATGAAAAATAATAAAACTAAAGTCAACTCAGCTATTTGCAGATCCCACTTAAATTTCCATTCATGTTCAGTCAGAGCTTTGGGAGATGAATCCTAGCAATGGGGCTCAAGTCCTAATTTTCAAATCACCTTTAATTTAAAATGGGCTCCCCTACCCCAACAAAACTTTTAACTTTCTGAAATATCTGAGAGTAATTAATGCTTTTAGCCTTTTCATCAGAATCCTGCTCCAAAACAGGAATGAATTCCCCTCTCCCGCTCCCCCCCCCCCGATTTTTGTGACTAATTTGTAAGTTGTTCATAGAAATATAATATGTACTCTTCAGCTCTGTCAACTACGTGAAAAAGCTAACAGATTTTCATTTGACTTTA
The DNA here is from genome assembly GCA_007922155.1 of Mesoclemmys tuberculata. Classification (NCBI taxonomy): domain Eukaryota; kingdom Metazoa; phylum Chordata; order Testudines; family Chelidae; genus Mesoclemmys; species Mesoclemmys tuberculata. The sequence continues at coordinate 292,800 of ML675611.1, forward strand.
AAGCCCATTGAAATGCAACCTCAAAGCTTTAAATGAAACTACTTTTCTGTGAAAGATTTGTTTTGGTTCATTTCCTTGGCAATTACATTAATGTTTAATGAAAATAGATTACAAAAAAATGCTCAGAATGGTAATTTTCATGAGCTGATTTTGTCTATGGAGGTGGGATAAAGACCAAAGGTCAGAAAGATTTTAATGTGACTTACAAGATATATGGTAAAGTATTAAGATATGTAATGAGAACACTTTTTTCATCTATATTTCCCTCCATGCCAAATGACTCTGTTCTCAGGATGTTACACTACCATTTGCTAAGCACTACCAATTGCTCTGTGTTGTGAACAATACTCGAGTGGAATGAAACAGCATATCTCAAAAAATATGCGCTTTTAAATAATTCCTCAGGAAGCAAATTTCTTGCATAATGGAACAATTAAAATACAGAACTTTAAATAAAAATAACGAACTGGGAGATATCTTCCACTTGTGTCAATTGTCACAACTGCACTGGAATGGGAGGAATGATGCTAATGTGCCCCAGCTAGGAACCATAGAAAATTGGGATTGGAAGGGACCTCAGGAGGTCATCTAGTCCAACCGCCTACTCAAAGCAGGACCAACCCTGCTTTTTCAGATGACTGGAAAAAGGCAAATATAGTGCCCATCTTCAAGAAAGGGAAGAAGGAGGATCCAGGGAACTATAGTGCGGTCAGCCTCACCTCAATCCCTGGAAAAATCATGGAGCAGATCCTCAAGGAATCCATTTTAAGGCACTTAAAAGAGAGGAAGGTGATCAGGAGCAGTCAACATGGATTCACCAAGGGCAAGTCATGCCTGACCAACCCGATCACTTTCTATGAAGAGGTGACTGGTTCTGTGGATGTGGGGAAAGAGATGGACGTTATATACCTTAACTTTAGCAAAGCTTTTGATACGGTCTCCCACAGTATTCTGATCAGCAAGTTAAAGTAGTATGGGTTGGATGAATGGACTATAAAATGGATAGAGAACTGGCTACAGCAAAGGGCTCAATGAGTAGCGATCAATAGCTCCATGTCCATCTAGCAGCCAGTCACAAGTGGAGTACCCCAGGGATCGGTCCTGGGGTTGGTTTTGTTCAACATCTTCATTAATGATCTGGAAGAGGGGGTAGATTGCACCCTCAGCAAGTTAGCAGATAACACTAAGCTAGGGAGAGTAGTAGATACCCTGGAAGGGAGGGATAGGATAGAGAAGGACCTAAACAAATTGGAGGATTGGGCCAAAAGAAATCTGATGAGGTTCAATAAGGACAAGTGCAGAGTCCTGCACTTAGGACGGAAGAATCCCATGCCCAGCTACAGACTGGGGACTGACAAGCTAGGCAGCAGTTCTGCGGAAAAGAATCTGGGGGTTACAGTGGATAAGAAGCTGGATATGAGTCAGCAGTGTGCCCTAGTTGCCAAGAAGGCTAAGGGCATGTTGGGCTGCATTAGTAAGAGCATTGCCAGCAGATCACGGGAAGTGATTATTCCCCTCTATTTGGCATTGGTGAGGCCGCATTTGGAGTACTGTGTCCAGTTTTGGGCCCCCCCAACTACAAAAAGAATGTGGACAAGTTGGAGAGAGTCCAGCGGAGGGCAACAAAAATGATAAGGGGGTTGGAGCACAAGACTTATGAGGAGAGGCTGAAAGAAGTAGGCCTGTTTAGTCTTCAGAAAAGAAGAATGAGGGGGAATTTGATAGCAGCCTTTAACTACCTGAAAGGGGGTTCTAGGGAGGATGGAGCTAGGCTGTTTTCAGTGGTGGCAGATGACAGAACAAGGAGCAACAGTCTCAAGTTGCAGTGGGGGAGGTCTAGGTTGGACATTAAGAAAACGTTTTTCACTAGGATGGTGGTGAAGCATCGGAATGGGTTACCTAGGGAGGTTGTGGCTTGACAAAACCCTCGCCGGGATGATTTATCTGAGGATAGTCCTGCTTTGAGTAGGGGGTTGGACTAAATGACCTTCTGAGGTCCCTTCCAACTCTAATATTCTATGAACCCCAACTCAATGACCCCAGCCAGGGATTTGTGAAGCTGCTGGGCCTTGAAAACCTGTAAGGATGGAGATTCCACCACCTCCCTAGGATCTGGTCAGCTCCGTGTAATGTTAAGCTTGGGGTGGATGAACTAGTTTAGATAAAATAGTTATTCCCCAAACCTTTGCTCAAGCATGATGCAAACCTCAAACAAAACCTGAGGTTAAAAAATTCAGAATCTCTTTTCATCATTACTTTTCCATGAATTTTTGCATTTCCAAGATCATGCCAAAACTACACAGAGAAATGTCAAAATGCCAGGGACTGGTTAGCAATCTGATGTACTGAATCGTAAGTCAATCACCCCATTTCAATTCTTGGCCTTACAGTTCTGTGAAACTGGCATTCATGAAACTAGTATCAGGTCTTATGAGAAACAGTTCCCACGGTGTTTCCCAGGAAGAAGCAGAAGCAGTAGAACTCTGACAAGACAACCTATTTCTGAAGAGATTTCTAGCCCAGATGCTCAGCAGGTGTAAAACCATTGAAGTCAATGGAGCTAGGCCAGTTTACACCAGCCAACAACCTGTCCACAGTATGGCCACAGATAAGGTTAAAATAAGCATCCTGACATTTGGCTGCTCCTCTGAACTGAAACACAGGGGCCACCCAGTCTGTGAGAGGTCAGCTCAGAAGGCAGCACTTGCACTTATGAAATTAATTTAGGGAAAAGTATGGGCTCAACAATGGCAATTTTAGAAGTACTAACTTCCTGCAAGGATGCGTCACCATGGGTTGATTGGATCCAAGGAATTATATCCTTTTTTCAGAGTGGCACAGTTGGGTATATAACCGAGACAAAGTAAGTGGGGTGAAGTTTTAGACTGTAGAAGAGAGCTGCTGGTGGACATGTCTGAAGCATTGTTTTCAAGCTCTTTAGAAGTACAGAAGGAAAAGCACAAGGAAAAATATAGGGGACTATTGGAATGAGCAAGGTGAACAGGCCCTACAGTATGTACGCATTCCTGCTACACTTATATTGGAGAGCTAGGCTAGATTAGAAGGTGCAGTATAAATCTAGGTGCCCAGGCTGTTATGATGCCAACTCGAGGAACATGATGATTTTTGCAGTGCTAGTGTATAAAACTGGTTTCTAAATTACTACCTTACACAGCAGTAATTTTCTTTACTCAATGATAGACTGCAAGTACTATATAGACAGTGCTTACTTAAATGCCCTTGCATCTCTGTCACACCAGTTCTCCTATCCTTACTTTTAACCAGATAGAAGGTTGTCATTTCTCTATATAGTATTTGTTGAAGTTTTATTATTTTCTCTGTTTTTTTAAAATAACTCACCTGCCAATTCTTCTCTTCTCACAATTTTTATTCTGCTTTATCCAGTAGTGATTCAAGAGTCCTAGTTACTTAAACTGATTTAGATTAATAGAAAAAAAAAGAGTTTCCTTTTTCTATTATTCTTCCCTTATGAACAGTGAAGAAATGAATGGCTTCTATTTGCATTAGTGACTGGTCTTCCATAGATCATTGGCTCAAGTCTTAATCTCTAAATGCATACCTAACCTGAAGCCACAAATCTTTTGTTCTGTATTTTTAATTTTAAAGACTGGTAGGTAAAACCAATTGTTGTTCATATCACTTGATATCACTCAGGATTGTCAGCCAACAGGATGCTGCCATGGGTTTTATATATATGCAGTATGGTTATTGCCGTGTCAGTTCTGGGATAGGGTGAAGTAATATCTAAAATAGCTTCACAGCTTCTCTCTCTCACCAACAGAAGTTGGTTCAATAAAAGATATTGCCTCACCTGCCTTGCTTCTCTAATGTATTTTATAATTATTTAGTTTCCTGGTGTTTTTCCTTTGTGAACATGGCCAGTGATATTTATTCTGCTTGTACATTTCCTAATTTAGTATAAGAATAGTTTTTGTCATCAGGCTTTATTTCCTTCTGAATGGTTCTTTAGTGATGGTGAGTTCTCTATTTTACTCAGTGTTAAGAATTTCATGTAATATGTTTATACAGTTGGAATGACATGCTTAGAATTGCTCTATTAACACATGGCTCAGTCAGATCTTACATGCACCAGTGTGCACTATTTGTAGCAGGGTGGGAAGATTCCCCTAAATCCTTGTGGAGGCTCGGTGATGCCAGCTACTACAGACACACTCAGGTAGTGAGGTGATAGGCCACGTCAGTACTGACATAGATGCACACGGGATTAAGGGCTCCCTATCCAGATCCTTTTACGGGAGCAGGGCCCTTTGCTCTTCCCAGCTCATTTCTACAATAGCCTTCCTTAAAGAAGGCTATTGTGTGTGATTGAGTGTGAATTGGAAGGTTATAGAAAGGGAAGTGTCATCTCTAGTGTCACATACAGTTTTAATCTGGTAGGTTGAACATAGCTGGTAGTAGTATGTGAAAATGGCTGTCTACAACCTACAGTATGTTTCATTTGTTCCATCTGTACCCTCTGCTTTGATTTAGTTTGTGCAAAATCTCAGCATCTCTATCAATCAGTTTTGAAGTCTAACAAATATTCTTGCTCTTCAGCCCTAGAGAAGTAGGGATTTGTCCACCAGAGTTGATTAAAGAGCATTACACAAAGGGCAATTTGCAAAAGAAATTACAGAGATATTTGCAATCAACAGCAGGTAAGAAATATTAGATATACTGTTGAAATAGGTTTAGGAAAAGACTAGTTAATGCAGAAGGAACTATGGTTGACTGGATCTACATCTTATTCTTACACATCCTTCTCCTTTTGTAAACCCTGTTATAGAGGCAAATCAAAACAGGTAAGCATACAATTCACAGATTATTTGTCTCTAGAGTAAAAAAATGCTAGTGATGCATAAAACTGAAAATTAGGAGGCCAATCACATGTTTATGTGCTGTTTATTTTATATGCACATGGAGAGGAGCAGCTTGTTGAAACAATTCTGTTATGGATGTACATTGACAAGTATTGATCTGAGCTGTCACTGCAATGTCTAAACTTTAAAGATTAATGTAGAGAATCGTTACTGGGAATAGGAGACAAAACTAATGAGGGGACAATATAAATGAAGCTATTTATTTAGTTTCTGATACTGCTGGATTTCAACAGTGATTATACTGTTGGCTTTCAGGACATTGGGCTTTCATACTAGAGTTGAGTGAATACTGAAAGTTTGAATATGGTAGCCAGTAGATTTCAATCTTGGAATCTTCGAACCTGCAAAGCCTCCTGAACATTGAATTATTATTATTATTATTATTTTTTTTTTTTACAAAATTGCCTCTGAATGGAATCATTAGACCAGGAATTATTCACAGATGTTATGACTGACACAAAATATGATTTCTTTACATATTATCTACAAACAGAACCAGATATGGCCATCCAACAGCTTGACAGACGAAAGAAAATACGATGAAGTCAGTCAGTGGTACTTGCAGTAGTGTGGGAGAACAGCCCAATGCGCTAGTAGCAGACCTTCCGACAGTGGCTCCAGGTCCATGTGCCAAATGGAGGTTAGAGCACACTCTGCTTCCTGGATTGCCTATGGGCCTCACCCTAAGTTCTCTGATGGCTCTCCATGATGACTGAACCAGTCTTGACCTGGCTTCTCCAGACTGAGTGATTGTGCGCATGGCTTTCCCAGTTGTCAGTGGCAATGATGAATTTCTTGAGACCCTGCTTGACCTTGTTGCTATATCAGAGCTTTGGCCTTCCTTTGCATGGCAGATAGTACTTGATTTGGCCATAGACCACAGCCTTCGGCGGACAACCTTCGGGCATATGCTCCACATGTCCTAGCCAGTGAAGCCTGCGAGCGTACATCATAATTCGCAGGCCTGTTCTCTCCAGAATCTCATTGTTAGTGATCTGTTGGTTCCAAGCGACTCTAAGGATTTGTCTGAGACAGCTAAGGTGGAAGCTGTTCAATCTCCGCTCCTGCTTGGAGTATGTGACCCAGCTCTCACAGCTGTAAAGAGCACAAGCCTGATAAATGGACACCTTAGCAGATTGTTGTTCCAGGAATGCAAGATAAGTTTGCTACAGGTGGCAGGGGCTTTGCTGATTCTTGGATAAGTTCTATATCAAAGCAAAGTGAGCTGGTTAAGGATGAGCCAAGATAGCAGACGTGATCCACGTTGTTCAGAGCTTCATTACTGATGTACACGTAGAATCATTAAAGATTAGGGTTGAAAGGGTCCTCAGGAGGTCACCTAGTCCAACCCCCTGCTCAAAGTAGGGCCAATCCAAACTAAATCACAGCCACAGCTTTGTCAAGCCACACCTTAAAAACCTCTAAGGATGGAGACTTCATCACCTCCCTAGGTCACTCATTCCAGTGCTTCACACTATCCTAGTGAAAGAAGTTTTCCTAATATCCAACCTAGACCTCTGCCACTGCAACTTGAGACCATTGCTCCTAGTTCTCTCATCTACCATGAGAACAACCTAGCTCCATCGTCTGGGGAACCCCTTTCAGGGGGTTAAAGGCTGCTATCAAATCAAAGAATATTAGAGTTGGCAGGGACCTCAGGAGGTCATCTAGTCCACCCCCTGCTCAAAGCAGGACTATCATCAGCTAAATCATCCCGGAGAGGGTTTTGTCAAGCCTAAGCTTAAAAACCTCTAAAGATGGAGATGCCACCAACTCCCTAGGTAACCCATTCCAGTGCTTCACCACCCTCCTAGTGAAATTTTGTTTCCTAATGTCCAACCTAGACCTCCCCCACTGCAACTTGAGACCGTTGCTCCTTGTTCTGTCATCTGCCACCACTGAAAACAGCCTAGCTCCATCCTCCCTGGAACGCCCTTTCAGGTAGTTAAAGGCTGCTATCAAATCCCCCCTCATTCTTCCCTTCTGCAGACTAAACAGGCCTAGTTCTTTCAGCCTCTCCTCATAAATCTTGTGCTTCATCCCCCTAATCATTTTTGCTGCCCTCCGCTGGACTCTCTCCAACTTATCCACATCCTTTTTGTAGTGCGGGGCCCAAAACTGGACACAATACTTCAAATGCGGCCTCACCAATGCCGAATAGAGGGGAATCATCACTTCCCGCGATCTGCTGCCAATGCTTTTACTAATGCAGCCCAATATGCCCTTAGCCTTCTTGGCAACATGGGCACACTGCTGACTCATATCCATCTTCTTATCCACTGTCACCCCCCAGATCCTTTTCTGCAGAACTGCTGCCTAGCTCGTCGGTCCCCAGTCTGAAATCCCTCCTCATTCTTCTCTTCTGCAAACTAAACAAGACTAGTTCCCTCAATTTCTCCTCAGATGTCATATGCTCCAGTCACCTATTCATTTTTGTTGCCCTCTGCTGAAGTCAGATTTCTTTTGGACCAATCCTCTAATTTGTCTAGGTCACTCTGTATCCTATCCCACCCTCCAGCATAGCTAGCACTCCCCACAATTTAGTATCCACTGCAAATTTGCTGAAGGTGCAATCCATCTCATCCTCCAGAACATTAATTAAGATGTTGAAAATAACTGGCCCCAACACCAACTGCTAGGGTACTCTGCTCACTACTGGCTGCCAACTAGACAAAGCTGTTGATCGCTACCTGTTGAGCCAAATGATCTAGCCAGCTTTCTATCCAGCTTATAGTCCATTCATCCAACCCATACTTCAGCTTGCCAATACTGTATCAAAAGCTTTGCTAAAATCATGTCCACTGATTTCCCCACATGCATAGACCCAGACACCTCCTCATCACAGAAGGCAATTAGGTTGGTCAGACATGACTTGCCCTTGGTGAATCCATGCTGACTGTTCCTGATCACCTTCTTCTCTTCCAGATGCCTCAGAATTGATTTTTCCATAATTTTTCTGGGGACTGAGGTGAGGCTGACTGGTCCATAGTTCCCCAGAGCTTTCTTCACTTTTTTGAAGATGAGCACTATATTTGCCTTTTTCCAATCATCTGGGACCTCCCTCAGTCATCATAACTTTTCAAAGATAATGCCCAATGGGTCTGTAATCACATGATCCAACTCCCTCAGCACCCTCAAATGCACTGCATCCAGCCCTTTGAACTTGTGCATGTCCAGCCTTTCTAAATAGTCCTGAACCTGTTCTTTCAGCACTGAGGTCCAGCACTTTCAGGTGGCATGTTAGTACCCTTGACATGACAACTCTTTTCTTAATATTGATTCCACGCTGAACTTGATACATGAATCAGAGAACTTATTCATCATGATTTGCACTTCATCAGGTGACTTAGAGATGAATGCAGCAGCATCTGTGAAGAGCAGATCCTGAATAGTGACCTGGATGACATGCCTTTTGCTCTGAAATCACCTGATGTTAAACAAGCTGCCATCCATCCTCCATTCAGTTAGTACACCAGATTGATGGTATCTGAAAGTGTACTTAAGAGTAGAGCAGAGGGTAAAGCTGATAGGCACTGAGATGCAGCCTTGCTTCATATGCCAGTATCGATGCTAAACTCAGACGATGATTCATTTGCATACTGGACTGCTGTCTTCATTCCCTCATGGAACTCCTTAAATAGGGAGAGCACCTTTTGTGGCCAGCCGATTTTCAATAGGATCTTGTAAATGCCATTCCTGATAACAGCGTTGAAGGCTTTTTGTGGGTCAACAAATGCTTAATAGAGAGGTGCCTGTTGTTCATGACTGTTTTTGTGAAGGACATGTCAGTCGTGGAGCATCTACTTCTGAACCCACATTGGCTTTCAGGATAACCTCTCTCAGTAGGGACTTTGAATCGTTTCAGCAGGACCCTTGCAAGCACCTTGCTGATCATGCTGAGCAGAGATATCCTTCTGTAGTTGTTGCAGTCTGCTCTGTCCCCTTTATTTTTGTATAAAGTAATAATGTTAGCATCTCTCAGATCCTGGTATATGTGGCTTTTTTACCCCAACAGATGCAGAGAAGTGCAAGGATGTTGCTTGTAAGCTTTCGCCCTCTTGCCTTTAGGAGCTCCAGAGGTATCTGATCATTGTCTGCTGCTTTCCCAGGGGCAATCTCTTTGATAGTCTTCTCTACATTTTCAAGAGTTGGTGTTTGGTCCAGTCTCTGCGTCATTGAAAGCTGGGGAATGGCAGCTCTGGCAGTATCACAGATAGTGGCATCCTTCGAGTAGAGTAATTTGTAATTCTCAGTCCATCGGTCAAGTTGTTCTTACCTGTCAGGATGGTCCCATCTTTTGCTTTCAGGTTTCCAGTCTTTTTACAAATTGAATCAAGTGCCTCTTTGTTTGATCACAGATACCACGAAGGTCCCTTCTTTCAAAGCAGGTCTGAATTTTCTTGCACAGGTCTTGCCAGTACATCCGGGCACATTCTCTAGTGGCTTTCTGGACCACAGCCTTAGCCTCTTTGAACATAAGAGTTCTAGACTTGATTGGTTCTTGCAGTAAAGTTAGGTGAGCTTGCTTTTTCTTTTCTATGAGTGGGAGCAGCAGAATTTGAGGCCCAGTCTACTTACCTTCCGGATTAGGTGGCAGTCGATGGGAGATACGCAAGTGATGTAAATCACTTGTGGATCTCCCGTCAACTTTGCAGCGTCTCCTCTGTGGGCCGTCTACACTGCGCTGCATCGAAGGGAACAGCGTTCCCTTCGACGCAGCGCTATGTCACTTACCGGGGTGGTTTTCCTGTGTCGCTTGTTGGATCAACTGAGCGGGTCTACACAGACCACTCAGTCGATCCAGAGCAATCGATCTGATGGCGGCGAATTTGCCGCCATCAGCGTAGACCCAGCCTCAGATGCTCAGAAACAGTCAGGCTGCTTTTCTTTGTTCCTCCACAGACACCCTTGGCAGTAGCCAGTGTCTTATTCTTAAAATTGTCCCACAAGGCGTCAGGATCAGGAGAATCAAGTTGATCATTTTCAGAAACACGCTCATGCACACATTGAAACTTTGCACAAGTGTCAGAGCCCTTCACGTTAGTGATGTTGAGGCAAAGTTTGTCTTTTGGCTTCACATGACAGATCTTTATCAGATGTAATTGGAGCTTGGCTTTGACAAGGGCAGGGGCAGGTCATGCAATCAGCGCTGTGCATCAATTGAGTATGCACTACCTCGCAATTGTTTCTGCGTTTGATCAGGATAAGGTCAAGCTGATGCCAGTGTTCGGAATGGGGGTGCCTCCATGTGACCTTGCTGCTGCTGCCAGCAAACAGGCATTTGAGACCATCAGCTCACAAGAGATGCAAAGCTCAAGAACATCCTAGCCATTTTCACTAAGGGTATCTGTGCTGTGTTGGCCAATGATGTGTCCCCAGTGCTCCCTGTCCTTACCCACACAGGCATTGAAATCACCAAGACCAAGAGTCTATTCCTTACAGGGACATTCTTGGTGGTTTGTTCCAAGTGAGAATAGAACTCATCTTTTTGCTGTTTAGCAAGAACAAGAGGTGAAAAACAGAACAAGAGACAAACCCCTGCAAACCAATTATTCACTAGAAATTTTACTAATTAGAAGATTTGGTTTTGGATCACCTCCAGTCATGTATGAATTTCAAAGTCTTTGGAGCTTACATTCAAATTTGACTTTGGTAAGCACCCAGAAGTCTAAATGGACACTTGGTTCATGGCAACCTGGGGTATAAATTCACAGTGTACTAGTGTGCTGTGCATTAACTGTCCATGTGGACCCTGTTATGACACAGTAAAAGTTCTGAACTGTGGTTCAATCTAGTCTGCTTTGAAAGAGGACAAAGTCCCCTTTGGGACTTGTAGTGCATGGCTGTAAGGTCCACATGGACATTAAGTGTGTGGCAGTCTAAGGTGAAGTAGATTTAGCTTGCTGCATACTAAATTGTTCATTTAGACAATCCCTAGGTGTTTAATCAAACTTCCCCAAACAGCCTCTCCCTGGAAATACCAGAAATCTTGTAACAAAGACTGATCTGAAGTTTCCTTCTAGTCACACTAAAGGTTCTTTAAGAACAGCATTTTCTGAGGTATTTTATCATTCCCAAGGAAAGCAGGGAGGAGCACAGCAATACTGCAGAGCAGAGAAGGTCAGAGTTGGCTGGACAATGGAAAAAAAATATATGAATTTCCCCCCCCCATTTTTAATAGGAACTTCTTAACTTCAAAAAGATTCTAATAAGTGCAAATAATTCCCATCCATTCTTATACCATATATATTTATCGCCTTCTACTGTGAGCAGAGATTTTCACTGAGCTATTCAAAATGATGATTGTTAGCTGTTTGTCTGACCTCGGTTAGTATTAGTCATTTAACAATTATTATGTCAAAGAAAGTTTATGATTTTAGTGTCACTTGTTTTTACAGTTATACATTTTATGTTCAGGCAACTGCAGGTCAGTTGTACCATACTGAAGAGTAAATGTAGCCCAATGTATTGATACCAGAACAGAACTAATACCTCAGGTAGAACACCACGTACATTCAAAAATATATTCAACAGCGCATTACTAGTTTTATCATCATTCTGTTGTCTGTTCATTCAGAGATTTCTGTCCTCTGTTTGTGCAGCACTTGACACTCTTGGTCTCTGGCTGGCTCTACACTACGGCAAATTCGCCGCTGTCAGTTCACTGTCTCTGGATCGACTGAGCAGTGTGGACGGCGTGCAGAGCAGCGATTTACGTCACTGGCGTATCTCCTGTTGACGGCTGCCAAATCAGGAAGCTACGTGTAGAGCGAGCTTATGGCTAGGGCTGTAGGCCCTACAGTAGTAATAGTATCATGTCTTCCAATCTGTATTGCCTGCTTTTATCTGCATATGTGGACAGATGCGCTGCACACCTGATTGGACTATTTACCCGTCCTCATGAGACTACATCTTACCAATGAGATGCATGCTCTGGTACGATGCAAGTGGGCACCCAAAATGATAGCCTCACCCTCTCAACCCCTTTGTTCATTACAGTGCTTACATATCCAGTGCTGAGGCTATGAAAATAACTTTACTGGTTTTAAATGAGAGGAATAATGGAATTTACCTAAAAGGTGATGCAGCATCCATCCAACCACATATCTAAGCAAATGCCTCTGTCCTCACAGCAGTGTCTGCCATACAGCAGACTGTAGGATAATTATGCTTTTAAGCCCTTTGCTAAGAGACACTGTGATAGCAAAGGAAGTGCACAGTCAATGGTGGGATTTAGACAAACAATAATTTGAATATAATTAATGTAAAAATGGAATTAATCTCTCTCCTGAAAGTGATATACTCCAGGGGCAGCATAAAACCATTTAAACTATTATAATATCTGAGTGAAACCTAGAAAAAATTCCTTTACAAAAACATCAGTTACCATTTCAGCATCCATGCAATTATGTAGAAATCCTGAAACTGGGGTCACAGCACAGTGCCTTTAATTCAGTATTACATTTAAACAGATCACGTGGCTGTGACAATGACATTGTCTGGTCAATGGAAGCAAACTGGAAAACAAGGTATCAATTGCAAAAAAGAAAGAGCAGAGAGGTGCAAAATGCATAGACACCTAGAGGTCTGGCTCAGCAGCATGTCTTCTGATGCAGTAGCTGATCAATGGGGCAGACATCTTCCCCATGGTGTGTTTCTGAGGTCAAAGTCAAACTTACATGTTCATGGAACAACAAAAAAAGAGTCTTGGGAAAAGTCACAATGGGGAGTCCAGATCAACTTGCTAATGTCACTGGAACTTGTTGTGTAATGACTGCAGGATCAGCCAATCTCCCACTAAAGTCAATAGCCACTCTCACCTAGGCAGAGCATGGGCCAGGATCCTGGAGTACACACTTCTTAGGGTAAGGGCCTGCTGTTGTGTGTTTCCTGTGACGTGCCTGGCACACTGACATGATGCAATATGGCTGATTTATTCTGGAGGACCATGGTTAATTGGAGTGAGTCAGGCTGTCTGCTCACATGACGCACTGCATGTAACAAGGGTAGGTGAGTTGACAGATGCAAGAGCGTTTCAAAGCACTTTTCCCTTCCCACTCAAAGTAGCTAGAGCTTTTGTAAATGATGCCACTTTTTCTTACATTGGCTGCTTGCGTGACTAAGTCAAAAGACCACACGCTCTTCCCATTCAGGAGATCACTAAAATCTGCAAGGTTGTATCCGAGAATTACACCTGCCTCAGAAGGGACTCAGAGAATAATTACTTGTATATTTATCTCCTATATGGAAGGAGAACAAACTCATTAAGGAATCTACAGTACTTACAAGCATGGGCAGGAGGGGCATGGACCCTACAAACTGCAAGCTTCAGGCAGGCACAGAATAGCCGCCCCATACATGGCCCCACTGGCCTCTCTGAAGATGCCCCCCCAGTAGAGAAGTCAAACTACACCTGTTATAAACTTTTCATCTTAATATCTCCCGCCTGGACACATGCTTTACATTTCCATCCTGTAACAGAGGCCACTCACCACTCTGGCACCTCCTGCTGGCCATTCCAGGGATTAGCTCAGCTAGCATGTACCCCCTCCTCCGGTGGTGCTTTGCCCATCCTCTCATTTGCTCCTGGACCCATGCCTCTCAGGACCACAGCACCCGCATGACAGCTCCCACCTTCCGAGGGCTGCTGCGGCAACCCTTGTCCAGCCACTTCCCTCAGTGGTGAGTGAAGTCTTCTGCCTGGCCACTTCCCCAGTGGTAGGGGGTGAGGAGACATCCAGGCCCACCCACCACTTCTGGTCCCAGCCCAGGGGCCCTATAGCAGGCAGCCACTTGCTGCATCTCCTCTAACTCCCCAATCCATTTCCATGGGCCACCTCCCTGCAGCCCTCACATACTCTGCCCTTGCCTCAGGGCCTCAGCCTGCAAATACCTGCTGCCAACCAGGAGCTGTCCCTAGCTCCTCCAGCAGCTGCCTGCAGCACTGCTCCGTCACAGGTGCTAGCTGTCTCCAGCCCGCAGGGCAGATAATCTTTCCCCCTCAAGCTCCAGGGAGAGACTGACCTTGCTCTGCCCTGCATCTCATCTTATATGGGCCTGCTTGGCCCTGATTGGCCACTCCTCTCAGCCCCTCTCTAATTGGCTGCAAACCTCCTGCAAACCCTCTCTGTTAACCCCTTAGTAGCCAGTGCAGGGAAGGTGCCATCACACACCATGCCCCTTAAGACCAACTGCCCTGGGAGTGTGGGGAAAGTTTTACCTTTCCTGCTTCCCCTGCAGCTCTCTTGTCTCTCCAGTCTTATGTTTTCTACTAGGAGGAGCAGCTTGTCTTTCTCCTTTCCGCTATCACTAAATGCCCTCGCCTGGGCCTCTGCACCATCCAGCGCTATTCACAAGGCCAGCTCAGTGGCGTCCCGCCTCTCCCATAGCTCTGGCCCTTGCCCTGCAGGCTCTCCCAGCACCTCTATCCCCAGGGTCTGCGTTCCTATCACAGGCTGTCCTGCTGTAGTTGGAATTTCCTTGCCTGTCTGGGTTCTCTCCCTCCCCGTGCTCTTACTCACCACCTCTCAATTATCCCCTGCTCGGTGTGGGAGCTGACTCCCCACCATCTCTAGAATTGCCACTGCC
>ML675611.1:307688-340177 GCA_007922155.1 Mesoclemmys tuberculata
AACTCCTCAGTCCATTTCCCTGGGCCACCTCCCCAGGGCCCTCAGCACAGTCTCTGCCCTTGCCTCAGCTTGCAGTTCCATGCAGCCAGCTAGAAGTTGTTCTGAACTCCCCCGGCTCCTGCCTGCAGCACTGCTCTGTTGTGGGTCATAGAATCATAGAATATTAGAGTTGGAAGGGACCTCAGGAGGTCATTTAGTCTAACCCCCTGCTCAAAGCAGGACTATCCTCAGCTAAATCATCCCAGCTAGGGTTTTGTCAAGCCACAGCTTAAAACCCTCTAACGATGGAGATTCCACCATCTCCCTAGGTAACCCATTCCAGTGCTTCACCACCCTCCTGGTGAAAAAGTTTTTCCTAATGTCCAACACAGACCTCCGCCACTGCAACTTGAGACCGTTGCTCCTTGTTCTGTCATCTGCCTTCACTGAGAACAGCCTAGGTCCATCCTCTCTGGAACCCCATTTCAGGTAGTTAAAGGCTGCTATCAAATCCCCCCTCATTCTTCTCTTTTGCAGACTAAACAAACCTAGTTCCCTCAGCCTCTCCTCCTAAGTCTTGTGCTCCAGCCCCCTCATCATTTTTGTTGCCCTCCACTGGACTCTCTCCAACTTGTGTCCAGTTTTGGGTCCCCCACTACCAAAAGGATGTGGACAACACTCCATATGCAGTCTCACCAATGCCCATTAGAGGAGGATAATCACTTTCCTCGATCTGCTGGTAATGCTCCTACTAATGAGGCCTAATATGCTATTAGCCTTCTTGGCAATCAGGGCACACTGCAGACTCATATCCAGCATCTTATCCACTGTAATCCCCACATCTTTTTCTGCAGACCTGCTGCCTAGCTCGCCGGTCCCCAGTCTGTAGCTGTGCATGGGATTCTTCCAGCCTAAGTGCAGGACTCTGTTGAACCTCATCAGATTTCTTTTGACCCAAAACTTCCAATTTGTCTAGGTCTCTCTGTATCCTGTCCCTGTCTTCCAGGGTATCTACCACTTTCCTTAGCTTAGTGTCATTTGCAAATTTACTGAGGGTGCAATCTACCCCATCCTCCAGATGAGTGAGTTTGGGCAATGACAAGACATCTAACCCTTAATGTGTTTGCCTTAGGTTAAACATTGTGTTCTAAATTATTTACGTTCGCTATGCCAGTCATGATTTTATACACCTCTATTATATACCTCTTATTCCCCTTACCCTGTCATCTCTTTTTTAAACAGAATAGTCTCCAATCTTTTAAATCTCTCCTCATGTGGAAACTGTTAACCCCTCTTCATTTTTGTTGCCATTCTCGGTGCTTTTACCAATTCTATATATCTTTTTTGAGATGGGGCAACCAGAATTGCACACAGTATTCCAGGTGTGGGCGTACCATGGATTTATATAGTGACATTATGATATTTTCTGTCTTATTACCTATTCCTTTCCTAATGGTTCCTAGCATTTGATAGTTTTTTGACTACCACTGAACAGATGTTTCCACAGATCTTTCCCTGCTGACTCCAAGATCTTTTTCTTGAATGGTGATAGCTGATTTCGATCCCATCATTTTGTATATATGGTTAAGATTATGTTTTCCACTGTGCTTTCTATTTATCAATCTTGAATTTCTTCTGCCATTTTGTTGCCTAGTCACTTAGTTCTGTGAGATCCCTTTGTAACACTTAACAGCCTGCTTTGACTTAACTATCTTGAGTAGTTTTGTATCATCTGCAAATTTTGCCACCTCACCATTTATTCCTTTTACCAGATCATTTATGAATATGCTGAAAAGCACTAGTCCTGCTACAGATACTTGAGGGACCCTTCTATTTATTGTTATCCTCTCTGAAAACCAATCATTTATTCCCGCCCTTTGTTTCCTATCTTGTAACTTGTCATTGATCCGTGAGAGGAACTTTCCTCTTATCCTACGGCTGCTTACTTTGCTTAAGAGTCTTTGGTAAGGCACCTTGTCAAAGGCTTTCTGAAAGCCAGTGGTAATTTTATCTACTTGATCACCCTTATCCCTACATTTGTTGATACCTTGAATAATTCTAATTGATTGGTGTGGTATGATTTTCCTTTACAAAAGCCATGTTGAATCTTCTCCAACATATTGTGTTCATGTAGATGTCTGATAATTCTGTTCTTTACTATAGTTTCGGCCACTTTGCCTGGTACTGACATTAGGCTCCAGAGATGACCTAGACAATTACAGGCTAGTAAGCTTGCTTTTTTTTTTTTTTTTTTAAAATGGTGTTACATTAGCTATATGCCAGTCAGCTGGAACAGAGGCTGATTGAAGTGATAGAATACATACCACAGTTAGGAGTACTGCAATTTCTTATCTGAGGCCCTTCATAACTCTTGGGTGAATACCATTTGATCTTGGTGCAAATTTTATTTCTGAGGTCCTGGTGACTTATTACTGTTTAGTTTATCTACTGACACCTGCCTGGCTCAGGTGTGAGAATCTCTCTTGAATTGTCTGCAGTGAAGACCAATAGGAAGAATTCATACAGCTTCTCTGCGATGGCCTCGTCTTATTAGTATACTCTTTTAGCATCTTGATCATCCAGAGGCCCAGTGATTCGCTGACAGTGTCCTGCTGCTGCTGTACTTAAAAACAAATTGCTGTTAGTTTTTGAGTCTTTTGCTAGTTGCTCTTCAAATTCTTTTTTACACGAGATTTCCTAGCATTTATGCTGCTTTCTATTTTCCTCAGTAGGATTTGCCTTCCACTTTTAATGGATGTATTTTTGTTTCTAACTACCTCTTTTACTCTGTTGCTTAATCAGGGTGGTCTTTTTGGGGGTGTACCTTTAGTTTGAGCCTCTATTATGCTGTTTGTAAAAAGTTTCTATGCAGCTGGAAGGCCTTTCACTCTTGTGACTGTTCCTTTAATTTCTGTTTAACATGCTTCCTTATTTTTGTGTAGTTCCCCTTTTTGAAATTAAATGCTACTGTGGTAGCATTTTCCAAGTCATCCTGAAGTGACAGGCTCCCAGCCAATAAGGGGATAGTTTAAATCTCCCATTATTGCTGAGGTTTCTGTTTTTGTAGCCTCTCTAATCTCCCTGAGCATTTCACAGTCACCCACCATCCTGGTGAAGTAGTCAGTAATGTATTCCTATTACTATATTCACTTGATTCAAGCACTGAATTTCTATCCACAGAGATTCTCTAGCCAATGTTCTCTCCTTTGATTTTCCTTTTGAATATGAAATATAGCTAATGGTTCATGATCCTTCAAACTGACAAATTAAAATACATCTTCCCTACTTCCCTTATAATAGCAACTAGGAGAATCAATACTTAATGATTTGAAGATACCTAAGGGTTTTTGTGCACGTGTGTTTTACTTTTGCCTGTGTGATTTACTTTTCTGAGGTTAATGCTCCCAAACAGATTAATTGTGAGATGCTTTTGTCATACTTATTTTCAGTTTATTAGCTTCTGTTGATAATGATCTTCTTATGGGCCAATTTGTGCAGTCTAGTTAACTCTCATTTAGCAGTAGATATAAAACAACTATTTTAATAGCATGACATTTCAAAAAGCTAGCAGTATCTTTAAAATCTTTACATTAAAAGTGCACTTTTACTTTAATAAATACATTTGTGAACCATATCCGTTCAAGACTCAAAATTAGTCCACGAACAGTAGGATTTTTATTTCTAGTAGTCTTCAAGGGCACTTTCAATAGATACCTATCATTCTTGACCTCCATTCCAAGCTATTATATTGAGCTGGAATGCCTTAGAAAATAGATTATATTCCCTTCATGGCCCAAGGCACAGTGCAGAACGCAAGTGCTGGGTTACTACAGCATTGCAAATGGTGAGTCCATAACATTGGATTAAAAGTACAAACATACCAACAGAGAATCTAAGTGACAAGCATGGCACAGCACATGCACTTGCTGGAGTAGGGGAGAACAGAGACAGTAGACTGGCTGTCATGGGACTACGGTGTCAGAGTCATTTTCAGCACAGCACATTCCTTGTGCAAGGGGGGGCACTGCTGGTGTGCTGGCCTGTGCTCAGTGCCTCAGGAAACCCCTGCTGTGAGGTCAGGGTTCGGGTTTGTACTATTTGTGTAGTGGAGACGGAGCTGAGATGTATTGACTGGCCATTAACAGCAGTCTCTGTCTTTTTCTTTTTGAAGATTGGTGCCACCCCTTTTTCTGTCCTGTCTGCTATCAGTCCTTCCATTAAGAATTGTGATGGGCACTGCCCACATGGGCAGTGAAAGGGTTAACGTGGGCTTGCAGCCAGCGAGCATATCTGGATGTACACAGAGAGTGGGCCAGTCCCAATTAAAGGGGTGTCCCCGCTGTGGGCAGAGCTGGGTGGTTCTATAAAGAGACACCTGAGGAGGAGACAGCTGCAGGGAGAGAGAGACAAGACGGTTTTAGCCCTGCTCTGAGCAGTATAGTCTGGAACGCAGAGAGATACAGAGAAGGCACCAGAGGGGAGCATGCTCCACCAGTGAGCCTGACAAAAGGGTAGAACTTGAGCCTTCAGGAAAGAAGCCCAGGAAGGAATTTACACCCTGGCCCTCAAGGGAGATGGTAGGTGGGAATAAGGAGACTCCTGAAGTGCGTTTGAGAGAAGCCAACCCACAGGCAGACAGGTGTGGGGACAGATGGGAGTGCATCGTAGGACTGGTAGGGATCTCGAAAGGACATCTAGTCTGGTCCCCTCACTTGTGGCAGAACTATGTATTAGCTGAGGCAAGACTCAAGGGTGTTAGCTCTTGAGGGTGAGCGTTCTGCGGAAGAAGAGAGAGCTGGGAGGACCCAAGATGGGTTAAAAGTTTAAGCTTGGGGAAAAAGCAAAAGTTTCTTTTATTGCAGCTCATGTTTCATTTTTGAATTTAACAGAGACTCCACAGAAGTCCTGTGGCCATTACTCTAACAGAAGAGGGGAACAAAAGAGAAACACAAGGAGATGCAGATATACTAATGACCACTGTCATATGGGATACTGAGTAGAACATGAATACCCCAAAAGAGGAGGGGTGACTTGGCTAGAGGGTGGTGTCACAGGAAGAGAGATCACTGCAGGGCTAGAGGAACTGCTGGCAGGGAGTGCTAGTCAAAGATCTGCCATACCTCGCCCTGTCATGAATGGAGTATAAAATGGACAGAGAGCTGGCTACAGCATAGGGCTCAACGAGTACTGATCAGTGGCTCCATGACTAGCTGGCAGCCGGTCACAAGTGGAGTACCCCAGGGGTCGGTCTTGGGGCCAGTTTTGTTCAACATCTTCATTAATGATCTGGAAGAGGAGGTAGATTGCACCCTCAGCAAGTTTGCAGATGACACAAAGATGGGGGGAGTGGTAGATAGACAGCAAGGGAGGGACAGGATAGAGAAGGACCTAAACAAATTGGAGGATTGGGCCAAAAGAAATCTGATGAGGTTCAACAAGGACAAGTGCAGAGTCCTGCACTTAGGACGGAAGAATCCCATGCACAGCTACAGACTGAGGACCGACGCGCTAGGCAGCAGTTCTGCAGAAAAGGATCTGGGGGTTACAGTGGATAAGAAGCTGGATACGAGTCAGCAGTGTGCCCTGGTTGCCAAGAAGGCTAATGGCATATTGGGCTGCATTAGTGGGAGTATGGCCAGCAGATTGCAGGAAGTGATTATTCCCCGCTATTCGGCATGGGTGAAGCCGCATTTGGAGTACTGTGTCCAATTTTAGGCCCCCCACTACAAAAAGGATGTGGATAAGTTGGAGAGAGTCCAGTGGAGGGCAACAAAAATGATTAGGGGGCTGGAGCACAAGACTTATGAGGAGAGGCTGAAAGAAGTAGGCCTGTTTAGTCTCCGAAGAGAAGAATGAGGGGGGATTTGATAGCAGCCTTTAACTACCTGAAAGGGGGTTCTAGGGAGGATGGAGCTAGGCTGTTCTCAGTGGTGACAGATGACAGAACAAGGAGCAACGGTCTCAAGTTGCAGTGGGGGAGGTCTTGGTTGAACATTAAGAAAAAGTTTTTCACTAGGAGGGTGGTGAAGCACTGGAATGGGTTACCCAGGGAGGTGGTGGAATCTCCATCTTTAGAGGTGTTTAAGCTGTGGCTTGACAAAACCCTTTCTGGGATGATTTAGCTTGCTTAGTCCTGCTTCGAGCAGGGGGTTGGACTAGATATCTCCTGAAGTCCCTTCCAACTTTAATATTCTACGATTCTATGGGGGGGGGTGCCAGTGATTAGTCAGCTCTTCTCCAGTGCTGTTTCTGGAATAATCTTTAATACACATATTATATGGTGAGAAGCATGTGTTTTGCAGGAGATTAGAAACTGTGTCTAGAATCCCAATTGCATGACACCAAGCACAGAACATCAGAAACAACATTTATGGAATGACACTTTTCTCTTGTGTAAATGCCAAATTAAAACAGAATAACTTCCTTGTTGCTTACTCATTATCCCACACTTTCTAGTCCAGATCACACCATGACCTTAATTTTAAGATGTCTGCTTTTGTTCTTTGTTCACAGAATGATACATCTTCAGAAAATGAATGCATCACACCTGCTCAACAGTTGAGTTATATGGGATAATTTCTTTTTTAAAATCAACAGTGTAACCATCATTCTCTCTCGCACCAATGGAAATTCTTCCGGTGTGAAGTTGGATTGCGCCTTAAGAATGCTTTCTAAAATGCATTTACATGAATATGAAATTGCTCTTTCCACAAGCTATTTTTTTTCCTGGACAAAACAGAAGTATAAACACAACCTCTTTTAAAGACATTTCCTTATTCTGCTGTGACTTGGATCAAGTGTAAATTCCATTTGCATGCAATTTTAATACAAAAAAGAGCATTCTCTTATTTTATAATCAGTACTGACATCTCAGGAAACTGCAGGAAGAGCCAAACAGAATGATGCACAAAATGCAGGAAGATGAAGACACCAAAACAACCAAGTTATATATATTCCCAAGTGAAACTTGAGAAGCATCTTTAAGTGAAGCAGAGTCCAGCTGGAGGGATTATCAGCAGCTCAAAGCCATTTCACTCGATTTTCCACTATTTAGAGAATCAGACACACCTTCACACACACAGTTTGTTTCAATCCTACTCAAGTTATTCACATCTACAGAAGAAAGATTCACCATCTTTAGAAGAAACATGCAACAGAACATCTCTGAAGTAATTATTCTTCTCCCCATTGTCTTATTGCTGCTATGGTCTGGGAACTGGGAGATTCACAGAGTGTGTGGTTATTCTTCAGCTGGAAGTTTTTATTGCTGCCAGTTAACAGCTATTCAGTAGCTATGGGAAGTTAATAGAGCTGGCCAAAAACATGGAATTTCTGTTCTGCCAGGAAATACTGAGATTCTGAAATTTGGGATGAAAAATCAATACTGGAATTTTTCATGAAATGAAATATTCCAAAGAATTTTGTTTCAATCTTCCTGAAATGTATCATTTTGATAGGACTAAAATGTTCTTTCAACTTTGTCATTTTGACTTGATATACATACGAAACTCCAAATGAAATGTTTCAATACTTTCAAAACTTCCATGAAATCAAAATGTTCAGATTTATCAAATCAATGGTTTCCAACAGAATACTGTTCCCTCAGATATTTTGGTGGTTGCTTTAGTCTTTGCTACTCAGCAAGCATTTACATTACAAAAACACATAACCACAAGTGGTGCCTTTGTTGGCCAACAATCATCGAAGACTGAGTGGGCGGATTTGTCTATTAGTGTAAGCCTGGGACAAGGAGTAAAGAGCGGGGTTCTAATCCTTGTTGTGTTATTGATCTGTATAACCTTCAGCAAGTGACTGAACCTCTGGGCCTCTGTTTCCCCATTTCTAAAATGAACATAATTCACAGAATATGTTGTGTTGTGATAAGTGGGCCTACAAATGTGCCCTAACTGTGAGCTAAATGAAGGGGAAAGCTTTATATGCTGGCACAGTGATTTTTTATATAAAGTTTTGTAAGGAAAGACATAGAAGACAGACTGAATTAATTTAAGCAAAATATCTGCTGACACTGCTCAAAGACTTTGTTGAGATGATGACTGGTAAAAAAGAAGCAGAAATTAAGGAACTAAAAATTGGTGGAATTTGGGCCTAACTGGTGGTCAAAATAATGAGAGGATGGAGTATTCCAGTCACCTCCTACTTGGAGCCCTGAGAAAGAACCTTTGGAGGAAAACAGATTGAGATCACTGAAGCTGTGGTGGAAGGGTTGTTCCTGTGACACCACACCTAGGGTGGGGTGCTTCATCATTATTGCTGCACCAGCACAGATCCTGGCCTGATACATGGGAGATCCTGCTCTGTCTTCCTCTCCGTTGTTTGCTCCTTTCTGCTGCCTCCTCCCCAAAATCTTCTTCCCAAACTGTCTCTTTCTCTCGACTTGTCACTTGATACTAATAAGTCACCTGGACCGGATGGTATCCACCCAAGGGTTCTGAAAGAACGCAAAAGTAACATTGCAGAACTACTAACTGTGGTATGTACCTATCATGTAAATCAGCTTCTGAAGGAGAGCTAATGTGACACCAATTTCTGAAAAAAAGACTCCAGAGGTGAACCCAGCAAGTACAGGCCGGTAAGTCTAACTTCTGTACCAGACTAATTGGTTGAAACTATAGTAAAGAACAGAATTATCAGACACACAGATGAATACGATTTGTTGGGGAAGTGTCAAGATGTTTTTTGTAATGGGAAATCACGCCTCACCAATCTACTTTAAGGGGGTCAACAAGTATGTGGATGAGGGGATCCAGTGGAAATAGTGTACTTAGATTTTCAGAAAGCCATTTGACAGGGTCCTTCGCCCAAGGCTCTTAAGCAAAGTAAGTGACCATGGGATAAGAGGAAAGGTCCTCTCTTGGATCAGTAACTGGTTAAAAGATAGGAATCAAAGGATAGGAATAAATGGTCAGTTTTCAGAATGGAGAGAGGTAAATAGTGGTGTCCACCAGGGGTCTGTACTGGGACCATATTCATTATTGATCTGAAGAAAGGTTTAAATAGTGAGGTGGCAAAATTTACAGATGATATAAAACTACTAAAGATAGTTAAGTACAAAGCAGACTGTGAAGAGTTCCAAAGGTCTCTCACAAAATGGGGTGACTGGGCAACAAAATGGCACATGAAATTCAAAGTTGATAAATGCAAAATTATGCACACTGGAAAACATAATCCCAACTAAACATACAAATTATGGGATCTAAATTAGCTGTTACCATACAAGAAAGATCTTGGAGTCATTGCAAATAGTTCTCTGAAAATATCCATTCAATGTGCAGCAGCAGTCAAAAAAGATAATGGAATATTGGAAATCATTAGGAAATCATAGAATCATAAAATATTAGAGTTGGAAAGGACCTCAGGAAGTCATCTAGTCCAACCTCCTGCTCAAAACAGGACCAATCCCAACTAAATTATCTCAGCCAGCGCTTTGTCAAGCTGCACCTTAAAAACCTCTAAGGATGAAGTTTCCACCACTTCCCTGGGTAACCCATTCCAGAGCTTCACCAGCCTCCTACTGAAAGCATTTTTCCTAATATCCAACCTAGACCTCCCCCACTGAAACTTCAGAACATTGCTCCCTAGTTCTGTCCTCTCCCACCACCGAGTACAACCTAACTCCATCCTCCACGGAACCCTCTTTCAGGTAGTTAAATGCTGCTATCAAATCTCCCCTTATTCTTTGATTTCGCAGACTAAACAAGCCTAGTTCCCTCAGCCTCTCTTCATAGCTCATCTTTTTTGTTGCCTTCCCCTGGACTCTTTCCAATTTGTCCACATCCTTTCTGTAGCGGGGGGCCCAAACCTGGACACAGTATTCCATATAAGGCCTCAGCAGTGGAAAGAGATAGATGATAAAACAGAAAATATCATCGTGCCTCTTTATAAATCCATGGTACGCCCACATCTTGAACACTACGTGAAGATCTGGTCACCCCATCTCAAAAAAGAATTGGAAAATCTACAGAAAAGGACAACTAAAATGACTGGGGTATGGAAAAGCATCCATATGAGAAGAGATTAATGGCAGCTCCTGCAGGTCATAGGGTCCCACTGGGTCCTCCAGCACACAGGGCTCCAGCAGCTCTGGCGGGTCCCAGGCAACGGGCAGCTCCTCTAGGTCAGAGCTGGCCTTTGGGGTCCCTCCCAGTCAGTAGCCTCCAGTAGCTCTTCCCAATCACTAGGGCCCAGCAGCTCTGGAAGGTCCTTGAGGCTTCGGTCGTGGAGGGATACTCTGTACAGCCCCGGGCCTGGGTCAGGCCCAGACTGTCATCTCAGGAAGGCACGTCCTTCTCTGTCAGCAGCTTCCCTCTCACTGAGCTCCTAGGATGGCCTTTTATACTTTCCCTTCCTGTCCTGGCCCTGCCCCTCTGCTCCCAGGGTCTGTGGCCTGCAGTGTCCTGATCTGCCCAGCAGCAGCATTGCGGCCCTTCATCGGGCCCAGGCTCCAAGGAAGGCCACAGCACCTTCCTACATGCAGTATAACCATTCTTAGGTTCTTATGTTACGTATCCTGAAATCAGCTGTAGTGCCTGGCCCCCACATGGTCAGATAAGATGGGCTATCCAGCTCTGCCCAGCTTGAGATGCATACATGAAGGAGGTGCCTGGCCAGACCAACCAGGTGATGTCCCTAACTGAGGAACTGGACCAGGATCCAGAGCAACAGCTTCCGCTATTTGAGTTTTCACATGAGAGATGCTGGCCTTGGGAATTATCAGTCATTCCAAAATTAGTCTTTAGCCCTTGGTTCTGAGCTTCCTTTGTTGTCCACATGGCCATAGACTTCACAAAAGGAAAAGGAAACTTCCCTGGGGGTTTCCAGGCCCAGCTCCCAGGTTCACAACCTGGAGTCTCCCTCCCTCAGGAACTATTGGAGGACACTCTCCCTGCACGTTGTGGTCCCCCTCATCTGAGCCACGTGCTGGCTTTAGACTCACTTACTCCCTTTCCAGCTGGGTCTGATTAATGACCAAGGCTGGCTGGCCCCACAGCCCTGGCTGTTAAAGGGACTGACCACCCTGTTGCAATATGTTTCAAAGTGAGCCTTTATTGAACAGTTACAGTTTTGAAGGGGAAAAGACTCACATGACTTTTTGTGAACTTTGATTTTGTCAGTTTTGTACAACCCCAGTGCCCTCCCCACAGTATGACAACAAAGAGATAAAAGCAGAAAATCCAGCACAGAAAATACAAGTTAGTGTTTTGCACAATGGACAGGCCACTACAGGGTTCCTGGGCGCAGGAGAGCCTGAGCATTGAGTCTGGATCCAGAATCAGCCTTTCATTGCACCCAAGGCAGAAGGGCTCAGCTCACAGGAGCTCAGGGGTGCTGCCGGATATGAGACTGCTCCAAACAGGGGTAAGTAACTTTAAACCAATTGCTGAGCTACAGCATTGCTCTATGTGCAGTCAAACTGCCCCTGCCTTGCTTGCTTGGGTTGGAAGGAATCTTTTCCTTCCATTTGATGGAACTTCCAAACTGGCCAGATGCATTTCTCTACCACCTCTCCCCCTGCCCTTGCTTTTCTTGCCTCTCTGAGCATTGATCTAATCTAGGATGTCATACTCCTATGTAGTGTTCATCTCCAGTGTCCACCACCTAATTCTATCTCAGTGCATGGAGGCTGGTTTGTAATGTTCTCTGCACCACCACTTGTCTATTCAGCAACAATATCAACAGAGAACAGAAAAATTCCTGAGGCACAAGTTCCTGTGAATAAGGCCAGGTTAACATCAACAGCAGCATCTTTCCTGACTTTGGGTCAGAGCTATTCCATTTCTTCTCCCAATGCACCACTGCTATGCACTGTGAGAGCCAGCTCACCACAGCAGCACCCCATCCTCACTGGGCACGTACTGCCAGTAGCAGGACCCCTCCTCTTACTCTCCCTGCTGATGGCTGCTCTGGTCTGGCCTGCCTCTTCCCAGGAATCGGCCCTCTGGACAAATCATGTTTAGTCCCACACCCCCGGCAATAACAAAGTTTTAAAAAAGTCTGATCCCTCCATCCAGTCTGACGGCCTTGATTTTGGCCACAGAGCTTCAACCCCCTTTTCTCAGGGCTTGAAGACATTCACAACCCCTTCACAGGGGCTTCCTGTCATCTTCCCTGTGGCTGGTAGGGGGAGCACAGGCATGCCCACCACACTGGGCTCCAGTGCAGGGACCTTGGATGAATGGACTATAAAATGGACAGAGAGCTGGCTAGATCATCGGGCTCAACGGGTAGTGATCACTGTCTCCATGTCTAGCTGGCAGCCAGTCACAAGCGGAGTACCCCAGGGGTTGGTCCTGGGCTTGGTTTTGTTTAACATCTTCATTAATGATCTGGAAGAGGGGGTAGATTGCACCCTCAGCAAGTTTGCAGATGACACTAACCTCGGGGGAGTGGTAGATACCTTGGAAGGTAGGGATAGGATACAGAAGGACCTAAACAAATTGGAGGATTGGGCCAAAAGAAATCTGATGAGGTTCAACAAGGACAAGTGCAGAGTCCTGCACTTAGGATGGAAGAATCCCATGCACAGCTACAGACTGGGGACCGACGAGTTAGGCAGCAGTTCAGCAGAAAAGGATCTGGGGATTACAGTGGATAAGAAGCTGGATATGAGTCAGCAGTGTGCCCTGGTTGCCAAGAAGGCTAATGGCATATTGGGCTGCATTAGTAGGAGCATTGTTAGCAGATGGAGGGAAGTGATTATTCCCCTCTATTCAGCATTGGTGAGGCTGCATTTGGAGTATTGAGCCCAGTTTTGGGCCCCCCACTATGAAAAGGATGTGAACAAGTTGGAGAGAGTCCAGTGGAAGGTAACAAAAATGATGAGGGGGCTGGAGCACAAGACTTATGAGGAGAGGCTGAGGGAACTAGGCTTGTTTACTCTGCAGAAGAGAAGAATGAGGGGGCATTTGATAGCAGCCTTTAACTACCTGAAAGGGGGTTCCAGGGAGGATGGAACTAGGCTGTACTCCATGATAGTAGATGACAGAACAAGGAGCAACGGTCTCAATTTGCAGTGGGAGAGGTCTAGGTTGGAGATTAGGAAAACATTTTTCTGTAGGAATGTGGTGAAGAACTGGAATGGGTTGCCAAGGGAGGTGGCAGAAGCTCCATCTTTAGAGGTTTTTGCGGCTTGACAAAGCCCTGGAAGAGATGATTTAGCTGAGGTTAGTCCTGGTTTGAACACAGGGTTGGACTAGATGACCTCCTGAGATCCCGTCCAACTCTAATAGTCTATGATTCTATAACAGGAGTCCAGGGTCACTCCACCAGAGTTGTTGCTGCCATTTCTCTGGCCTTCCATCTCCCCTTACAACAGCCTTCCTTTTCCCTGCAGGTCCCTGCTCCCAAACTTCCTCTGTGACTGCACCTTCCAACCCCTCCCCCATGGATTTCCCTATTAATTACATCTGGCCAATCTTCCAGGTGTAACCAGGTGGGCTAATTGGCCTGGCAGGCCCACATGCAATTTTCCACCATCTCTGTGGGGTAGCACCTCTAACCATGCATTTAGCAGTCATGTGTTTGCCTTCCACTCATAGGAACTATCCATTTTTCTGTTAAAGTTTGTTAGCTGCGCAGCACTATTACACAGGCAAAAGCCTTCAGAGGACAAATCCAATAATATGCTTTAAATGTTTACAATATAAAATCCTTGTTTGGCAGGAGTTCTGCCTATGTACATGCACATAGCCTTTTTATCTGAAATCGCCTATGGGAATGAAATTAATATGAAATATTGTTATTCTTAGGATGCTCATTCCAAGAATTTCCTTTTGTAGGTTTACAAGTGCCTGTTTTGCTTGGTCTTTGTAGAATATGTTCAATAGCCTTAATATCAGTAAGATGCTGCACACCGGGGTGCCATCTGTTCTGCCACAGGTGACAGGAGGATAGTTGCCTCAGAAATGCTTAGTAAAGTGGTTTGGCAGATGTCTCCGAGTTTCTTCAGTTTTTTACATTTTCTGCCAGTTATGCAGCAGAACCCCAGCCTAAAGACATATGAATGTGAAGTATTTTTAATAGTAAATAAAGGTGAACATTTCTACACAAGTCGCAGCCTTGTTGAGTTGAGTATGTGCCGTTACTACAGTGTGTCTAAGATTAAAATGTACAAGATGTTTCCTTTTTTATAATGCATTACTGCAGAAAGACAGCTATTCCCTTGTTAAAATGTGCTGCATTTCTGTGTATGTCCATTTGTTGAAGGTTTGGAAATGATTTTGCATCCAGTCATCCTTACCACTGAAGAAAAGTGGGAATGAAAGTTATTCTTCATGTATTTTCACCTGGATCTCCTATGATAAAAGCAAGACAGAGAGTGCCGTTGATCTGCTGCTCCAAAGCCAGAACAACATTGGGATCAATTAAATAGACCACACTACTTGCAGGACTGCAGAGATACATATCCAAGTTTGGACTGTAATCCATCCAAGTAATGGACAAGCACTGGCACATTCCTTTAG
The DNA here is from genome assembly GCA_007922155.1 of Mesoclemmys tuberculata. NCBI lineage: Eukaryota > Metazoa > Chordata > Testudines > Chelidae > Mesoclemmys > Mesoclemmys tuberculata. The sequence continues at coordinate 322,148 of ML675611.1, forward strand.
GTGCAGGCAATCTGTTTAAAAATGGGCACCAATTTAGACATTCCTGGCATTGCTAAATGTATATGGAGCCTAACCCTACCCCAGTGAAGTCAATGGCACTTTTGCCATTGACTTCAATGGGAGCTGGAATAGGTCCTTAAAGATCATAAGGAGCTTGCATCCACATACGTATACATGTTGTCACCGACAATGGTTGTTCATATTCACCCCCGTGGGTTTGGCTGATGTTCTACTCAATCATAAGACATTTTGCCCGCCTAATTAGAAAGTTGTCCTTGCTGTAAAAATTTCAGCATTTCTGCAGGGGTCAAATTGATAAAGATTACAATAAAACTTCTTAGAACACTTATTTAGAACTGTGACACGCCTTTTATACTGACATTGCCATCAGTAGAAACTTTGCAACTGTAGAGAAAACCTGAACTTACAGGAGAAACATGACAGAGTAAACCAAGGCTAACAGAGTAAACAAGTTTTGCTCCATGAAATGCCTCATAGTTGCAATGCCTCAATACCCTCTCAAGGTGGTCAGTGAGATTAGAGAAGAGCGCAGTACACTATTACTTTGTGTGGCAGACATCAGATGCCACCAAGTTATCCATGAAAATCTAGTTAAATGAAAATTACATGCCCCCAGAACATCAGTGCTTGCATAATACTTAAATTCCACCGAGCGCGTGAAATTCTCTCCAGTAGTCCTGTTTGAGGTTTGCAGAAAATCAGCTAGTTTTCCCTGATGTATACTACTTCTCCGTCAACTGAAATAAAAAGTGAGCGGAGGAAATACAAGTATATGGGCAACTGACTAAGCAAACACTTAACAGCGTGGTATAAATTCTCTTTTTTAATCAAAATTGTCTCTGCTCATTTGGCAATTGCAGTTTAGCGTGTTTGACAGGAGAAGGGCAGAAATTTTTATAGGATGCACATATTTGTAGGAATTCATTATACTAGTAAAATAGCTTTGTATTTAATGAATGAGCTGGAATGGCACCTGTGAACATGGCATGAATGGATTTATTAAGCAGATGCTTCACTGTTATGGAAGCAAAAGCTCTTCTTGCAGCTAGCACCTTGATCACATCATTCACCACAGAGTGGACTGATTTCAAATCAAGGCAATTTAAATCACCGGGGGAAAGCCTAGCTTTTAATAAACTTTTCCATTTGTACTTCAGTTATTTTCTAAAAAAAGGTTCATTTTCACTGATTGATATAGCTAATAAACATGTTGATTTACAACTAAATAGAGCCTTTACACTAGATTTGGTACATCTATTTACTACCTTGTAGAGTACACTATAACTTTATGCATTTATTTAAGCAATCTGAAAATATTAAGCTATATAATTATCAGCCTTTGCACATTTTTAGTACGTTAGACAATGGTGAATGATATATTGCTTATTTTATAGATAATTAACTTTCTGCTTATGATTTAGCTGAGAATAGTCCTGCATTTAGCTGTGGATAGTCCTGATTTGAGCAAGGGGTTGGACTAGATGACCTCCTGAGGGCCCTTCCAACTCTAATATTCTATGATTCCATGATTTGTGTCAAACTACATTAGAATGGTAACTGGAATTTAATTAAACATACAACACAGCATATACAATTTATTTTTATTAAACAAAACAGCCTTAAATATTTTGGATGCATAGCTTCTATTATCAAAACATGTTTCACATTTACAATAAATTATTTATTTAATGGAACACGGTGATTAACTGCAGTCAGTGAATTAAAGTGATTATTTCAGGTCTTCCTGGAGAAATTTTCAAATATTCCTAAGTAAAAGTTACTAGGGCTCTTAAAAGCAAGACAACAGTCTCAAAATTCCTTTGGCTGTCCTTCAGACTTTTAAAACAAGTAGATCGCACTCTCCTTGTTTTTTATTCATACACTGAAAGAGAAAGACAAGTTTTCCTGCTTTTTCAACTCCCAGATGGTTTCTCATCTTGGAATTAATTGTTCCAAATGATGAAACTTTTCTCTGCCTGCAGAAGAGAATAGCTGGTAACTAATAAATTAATCTATTATAAGAGCTGGATATAAGACTATTACTGGATAGTGGACCTCAAGGGTCATCTAGTCTAACCCACTGCCAAGACACAGGATTTATTGGGTCTAAACCATCCAAGACAGATGGCTACCCAGCTTCCTTTTGAAAACGTCCAGTGAAGGTTCCTTCTATGACCTCCCTAGACAGTCTGTTCCATTATCCTACTGTTCTTAGAGTTTGGAAGTTTTTCCTGAGATTAATCTAAATCTGCCATGCTGTAGTTTGAACCCATTGCCTCTTGTCCTGCTTTCTGTGGCAAGAAAGAACAACTTTTCTCTATCTTTTTATGGCAGGCCTCAAGCGTTTAAAGTCCACTATCATATCCCCCATCTCCTCTTCTTCAAACTTAACATACCCAGTTCCTTCAGCCTTTGCTCATATTGCTTATATTCTATCCCTCTGGTCATCTTTGTCACTCACCTCTTGATCTTTCCAGTTTCTGAACAGCCTTTCTATACAGCAGTGATCAAAATTGGACACAATACTCCAAGTGAGACCTAAGAGCACTGAGTAGAGTGGTACTATTGCCTCCCGTGAATTGCATGTTATGTTCATGCAATCCAAAATTGCACTTTTTTTTTTTTTTGGCAACAGCATTGCTCTGTTGACTCATGTTGAAGTTCTGATCTACCACAACTCCCAGATCCTTCTCAGCAGTGCTGCTGCCAAACCAGTTATAACCCATTTTGTAATAGTTCATTTGTTTTTTCTTCTCTAAGTATAGCACACTACATTTGTCTTTCTTGAATTTCATTTCGTTGGCTATAGCCCAGTTCTCCAGTTTATCAAGATGCCTTTGAATTATAGCTGTCTTCTCTGAAGTGTTTGCAACCCTTCCCCTTTCCAAGCTTTGTGTCATATGCAAATTTGATCAGTAGGCTCTCTATTCCTCCATGAAGGTCATTAATAAAGATATTAAACAATAGTGGACCCAGAACAGATCCTTATAGAACCACACTTGAGACTCTCTCCAATCTGACATCATTTCATTAATTGCTATTCTTTGTGGCTATTTCTTTGATTAACCACTTTTATATCCACTTACTGGTAGTTCTACTAAGCCCGCATCTCTTCAGCCTAATCATCAGTATCAGTACCTGATCATTCATTTCCTGGCGGTCATAATTTCATGAACCTTCACAGGAACTTCCCACCTCCACCCTTATTCGGAATGCCACTGGAAATGTGAGTATGAAAAAATTAGAAGTACTAGGACTGGACACTTTGGTTTTTCTAACCATTGCAATTTCTTAGAATCATAGAAGATTAGGGATGGAAGGGATCTCAGGAGGTCATCCATTCCAACCCCTTGCTCAAAGCACGCCCAACCCCAACTAAGTCACCCTAGTCACGGCTTTGAAAAGCTGGGCCTTAAAAACATCTAAGGATGGAGATTCCACCACCCCTCTAGATAACCCATTCCAGAGCTTCACCACCCTCTTGTGAAAAAGCTTTTCCTAATATGCAGTCTACACCTCCCCCACTGCAACTTGAGACCATTGATCCTTGTTCTGTCATCTGCCACCGAGAACAGTCTAGCTCCACCCTTTCTGGAATCCCCCTCCAGGTAGTTGAAGGTGCTATCAAATCCCCCCTCACTCTTCTCTTCTGTAGGCTAAAGAAGCCCAGTTTCTAATGCAGCCCAACATGCCATTAGCCTTCTTGGCAACAAGAGCACACTGTTGACACATACCCAGCTTCTTAGCCACTGTAACCCCCAGGCCCTTTTATGCAGAACTGCTGCCTAGCACATCAGTCCACAGTCTGTAGCAGTGCATGGGATTCTTTCATCCTAAGTGTAGGACTCTGCACTTGTCCTTCTTGAACCTCATCAGATTTCTTTTGCCCAATCCTCCAACATACCTTGGTCACTGCGTATCTTATCCCTACCCTTGAGCATTTACACCACTCCCCCCAGCTTAGTGTCGTGTTTGCTGAGGGTGCAATCCACCCCATCCTCCAGATCATTAATGAAGCTGTTGAACAAAACCGGCCCCACGACCAACACCTGGGGCACTCGGCTTGATACCAGCTGCGTAGTAGACATTTAGCCTTTGATCAATACCCATTGAGCCCCATGATCTATCCAGCTTATAGTCCATTCATCCAACCCATACTTCTTTAACTTGCTGGCAAGAATACTATGGGAGACTGTTTCAAAAGCTTTGCTAAAGGCAAAGTATATCACATTCACCGCTTTCCCCACGTCCACAGAGTCAGTCATCTCCTCAGAAGGCAATCAGGTTAGCCTGCTGGAGGCTAAAAATTGAATTGAATGTAATAGATTTCTATGCACAGATAAGAGCCCAGAGAGGTCTAGGACAATTCAAAAGGATTGTTTTTTGATTTTGAAGTTGTGGGCTATGTAACAGACTAGGACAGAACTCAAACACTCCTTACTGATGATGACGGAACCTGTCTGTTCTTTGCACTGCTCCCTTGCAGGAGGTCTCCAAGCCCTTAGCAAGGCAAGCTGAGTCTCAGCACCTACCGTTACAGATGGAGACAGTGAGGCAACTGGCTTGACCAAGCATCCCAGCTGGTGAGTGGTAGAGTGAGAACAGAACCCAGGTCTGGTGACTCCTGGTTTAGTGCCCTTTCCCTCCCCTCACTGATGTCTAGAAACTCCTTTACCTGTTCCAATCACATTGCTACTCACATGGCCACTCAAAATTTATACTCAGCTAAGCTTGCTAAAAACATACTATGCCAACAATGCAATCCTCTGATTAAAAGGACAGCCAACCACAAAGAATTACTTTTAGCTTCCTGATTTCCAAGAGAAACCATATTCATTGTTGAAATTCATAAATCATAATTCATCAAAAGACATTAAAACATACCAAGTAGTATAGCTCAACTATTTGCCTTGAGTTCTGTTTTAACAAGAACTGGAATTGCAGTTTCTTTCCCTGTAGTGTTTAATACAATGCAAATTTAAAGTGGCCATTCTCAGGTGGACCAGAGAAGTCTTTGAGAGGATAAGCAGGGAAGGTGGCACAAAGAAAGAAAACATCACCTACTTACCTTGCCAGTGTTAAGTGGGAACCAGCAAAAGGAATCTTTCAAATTTTGTGCATAAATGTACATGGGTGTTACATGCACACAGAGTGCTCCTCTTGAATGCAGTGCAACAGCAACTATCTTCATGAGAAGCCTCATGGCAACAGCAAAACAAACTAGCATTCAATCATTAGATCATTGCCACTGATTAGCCACACTTAGCACAGTCAGGACAATGCTAATCCCTGTGGATGAAGCTCACCTCTGACAGAGAGCCATTGCAAGTCCAAAAGAATTCAAAGGAGATGTGAGAGTCGTATGTGCCTTATGCTGGTCCTCTACCTAAGGCTGAATTTCAGCCAGAGAGATTAGCAATGTTAGTGGCTGAAAACAAATTGTTTAAAATATAATTTACAATATGCCCAGTGGATGATATATGCCTTGTTTTCTTGGACAGGAGCAAGACAATCCTGCCAGCATTCTCCCATTCAGCTCCATAATTTTTCTACTTTTCTTTGCTGAATTCCACCTCACCTTTCTTTTCAGTTCTTGCCAGGTATGTCTGCACCCTGTCACATGCTTCTCATATGGAACAGGGACAAGACTGTACAACTGGATACTTGAAATTTTGAAGGTTGGCTTCTCCATCTCAAATTGGAAAGTGCAGCAGATGATGCAAACAGAACGTATCCTGTGGTACCTGGCCTAGGAGAACTGAAAAAAAGAGAAAAAAATGACAGTCAATTTATTTCTCTGTAGCCCGTAGAACCAGCCTGCTTGCTTGCATTATATATATATCTTTTCTTATAGATTTGAGTTGGTTGGTGTGGTTATAATAGAGTTACGTCAAGTTTTTATTAAAGTAGTTTAGCTGTAATGCAAGGTACTTTACAGGCCTCATTCTGTAAGACAGCTACACAGTTAGCATACATATACTTGGGACCTTTCTCCTAGATAAGTGTTATTGAAATAAGACAGAAATAGTCACAACCTTTACTCTAGAGAGATCAGGAGCATCAAAACAGGGGATTTTGTTGGAGGTTACACCCCAAAGAATCTTTAAAAGTACACCGCAAAACCGCAAGAAGGGCTAGGAACAAAAAAGATGAAGTTGAAAAGACCAACTGAAACCACCTGGAAAGGATGTACTAGGTCAGCAATATGCACAAACTTGCCAGCCTACAGAATAAGTGTACCCCCAATAATTTGGGGTGATAAATCCACCTTTGGGCTTAGGAGGAAGGATACCCATTCTTTGGGGTATAAGAAGGAGCAGATGGAGCTATTTGGGGCAATCGATCGTCAGCTACTCCTCCTTGAAGTTTCTTTTAGTTAGTGTTAAGATCTTAGTTCTTCATTTTATACTTAGTCTTGTTTTGGTAAGTGTTAGTCTTATAGCTCTTAGCTTTTGAGCAGTGCCTACTGCACCACTCTACCCAAGCTGGGGAACCAGACGTCAACCTCAACCAGGTCATCAAGGAAGGGTGTGAGTATATTAATCCAAAGCACGTTATAGAAACAGATATCACATAGACTAGATAAAAATATATCATTTAGTGTAAGGTTGTATTACTCATTTTATTATTCATTCTCTGAATCAGTTTGTCATTTCATCAATTCATCAATCATTTTATATTTTCTGTTATTTTAATAAAACTTATAAAATTATACAAATTTCATTATCTCTGAGAACTTTCTATCATACACCCCGGGGTCCCTTATAACATACCTGGAGCCTGGTTCGGGACATGAACCTTATCTTCTGATCAGATCAACTGGCGAGCCTATAACCCATTAAAATAAATAAATCACCCCAAAATCAGGCTACACAGCATTTTAAAAGTTCCCTGTATACCTCTGGAGATACATTGCACCAATGAAAATGGGAAAATGGAGATTCCTTTTTCAAATAATCTCAAGGGGTGAAGCATGGGTCCCTAACTGAAGTCATTCATTTGCAGAGCTCCCTGCGGTGAAATCTGACCTGGAATGGGTTATCTAGGGAAATGGTGGAGACTCTATCCTTAGAGGTTTTTAGGGCCTGACTTGATAGATCCCTGGCTGGGATGACTTAGTTGGGGTTGGTCCTGCTTTGAGCAGGGGGTTGGACTAGATGACCTCCTGAGGTCCCTTTCAAGCCAAATCTTCTATGACTCTATGATTCTTGTTTACATTATGAATTGTATATTGTTTTTGATAGGAAAGAAACTCGTTCTGCCCTAATTGCAAGGGAAAAGTTAAATAAATACAGTATTGTTTTATGAACAAAAGTAGATGGTATTGGAAATTACTTCTGCAATGCTATGTTTTGATTCATAATGGAATATATAGTTATTAGAACTTATTTCTATTTTAAATAATTCAGTATTTCTCAGAGAAACACCCATGCAGGGCTGTGTCCTACTCTTCGGAGCCTCAGATACCAGCAAGTGACTCCTTTAAGAGTTAACTGTCTTGGGGTTTTATATTGCTGCCCATTTCAGTATATGAATGCCTTCCATATACAATCAATAGCAAGAGTGGGTACCCAGTGGACTACACAGTGTCCTTGGCATTCTTCCCTTTTGGGGGATGAAGCTCTGCTTAGGGTTGAATTAGTGGCTGTGAGTGTTTGATTTTGTTAATCCCCACCCATTTTTTGTTGGTCATTTGGCATGGTTTAGGGGATGGTTGTGTTGTGTGTGTCATTCTCACAGGGGAAAGGCTATTTTGAAGAAGAAGATTTTGCAGCATTTCCTAGAACTGGTCAGATCTGAATCCCCTTAGCAAATTGGGAATGTTGCTCCAGAGCCAAATCCCCTAAGATGAGGCACTTTGTCCCCAACTCCCATTCGCTTTGTGGTCTGCATTGCCCCCGGGGTGTGAAGGTGTCTGGACAGCTCAGATGGAAACATGGTCTCTGATGTACCTGGAGCTTGATCCCTTAATTCCTTTGAAAATTAGGACCAAGGCCTGAAACTGGCACCAAAAGCTGCCTGAGAGCCAGTGGAGAGACTTGAGCACGAGTCTGATGTTCTCATGGCCTCCTGAGCCATGGAGCAGGGCAGGTAGCTGCATTCTGTGCCAGCTGGAGCCTGGCATCCAGCACCAGAGAGTGACAAGAACCCAGCCTGGCGGGAATGGGTGTGTAGGTCACGGGGACTGGTCTCTCATCCAGGAGGAAGGAGCGAGGTTTGGAGATAAAAGGATCTCTTTTGACAGGCTGATGCTACATGGTCATCCAAGGGTAGTGAGATGTCAAACAGACACCAAAGACTTTGCACTACTTCGAGAAATGGGAGCTATGAGCTTTTGATGGGAGGTGGCAACAACATCTCGGCTACAGCCAGATTTCTGAAGTGTTTTCAGTGGGGGGTTATTTCCTTTGACATTTTTTGGAGTTTGGTCACATGTTCCTATGGGAGAAAGTGTGCTAAAGATTGTCACTTAAATATCGACAGTGACGATTGTTATACCTTCTGTCATGGATTCACTCATCCACCCAATCCAATTCCACGTTCTGCTATCATCTGGGTTTATGCTGCACTCATCACTGTAGTCTCTGAGCACCCACAAATTGTGCACGACCAACATATGACCAACATCTGTCACAGATTGTTTGTTCTCTCATCCTCTCCCAAGAGGGACAATTATGTGCAATGGAGTGTCTTGTTTTGACCTTTTTTTTTTAAATCTCACACACATAGGTTGCCACATGCTTATGTTAGACAAGGCAAGATCAAAACAATGACCCCGAACTTACAATGAAGAATCTCAACCCAGCAGAAAATCAAACTGAATATTTTAAGATTCAGAATTTTCCAAACAAGCTATGTCCTCATTAGACAACTTCCCAAAGGCACCATCTTCAGCAATAGGTAGTCAGCATTGCTTAAATGTTAATGCTTCTGTCAATTTAAAATGTCACTTTATTGGAATCAGGTGAAGACAAACTTCATATTTACAGGATTCAAGCCACAACCTGGCTTGGGGACAGACAGTGAGCTAAAGAACTGGTCCCTCAGGAGTGGGATTTTTCCAACCGGGCAGTCCCCGAGAATGAAGGGGGTGGAGAGCTGGCTCCCATCTGACCCTGAAGGCCCAGAATAAGGGGATTCTTAGGGAGATGTGGCTGGCTGGAGCATTGCTGCACTCCAAAATTTTCTCTGGAGCCACAGCCAACAGGGTGCAGTTTAGAGCAGCTTCAGAGATCCACGTTGACTCCAGAATCAAGGACCTGCTAACAGCTCCAACTAGCAGATACTTGGTGTATTCAAGGATTGAGTGCAGAGAGAAAAGGCCATTTTTATACAAAGGCCAGAGGAAAATCAATAATGTGACTGACTTGGATTAGACACCATCACGTATCTAACTGCAAGAATGAGACGTGCTACCTGGGAACATTGTCATTGCTTGTGTTTGTGAGACATGCTCCCCAGCTGATCCAAGAAGGCAAGACTGCAGCTTTGCTACCCATCCCTTAGTGCACAGTAGAACTCCCACAAACAGGGGAAGAAAACACAGGTGTATGGTGGTGCTGTGTAACTCTGGTTTTTGTAGTGGAAATTAAATGAACTCATCTGCAATCACTGGGACAATAGCTGTAGTTCCAGAGGAACTGGATTATTAAACAGAAGGCAAATGAGAAGTCTGCAAGCGATTAATAAATACTAATTTCCCTGTGTATTCCAGGGCTGCAATTATTATACTCACATCATTATTAGCCTGCTCACGAGGGCTATAAATCCTCCAAATCAATTATTCCGGCTACAGTTTTGTTAGCATATCAGTAGCTATTTTAACACCTGAAGAATCCATGAACTGCTGAGTATTTATCTTATTTAAACTATAATTAGTACTTAAGGTCCTGATTAAACAGAAACTCTGAGCACGTACTTAACTACTAGAGGTACATTCCCAACCTGATCATATTATCCGCTCCGCCACCTCTGACTGAATTTGGCCCAATTGCTCTTGAAAAGCTGAAGAAACTCTGAAAAGTATTAGTGCCACAACCTGTGAAATGGATCCATGCCTCTCCTGGCCGGTGAAAACCACTGGAGAACCATCTCATTAGTAATGGGCATAACCAATAAACTGCTTCAGAAAAGCAGTTACCAAACTCCTTGAAAAAAATGCAATAGCTCGCTGAATCCTCCAGAAGCCAACCCTCAGCTCTGAAGATCTCTTCAACCATCATTTCATCTTCAACCTCCAAACCTTCCAAGTGAAATTCCATGAGTTCAGCTGCCAGCGCTATATGGAGAGTACTCAGCTATATAACTCATACACAGTTAATGAGAATCCCCACTGCTGGGATGTCAGATATGCCTACAAGAAATCATGTCTTGGATGAAGGGCAGCTGGCTCAAGTTAAATCCAGGCAAGGCTGAAGTGACAGTGGAAAATAGAACAGATGCATTTATTTGAATAATAGATGACATTTAAAAATATTTTATATCTAGGACTAATTAACATTCACTTCTGCTATACTTGCACTGTTCATTGACTGATTTACTAATAACTTAATTTCTCGTTTTGTCATCCAGAGAGAATTCATACTAATTGTACTTAATGGACTGTGAGCTACTGAAATATTTAGAGTCAGTTGTATTAAAAACAAAATATGCTTCCTAATGGAATAAAGAGATAACTGGTAAATCAATGCAGATATAAGCTATCTAGGATCACTGAGCCCATAACAACTTAATGGAAGAAATATGTTCCATACAGTACGCTAGAGCCATCAAAAATAAATAAGTACAAAGACTGATGCAGCAAACTGATATGTGAATAAACTGAAAGTCAGACTATTTCTTTACTGACAACTATCTCGCCTCAAAGGGCAGAGAACATTTCCATGGAATGTTACCATACCTGATTTCACAAAGAACTTGTTTTTTTTCATTCAGCATGCATTTCTCTTCCTTTGGCACTATCCCTTAAGGCACACAGCTGGCTTCCTTGTGCATTTAGCATCAGCATGAGACTCTACTTTTTAAAAAGATCATTTTGTGAGTTTATCCTAAATATCAATAACTTGTGATCTACCCTATCCCTGAATTTATTTTTCTCAAGTTACCCCATCATGTTCATGCAGTACTGTTACATTTTCCATAGAACGTCTGATTTCTAATTGCATCTTATAACTTTCCTCAGTAAAGATCCGAGATATGAATCCTTTAGTGGCATTTATTGTCAGGTTGTGATCTGTGTGGATACAAATGACAGGTAAGAAGTAACCACCCACCTAAGGTTGAGCAATCCTCTCTGAGCTCTGAAACAATCAGCTTTGAAATGAAGGGAAGTGCTAAGCATTTGGGAAAGTTGTTGCATGCTTTGCAAGGGGAGAGACAACTTTCAAGCAGTAGCTTACCACAGCATGACGGGGAATCAGAGAAGCGCTCATCCCACGCTCCTTACAAGGTGCACAGGGATTCCCTCAGCTCCCTGGCACACTCCACAGTCAAGTGACCTCACGGAGACCTTTTGCTCCTGTTCACCTTACAAAGGGAGTCCTGGCTTCCCTAGGCACTTTGTAAGGTCAGGCGCATGACTGAGCCAACGCCCGCACCACCCACACTTTCAGTAGACGTTTCACTCCATGAGCCACTTAGTCACACTGACATCCACAGCAGTCCTCAGCAACAGTACACATCATAAACTTGGCACAACACCAGCACGTGCTTGGAAAGCTCAGAATCCAGTTACAGCAAGACCAAATATACTGGAACACGCAAGGACACTCAGTGGGGGTGCACTTCCTGTCAGAATCTGCCTTTAGGCTCCCTTGATGATCTGACAGCAGGGTACTTGGTTTAAACAGCTACCAGGACTTATTTTATAAAGCTGAAAATTATTTCCACCCCCACTGCCTTGTACACTTGAAACAATGGAAGCAGCTTTTACCCAAACTTTCTGGAATGATGACTCTTTGGGCAGAGACCAAGCCAGTAACATTTCAGTTCCAAAAGCGAAAGTTACAAAATTATGAGCAAGTGAAAAGAGGGGATTGGAATGAAAAACATTCTGCAGCCTAAATTACAGATTCAGGTTGACAGACTATTTTTAGGTTATCAAAGAAGATTAAAATGGTTTCAATATGTGACATAAATCTGAAATAGCCTGATTGCTGTCCTAAAATTGTAGTACTTTACCAAGTAAAAATAGAGAGTTTAAGCAAAAAACAGTTGTTTGTGGATTCTCAAACAGAATATACATTAAAGATCTGAATGTCTCTCCATTAAAATCATAACACTCTTTATTTCTATAGACAGATATTGCAAGTATGTTTAATAGCAAATGGGTTAATTCTACTCTCTTGACACAGAGTACATGATTAGGGCTGACTCAATGCCTTTCATGGATGATTCTATATACTGTCTCTTTGCTTTTAACAGCAAAGAGTTAGTATATAGGGGGCTGGAGAACATGACTTATGAGGAGATGCTGAGGGAAGTGGGCTTGTTTAGCCTGCAGAAGAGATGAGTGTGTGTGTGGGCGGTGGGGGATTGATAGCGGCCTTCGACTATCTGAAGGGGCATTCCAAATAGGATGGCGCTAGTGGTGACAGAGGACAGATGAAGGAGCAATGATTTCAAGTTGCAGTGGGGGAGGTGTAGGTTGGATATTAGGAAAAAACATTTTCACTAGGAGGGTGGTGAAGCACTGAAATAGGTTACCCACAGAGGTGGTAGAGTCTCCGTCCTTAGAAGTCTTTAAGGTGTGGCTTGACAAAGCCCTTGCTGGGATGATTTAGGTGGGGTTGGTCCTGCTTAGAGCAGGGGGTTGGATTAGATGACCTCCTGAGATACCTTCCCTAATCATTTATGATTCTATGAAAGACTAAGACCTGGTCTACACTACAAAGTTATGTTGACATAAGCTGCCTTGCATTGACTTAATTGTGCATTGGTCTACACTTAAATGTGTCTCCCACTGATGTAAGTGGCCCATTACACCACAGTAGCAACATCTCTGTGAACAGTGTTGAGCCAAAGTTGATGTATGGAGATCAACACATCATGCGTGTAGATGCTGCATTACCTACATCATCTGTAACAGTCCTCCAGAAGCTATCCCACAATGCCCCACACTGTCTGCTCTGGGCACAGTTGTGAACTCCATTGCCTGGGGTCCTGTACATGGAAGCTCCCCCTTTGTGAGTTTTTAAAATCCCGTGACTTTTTAAAATTCCTTTTCCTAATTGCCCATCTTGTGAGCACACCTAGCAGTTCTGCATTGCTGAGTGCAACAACTCAGCTGACCATTCTGGCTGCTCACCACGACCGCTGCGGTGACTGGCACCATGCACAAGCAATCCCAAGCAGAAGTGAGCATGAGCATGTCGTTTTTAAAACTTTAGAGGAGCAAGGGGAGTGAGTTCTGCACCTTACCTTTCACTTCCACAGAGAATAGACTGACAACAGCACCTCTCTGTTTATCAGCAGCTGCTGCACAGTGGACTTCAGGGTCTCCTCCTCCACACCTAGAGAATTCCTGAGCCAGAGAAGGAGGAGAAAGAAGAGGACTTGGGATGACATGTTCAACAACCGAGTGATTGTGAGCACAGGACCTGGAGGGTGAACACTGGTGGCAGCCTGGAGAAGGACAAAGTGGTGAGGATAAAGGCGCAGAAAAAGGAAAGGGAGATGCCCCAGGACATAATGGGGCTTCTCAGGCAGCAAACACAGATGTTGCAGACTCAGGTGAACCTGCAGGTCCAACAATTCTGGGCTCGCCTCCCTGTGCTGCCCATTGAGAACTCAATCTGAATAGCCCCCTTGCACATGGCATCACTACATTCCACGTGGCTGCACTCCCCTTATCACGCCACCGCAGGAGACAGTAAAGACAATCAAAGCTTCACGTACACTGACCTGTTGGTGTAGATGCCACTGAAATGGACAAAAATGTTCTTTCCCCTTTGTAAATTCTGTTCTCTTAATCTGTTAAATTAAAATATTTTGGGTTTTTTTGCACTGAATTCTGTTACAAAATAAATGTCTATTGTTTAAAACACGACGCATCTTTATTAGTTTGCAACATCTGCTACTAAGTTCTTAGCCGGTCTTAAAGCCACCCAACTACCTGTTGCTGGCAGTGTGATGCAACTCAAAGGATAAGCCACAAAGAAAATTAATAGATGTATTGACAATATTACATTCCTACCTCTACAGCAATCACCACACAATTCCTAACAGGCCACAAAAGAGCATGTCTGGATAAAGCACAGTATAAAAACGTTTTACTGTGGCTCACTGTTAAAATGGCCTTTCAACGCCTCCCTGACCCGTAGAACTCCACACTCAGCTCTTCTAATAGCCCTTGTGTCTGGCTGTTCAAACTCAGGAAACAGCTGTTCCACTTCTGCCCTCCACCCTGGTGGAAAAGTTTCCCCCTTTGCTTCACTTTTTACAAGATATTATACAAGACCCAGCAGGCAGCTATAAGCATTGGGGTATTTTTCTCACTAAGATCCAATCTTGTGAGTAAACAATGCCAGTGTTGTCCCTTCAAAGGGCCAAAGGTATGTTCAACTGTCATTCTGCACTTCCTGAAATGGTAACTGAATAGTTGAATTGTTCCCTTGTGCTGTCAAGGTGGCTGGTGTACAGCCATAAGGCAGGGGAGTGAGGGGTAGGCTGGATTGTCCAGGATCACTATTGGCATTTCAACATTTTTCCAATGGTAATCAGCTAGTTGGGAAAGAAAGTGCCTGCTTGCAACTGTCTGAATAGTCCTGTGTTCTTAAAGATGCTGTCGTCATGCACCTTCCCTGACCACTCCACGTGGATGTCAGTGAATCTTCCCCATTGATCCACCAATTCTTGCATAACCATAAAGAAGTTCCATTTCTGGGGATGTACTCTACGGCAAGGTGCTCTGGTGCCAAAACAGGGATGTGTGTGCAGTCTATCACTCCACCATAGTTTGGGAACCCTCTTGCTTCCAGTCTATCCTTGATGTCCTGTACTTTGTCAAGAGTCACAGTCCTGCATTGCAAGAGGAGATTAGTGGCTCTCCACACTTGCATGACAATGGCCCCAAAGGCGGATTTCCCAACTTCAAATTTATTTCCAGCTGACCGATAACCATCTGGCCTTTCAAATTTCCACAGTGTGATTGCCACATGGTTCTCCAGTGTCACTGCAGCTCTCATTTTGATGGCACTAAGCCAGATGACTGGGGTGTGCTCAGCACAGATTGAGGAACATCCTTCCTCATCGACTGTCTCCTGCATCTCATCTGGAGATGTTTTTCAAGAGGTGGACTGAAACTATCAGAAGGAGGGACAAACACCCCAAGACCCCCTTTCTTTCTCCTTGCCCATTGCATTCACCACACCTGGGGAGACAAAGGAAGCACTCATTGGACTGTCTGGGAGAGGTCCTGACCTCAGAGTTTGGTCAGTGATCTGCTGGTGCATATGGTGAGAAATTCTGCTTGAATCTCATCGTTTGTTAAGTTAGGCACTAGTGAATATCTTATCTTTGTTTTCCTTGTAACCATTTCTGACTTTTATGTCTCATTACTTGAACTCACTTAAAATCTCTCTCTTTGTAGTTAATAAACGTGTGCTATTGTTTATCTAATCCATTGTATTCATGTTGAAGTGTCTGGGTAACTCCAGTTGGGATAACAAGTTGTGGACATATTATTTCCTCAAAAGAGGAAGAGACAGTCTATTTGTACTGTCTAGCAGAGCTGGGCAATACAGAATATAGGTCTCTGGGGGAAAATCTGGGACTGGGAGTGCGTTGGGGTAATTTTTAAGGCTGACAAGAGCCGAGGTGTGACTAGCTGGCTGCAGACATGGCTGGGAGTGACTCACTTGCTGAAGGCTGTTTGTAAACAGCAAGGCATTGTAAAGGGCACCCCGGGTACAGGGCAGGGGGACCGAGCTACTAACTGGCCTGGATTGTACCCTGGTATGTCATAGCACCATAGTGACCTCCCTTTGTATGTAAAAGGAAAAACTGCTCTCCCAGCTGCCTCAGGCTGCTAGAAAGTGCTGTGTTTTTAACGGTGAGACCTGTAGGTAAGACCAGATTGCATATGAATACCCAGTAATGTGGGCCAGGATAAACTGTCACATTAATAGGCAAACAAAGGAGCCATTTCATCTGTGGCACGGGCAGCTGTGATCCAGTGCTCAGTGTAAGACACCTCTGAATGAAAGGCATGTCCTGCTGAGTTGTGGGAGGATTCTTGATGGCAGCTTTCAGCAACCTAGACTCACGCTCTGCTGTCTCTTTTGTGAGCATTTCACGTGTGTGCTTTGCTGTTTGCTTTAATCTAAAACAAATCCTCTCAAGAGAAAATCCCTTCCTTACCTTCCCATCACTGTTGTTCTTTTAGATGTGTTGCACAGATCCTTTACACTGCAGGGGTGTGTGCATATTGTGCACTGGTGCTGGAGAGCTTTCTTCAGTGGTACTGTAGGGATGGCCATGTAAACTCCTGGCCTTCCCTCATGCTCTGAGCTGAGTTTATAAAGGGCGGAACTGCCTGGCTCATCCTTCAGCTCTGTCTAATTAGAATCCAGATGATAGACTCCAACACGCTGGGGAAGAAGGGTGGGTCACGTAAGGGACACAGGCAACACACCTCAAAGAACAACAGTTCTGAGAAGGTGAGTAACTCTTTTTCATCTTCAAGTGGTTGCATGTGTGACCACAGGAGACACCAAAGCTGTTTTCACTGACGGTGGGGCTGGTGGTCTCTTCAGAAGAGGGGCTGTAGGACTGATTCCCTACATTTGGATCCTCCCTCGAAGACATAGTAATTGCACAGTGTCTAGCAAACGTGTGACCTTAAAACCGTGGAACTGCTGTGCAAATGTCAAAGATGGCGGAATTTGTGGGAAACGTGCCTAAGACCAAGTGTGCCCTAGCTGAGTGGCTTGGTAACTGTTCAGATGTCATGAGACCTTTAGCAGCAATGCAAATGGTCATCCTTTCAGAGAGCTGTTGTGGTGTAACAGGATGACCTCTCATTTGTTCTGCATAGGACACAAAGAGTGGAGAAGACACCCAGAAAAGCTTCTTCTACCATGATAAAAAGCTAGGACTCTGTACACATTTAAAGTGTGTTGCTTTCTGTGAGCATGTGGCTTGAGGAAAAACAGACCAGTCAGAATATTGACTGACTGATCTGGAAGAGAAACTATGCTGAAAAGAAACTTAGGTGAGGTCTGAGCAGCATCTTCTCCTTGTAGAATACAGTCTAGGGCAGGGGTGGGAAAAATACAGCCTGTGGGCCGCATCCAGCCCGTCCAACATTTCCGTCCAGCTCACCATGCAGGGGTGAATGCCGGCCCACCCAATCTCTTGTTTCTGCTGCCTACGCTCTGTTTAAACTACCCTGGAGCATCAGGCATCTTTCGGCCAGTCTCTACCCAAACTTCTGCTTCCGGCCACGTGACCGGAAGTGGCCCAGGCCACAACAACTTACCAGAATTTGTGGATCCATTACCAGGGCATGTGACTGCCCCTCTTTTGCAGAGGTGAGGGCTACAAAGGAAGCCACCATCATGAAGAGCTGTAACAAAGAGCAAGAGGCTGAGGGCCAAATGGAGGTCTTTTTAAAGCTGACAGAACTGAATTCAAGGCCAGAGGGGGAGGTGGGTCCCTGAGAAGTGGGAACACCTATCCAGGCCTCTTAGGAATCTGGTTTCCATGGGATTAAAGAAAACAGCCCTTCCAGTAAGAAGCAGATATCTGATCTCTCGCTTTTATGCTATTACTCTATTTCTGCTGAAATGTAGCTTAAAATGTGATTGCAACTGTATGTGCTTCTCCCAATCAGTCACTGTGTAGTCAGCATTGACCCCTTCCCTGGGTTTTAGCTTTAACAACAATGATATTTACAACATAATTTCAGCTCAACCATTCTCCCCAGGCTTGGTGGCTTTTCAGGATTGCTCAGCCCATACCCTAGGCCTTCTCTGTTGGAGAACCTTGCTTAGCTCTGACTTTATATCT
>ML675611.1:356128-387332 GCA_007922155.1 Mesoclemmys tuberculata
ATTCCAGAACTTCACTCCCCTAATGGTTAGAAACCTTCGTCTAAATTAAATTAGGGTTAACAACCTTTACTTATCAAAATAAAGCAACATGGCATAACAGACTGAAATTAAACATAAACCACAGGGGCAGTTGAACAAACCAATTAATAAAAACAGTATTCACTATTAAACTTGCCTACCAGGCATTCACAGTGCCATTTACCCCACCTCTGGCGTGTGCACTCCCCCCGAGTTCGGACCCTGACCCCGTTCTTGCGTGGGCGCTTGAAGTTCTGCAGAAGGAGAGAGCGCTCGGTGGGTTCACTGCACCAGTTCAGCCACAGCACCAGACTGGAGATTGGCAGTCCTGGCCCTGCTCGAAGGGACTGGGTCTTGGCCTCTTCTCCGTCCCTGTCAGTCTCTCTGCTGCACCTTCCTCAGGAGCCCTCTGCAGCTCTGTGCTCGATCCCCACGTCAGCAGGCTCCCGGCAGCCGCGGTCAGAGGCAACAGCAGCTTTGGGACCTTGTCAACAAGCAGCCACAGCAGCAGCTTCGAGACCCAGCCAGCAGCTCCCAGCCTGGACTGCCTGGCCCCAGCACCAAAATGGAGTCCCCCACATGCCTTTCTCTCTTCCTGGAAGGGGAAGGGTCTCTCTCTTTTCCCCAAGGCATCATGGGAGTTGTAGTCCCCAGGCTCTTCCCGGCTGTCATTAAGTTGGTAGGCCCCTAAAGTACAGGGTGCCTACATATATGTATAGTAAATATAGCTGAGGTTAGTCCTGCTTTGAGCAGGGGATTGGACTAGATACCTCCTGAGGTCCCTTCCAACCCTCATCTTCTATGATTCTATATGGAGGAAAAAATAAAGCCTCAATGTTGCACTTTCTTGTGTGTGTGTGTGTGTGCCTCTCTCTCCCTCCTTATGCTTGCGCACAGACACCACTTGCTTAGACACCATATTCTTCTTCTGCATGATACTATTAATTCCCATGTACAACAATCAACCAGTGAAGACATGGCACCTGGAGTTTGCCACATTTTGTGGCATGTAAACCTCATGCAACCCACATGTGCAGAATTTGTACTAATGGGCTTATGGTTATGTGAAACATGAACTATAGAAGTTAATACCATCATAGGGGTAACCATGTAAGCACACTTTGGATACTGAGAAGCCAATCTCAGCTCCTGCAGGAAATCCCAAGTGGGGAGGCTAAGGGAAAACAAATATACATGGGCAATCCTGGTTGAGAACTCTCCTAAACGATCCCTTTGAAAGGTAAAAGGGCTATATTCCTGATTTTTTTTTATCTGAACACCATCTGCAGTACTCATTGCAACTACCTCACTCACCTTTCAGATGCAAAACATAGAGCCAGTCCTTCTTCATGTGTAATTTACTCTTCTTTCTAGTGGTACTTATTACTAGCAAAATAGATATAGATAGTAGGTGTGTTGGTCTACAGATCGAATTTAGTTTCTGAATCCCTAACAAACGTCTCATTTTTATTTCTTATTATTTTATTTCTTAACATTGAACTTTGATTCAGTGTTTCCCCATAAACTGCTAAGGACTTTTTGTGCTCAACTTAATTTCTTAACTAAATAACAACATGTACTATTTTAGTAGTCTTTGCGTCATCTGCAAGAAAAATCTAGCTATATTTAGTGCCAGAAAGTCCAGCTATACTGCAGATAAGTAAACTTCCCTGAAAAATCTTAAAGGGTAATTTAAACTGGAGACAACTTGAATGAAGACATCATTATTTAAAAGCAATTTCCTAGGCCAATCATTTTTATATTCCTTTTGTTATGATTTCTATTCAAAGATGTATATCTTTTCAAAAAATGTAGATAAACATTGAAGACCCATTTCTTGCAGGATAGTAAGGTTCTGCAAGACATTGGTGAAGGGTGCCATACAAACAGAAGTGGTTTATTGTTACTGGGTGTTAACATCATTATTACAGATTTTTATTGAAAGAAGAGTTGTGCTTTAAGACCTAGATAGATTTTGCTTGATTAAACAGTGAAGCCAATCAATAAAATGGTTGCTATGACAAATTCAGCCCTATGACTGATTTCATTGCAGGGACAAGCTGGTAAAGGATTTGGGCTGGAAAGCAACAAGCTGCTTTTTAACCACAAAGATTTTCTATCATTTACCAAGGTGGAAAGAAGAGTCACGAAAAGAAACTAAAGCACAAGGGAGTGTGTGCTTTAAATTGCTTCGGTCTACAAAGACCCTTCGGAGACCTGTCAGAAATGACCAACGTGTTATTTTCAGCACACATTTCTGCCAAAATGACAGAAACCTGAAAGGGAACCATTTCCCCTTTACGAAGTATTACAATCTAGTGCAACTGATTATTAGACATCATTTCCCACAACAACTATCACCAAATGTTTTGTGGACAATTCCATCCCTGACCTTCACTTGGTAAGATGGAATAGATTGTGCAAGTAACTTCTGTAGACATGGCAGGTAGAACTGAATTAGGACACAAGAGCAAAAGCTCAGATGATTTTAATTTGATCCTATGACATGTCAATTTAAAAAAAATAGCAGGAAGAGAGACTTTCAGAAGAAAGAGTATGAATGAAAGAGAGAGAGAGAGAGAGAGAATGTGTAAGCCCTAAAGCTACAGTAGGGACCTAATATTCACATTTCCCTTCATTGTTCTTTCTTCCTTTAGAAAGCACATTTCTGACTGCAAAAGTATCCCCAGTACATGCAGCATTTTTTATTGTGTTAAATATGAGAAAAAAGGCCTGTGGAGAGTGTTATTAAGATTTTAAGATAAAAAACCTAGCAGCATGTGAAGAAGCTGATGGCAACCTAATAAAATGAGATATAGATTTGCTTTGAAGTAATGTCTAGGGATATCAGCCTGCATACTTCTATTCAGCAGCTTCATTATTCATTACTGCTGACTTTTACTAATTCTTAAAAGAAAAAAGAATTACATAAATTCTGAAGCAGGCTTGCCCTTCACATCATAACTGGAAAAACCTTGAGCTAAACACAGCCTTTGAAAACACTAGTGCAAAGCAAATCATATATTAAAAATAAGTTTATTTGAACTGGATGGAAAGCTAGAAGCATCTTGCCCAAGATACTCTACATAAGATTCAGTAAGAGGCATTTGAAACTGAAATTTCAATCTAATTATATCAGTAAGCGCTAAGACTATTTTGGAAGGTGCTCAGTGGGCTTAACTCACATTGACTTTAGCCTTGTCAAGGTCAGGAATTAAAAGCAAAAAATAATGAAGTAGTTGCATAGCAAGTTCTTTATGTAAGTTGGTCACTATGCTGTTTAACCGATAAGACAACTGCTTCAGTGATCCATGCAGCCACATACAGATGGGGAAATAGCCAGAGAAGATGGTGAAAGTAACATCAGCCCTTTCATTTCAGTGTGCCTTCCATTTATTGGTTAGGCAAGACTCCCCACTGCTACTAGTGGAGCATGACCATGTCAACAAATTTAGCATGGACATTCATCCAGGAAGATGCAACTGTTCCTTTTGGATACCAACCTGGCGACTGTCATCCATGCCCACGTCAACCTCCAGACTGCACACAGCAGTGTGCTCTATGTGGAGCTGTGCTGTAAAACCATCCAGACACTGAAGCTGGAGCACAGTGAAGAGGCTAGACAAATGCAGAATAGAAATAAGAAAACATTTTAACAATGAGGTTAATTAACCATTGGAACTAGAAGCCTGGTGGATTCTCTATACTTTGGTCTTTAAGTCAAGACTGAATATGTTTCTAAAAAGGATACACTGTAGCTCACCCAGAAGTTAAGGGCTTAATGCAGAAATCATTGGGTGTTATGCAGGAGGCCAGACTAGATGATCATCATTGTCTCTTCCAGCCTTAGCATCTATGAAGCTATGATTCCTATTAGCTTCCTAATATTCATAGATTCCAAGGCCAGAAGGGATCATTGTGTTCAACTAGCCTGACCTCCTGTATTACACAAGCCAGAGAACTGCCCCCAAATAATTCCTTTGGACCTACGGCATATCTTTAAACATGCAATCTTGATTTTTAAAATTGCCAGGGATGGAGAATCTAGCATGACCCTTGGTGAGGTGCATTACGCAAGATTGTCAATTAGTTTAAAATGAATCATAGAAGGATTAACAGCTCATTCTGGGCTCTTTTGGAACAGGCCTGACTTGTGGAGAGGAACATTAGCCAAACAACACACAGCAGCCAGCACATAGGGAGATGAGAACAAGGCAGCTCACATTTAACGCAACTGAAATTGGGTTGGTGGTTTTGTAAGGGAAAGAAGAGTTCTGTTAAAAAATAAAGGAAAGCTTTCATGCTTTGACAATGACAACGAAGCAGTGGAGGTAACATGTAACCTAGAAGATAATAAAGTGATAAGTCACAGTTAGCATACATTTGTCAAGAACAAATCATGTCAAATCAATCTAGAAGCTTTCTTTAGCAGGGTAATAAGATTTGTGGATGGGGTGTGTGGAAAACGGCCGGCTTCTCCCTAGTGGGTCTTGCACTTTTGCCTCTCGTAGTGGGCCAGGGTGTCGCCGGTAACCCTGTCTTCCCAGGGAGGGGGATAGGGACCCGGGCCCGCCCGCTCCTCCGGGTCCCAGCCCCGAGGCCCTCTGAGTAGCAGCTCTGCGCTGCTGGCACCTTACTTGCAGCTGCAGGCCTTTCCCCTGGGCCACTCTCCCCACCCTGTCTTTCTGCCTTCTTGAGCCCAGTACCTTCTTCAGGACTCCACCTCTCTCCCACACACCGCTTCACTCGGTTCTGTTCTCCTGCACAACTCCACACACCACCGCACTCCATTCTGTTCTCCTCCACTTCACACACTCCTCTGCTCACCACACACCTATTTCTTCAACTCCACACTGTCTCTCAGGAGTAGAGGGTTTTTATAGGCACCCGGGTGGGGCCTTAATTGGTGTCAGCTGACACTAATTACCTTCTATTGACTCTGGCTAGTCTATAGGGAATAAAGCCCAGATCATTCTAGCACTTACATAGCGCCCTTCCAGAACTTTCCAGAACTCCCTCTGTCCTTGCTATACCACAGGGGGAAGTGGTAGATGTGCTATATCTTGATTTTACTAAGGCTTTTGATATTGCCTGGAATAACATTCTCATAAACAAACTAGAGAAATACAACCCAGAGGGAGCTACTAGAAGGTGGATGCATAACTCGTTGGAAAACCATTCTCAGAGAGTAGTTATCAGTGGTTCACAGTGAAACGATCAAGTGGGGTCCAACAGGGATCAGTTCTGGGTCTTTATCAATGATTTAGATAATGGAATAGAGAGTAAACATAAAGTTTGCAGATGATATCAAGTTGGGAATATTGCAAGTGCTTTGAAGGATAGGGTTAAAATTCAAAATTGGTTTGGACAAACTGGAGAAATAGTCTGAAATAAATGGGATGAAATTCAATAAGGACAAATGAAAAGTACTCTACTTAGTTGCAGACATAAAAAATGGGAAATAACTGCCTAGGAAGGAGCACTCCAGAAAGGGATCTGGGGTCAGAGTGGATCACAAGCTAGATATGAGTCAACAATGTAACACTGTTGCAAAAAAACCAAACATCATTCTAGGATGTATTAGCAGGAGTGTTGTAAGTAAGACGTGAGAAATAGTTCTTCTGCTCTACTCAGGCCTCAATTGGAGTATTATGTCCAGTTCTGTGTGCCACATTTCAGGAAAGATATGAAAAAAAACAGGAGAAAGTCCAGCGAAGAGCAACAAAAATGATTCAAGGTCTAGAAAACATGACCTCTAAGGGAAGATTGAAAAAAATTAGTTTTGTTTAGTCTGGAGAAGACTGGGGGGAGACATGATAACAGTTTTCAAGTACATAAAAGGCTATTAGAAGGATGAGTGAGAAAAATTGTTCTCCTTTACCTCTGAAGATAGGACAAAAAGCAATAGGCTTAAACTGGAGCAAGAGAGGTTTAGGTTGGACATTAGAAAAAACTCCCTAACTCTCAAGGTAGTTAAGTATTGGAATAAATTGCCTAGGAAAGTTGTGAAATCTCTGTCATTGGAAATTTTTAAGAGCAAGTTAGACAGACACCTGTCAATGATTGTCTAGATAATACTTTGTCATGCTTTGAGTGCAGGGACTGGGCTAGAAGGCAAGAATGAAAGCTGAAAAGGAATTATACAGAAAACTGAAGGAAAATGAGGGGATGGAAATTAGGTTTTGGATTCACAAAAAAGAGGAACAAAGAACCACAAAATATGAAGAAATCTTTGTGTGCGAAGGATGGAACTGTGTGGGTGACTCACCCTAAAGTGGAGGTAGAGGTAGGGAAAATATTTCCAAAGCTTATTAATTAAGATGAGTGTAATGTTGTCAACAATTATAGGGAAGCCTCAAAAGGTATTGACCTCTGTAGTGGAGGTAGAAGAAGCACTGAATAAAATGAAGCATGGTAAAGCAGCTGGTGAACATGAGATAATGGTTGGTATGATCAAGGCAGTTGGAGACAGTAAAGTAAAGTGGCTTAATAGATTATTGTATGTTTGCTGGGAGAAAGCAAGGATACCTGATGACTGAAGAACAGGATTTATTGTGCCTCTTTGGAAAGATAAGGGTGATGCAAATAATCCAAACATAATGCATCAGGTTCATCATGGTAATCAGTATTAAGAAAACAGTTGTCATGTCACAGGGCACTAACATCCTACCTAAAGTCTATGTCAATGATGAAGCTCTGAAAGTGGAACACTTCTGCTATCTTGGCTCAACTTTAACCAGCTCACTTTGTCTTGATACAGAACTTTATGTGAGAATCAGCAAAGCCTCTGTCACCTTTCACAAACTTACTTCACGTGTCTGGAACAACAAGCTGCTAACCCTGAATACAAAGGTGTCCATTTATCAGGCTTATGTCCTCAGTACCCTCCTTTACAGCTGTGAGATCTGGGTCATGTACTTCAAGCAGGAGTGGAGATTGAACAGCTTCCACCTTCGCTGTCTCAGACAAATCCTTGGAGTTATTGGAACCAACGGATCACTAACAATGAGATTCTGGAGAGAACTGGCTTACAGTCTATGCAGATTATGGTGGACACTCACAGACTTCGCTGCCTGGGTGATGTGGAGTGCAAATACTGTACTCTACGGCCAACTCCAGAACTACCCATGAAGCAGAGGAAGGCCAAAGCTCTGATACAGCAACAAGGTCAAGCAGGGTCTTAAGAAATTCAGCATTTCCACTGACAGCTGGGAGAGCCATGCCCAGAACTGCTCAGTCTGGAGAAACCAGGTCAACATTGCTGCTGTCATTGCAGAGAGCCATCAAAGAGCCCAGGTCGAGGCTCATAGGTGAGCCAGGAAGCAGAGCGTGCTCCAACCTCCATCTGGCAAGTGTAGTGGGAACATCTGCCATTTGTGCACTGGAATCTTCTCCCACACTACTGCCAAGCACCACTGACTGACTCATTGACTTTGTCCTGTTTCCTTTCATCTGTCAAGATGTTGGATGGCCATAGGAAGGGTAAGGGTGATGCAAATGATCTTAACACCCATTGGGGCATCACCATGATAAGTCTGTCTCTTAAAGTCCTTGAGAGAGTTTCTGAGGCAAGGTTGAAGTGCAAGGTGGAGGAAAATTCAGGAGAGGAGAAACATGGCTTTAGGAAGGAAAGGGTACTATATACACAATTTTTGCAATGAGACAGAAATTTGAAAGACAGATAAATGGGGGGCATAACTTCTATGTTTCATCTGTTGATCTGAAGGAAGCGCATAACTTGGTTCTGTGAGAGCTGGTGTTTGGACTAGTGATATGGATGTTAAGGAGGTTTCAAGAAGTGGAGAGGATACAGGAGCTGTATCAAGGCTCAAGAGCTAAGGTGGTAACAATGCATGGAATTTTGGAGAGACCTTTGAGGTGTGACATCCTCAGGTCGATACAGGTAGTGTTGGATGCAGCTCACAACGGTAAATAGGTTGAGAATCACAGATCTAACCTGTTCTTTCTTACAAATTTCCACTGATGTGAATTCCACACCCTCCCTTGGTAACCTATTCCAGTACTCAGCTGTCCTTTAGTTAGAAAGTGTTTTGTAATATATAACTTAAATCTCCTTTGCTGCAGATTAAGCCCATTACTACTTGTCCTGCTCCAGTGGACTGGAGAACAATTGATCACCATTCTCTTTATAACAGCCCTTCACATATTTTAAAACTCTTAGTAGATCCCCCTCCAATCTTCTTTTCTCAAGATTAAGCATACCCAGTTTTTTTAACCTTTCCTCGGTCAGATTTTTTAAACCTTTTATCATTTTTGTTACTCTCCTTTGGACTGTCTCCAATTTGTCCACATCTTTCAAAAGTGAGGTGCTCAGAATGATTACAATACTCAGGCTGGAATCTCACCAGTGCTGAGCAGAGGAGGTCAATTACCTCCTGTGTCTTACACACAACACTCCTGGTAATAAACCCTGGAATGATATTGTCATTTTAACAACTGCATCACACTGTTGATTTATATTCTACTACTACCCCAAGATCCTTTTCAGAAGTACAATTCCCTAGCCACTTATTCCCAATTTTCTACTTGTGCATTTGATTTATCCTTTCTCAGTGCAGTACTTTGCATTTGTCTTTACTGAATTTCATCTTGTTGATTTCAGACCAAGTGTCCATTTTTTTAAGGTCATTTTGAATTCTAATCCTCCTGCTAAGTGATCAGTGACTTGAAAAAACCCAAACTTCTAATGATAAAGTTTGCAGATGACACAGACTATGGGCATGGCAAATAATAAAGAAGTCAGGTTACTAATACAGAGCAATCTGGATTGCTTGGTAAACTGCGTGCAAGGAAATAATATGTATTTTAATGTAGTCAAATGTAAATGTACACATCTAGGAACAAAGAACATAAGTTGTTCTCACAGGATGGAGGACCCTACCTTGGAAGCAGTGACTCTGAAAAAGACTTGGCAGTCATGGTATATAAATGAACTCCCAATATGACAACATGGCTAAAGGGCTAATATGATCTCCGGGTGTATAAACAGGGAAATATTGAGTTTATTTTGCCTCTGTATTTGCCACTGGTGCAACTGCTACTAGGATACAATATCCAGTTGTGATGCCCAAACTTCAAGAGGAAAGTTGAAAACCTGAAGATGATTGAGAAAAGATCCACAAGAACAATTAAAGGATTTGTAAATGTGCCTTAGAGTGATAGACTCAAGGAGTTCAATCTATTTAGCTTATCAAAGACAAGTGAATTGTCCCTACACAGGGAGCAGAAATTTGCAATTAAAGGGCTCTTCAATCTACCAGACAAAGGTATAACATGATCCAATGGCTGGACACTGGAGGTAAATAAATTCAGAATTGAAATAAGAAACACATTTTTAACATTGAAGGTAATTAGTCACTGGAATAAATTATTAAGAGCAGAGATGATCTCTTCATCACTGGAAATCTTCAAATCAAGATGGGGGTAATTAGTAAAACACATGCTCTAGTGTTTGTTTGTTTTGTTTTGTTTTTTTTATAGTGGGGGTGCTGAAAGCCATTGAACAAAACTATAACTCCTGTATAAGATGGAAACCATTTCAAGCCATGGGGTGCCGTTGCAGCCCCAGCACCCCTGGTTCCAGCACCCTGTTCACAGTTAGTGGTTTGAAGCAAGAGCTAATGCAGGGACGCCCTATGGCTTGTGTTATGCAGGAAGTCAGACTACAGAAGATCACAATGGCCCTTCTGGTGTTCAATATCTATGAATCATGAAAGTCAGTGTAGTTCTGGCCTCAAAGCCTCACTGGGGAAAAAGAACTAGATTTTAAATTTATGCAGGAAAATAATTTGTTTTTCAGAAATGTAGATTTTGAGGCCAGATGGGACATTATTGTCATTACATTTCAGTTTTAAATATAAAGAGTTTTAACATAAAGAGTTAAGGAAAAAAAAGTGAAAGAAATAACAGATATTTGTAATGTAATGCCAGCACTATTGTTCAATAATCTTTGTATTTCTGGATTATTAGATCAATCATTAAAGTGACTGTGGATCTTAACCAAAGCCCATTGTAATTCTGGGAGCCTTTTCCTTGACTTCAGTGGCTTCAGTTTAGGTCCTATAAAAAGAAGAGGATAGATTATTCAGGAATTTGATTTTCCGAGGCAACATCTACATTTAAAATGCTACAACAGCCTGCAGCTGTGTTGCTGTAGTGCTTTAGTGTAGACACTACAGACAGGAGGGGATCTTCTGTTACTGTGTTAAATCCACCTCCCCAAGAGGTGGCATTCTTGGAAGCATTCTTCCATCAATCTAGCACTGTCTACATTGGGATTTAGGTTGGCTCAACAATATTGTTCAAGGGTGTAGTAGCTGGGTCAATATAATTTTCTAGTATAGACCAGCCCTTAGCTTTCCTAAGTGTTGCTACTGTTGAGTAAGTCTAAGTGTCCTAATTCAAGCCACAAACTATTACCTGTACTGAATGGTTTTAATAACAGTTCTGTATTTCCTCATTTTCTGTTTATCACAAATTTCACATTTTTTTGGATTTCATTAGTAAAATGAATTTAAAAGATCATTTTGGGTCCGTATAATTAATTGTTTAAAAAAAAAAATCAACCATTTATCACTCATATTAAAAAAATAAAGAACAACAAAGCTCCTGCAGTTTCTTAAATACTAGGGATGTTATTGTGAATATTTTAAAGTGACAGATGTTTACCAGTACAATGATGTTATTCACTAGTTAAAATGCACTTCTGCTATGATATAAAAATCAAATTTTACAAAGGTTATAGTTTTTGCAAGACCACATCTTTAATTTTAACTAACAGAAAAGAATGGTTTAGGCAGTTTGTTTTGTTTCACATGAACTTACAGAGGATTTTCCTTAGTGGTTTATAATATATTTGAAGAAGAGTTATTCTGAACTTATGTTCACACATTTACCCAAATGCATATTCCAGACTGTTAAATATTTGAAATGACATACATTAATATCTGTATGAACTATTTTCTGACTCTTAAGCTTATTTTTAAAATATAACTGTACTTCAGCATAAGGGGACATACATGACTCTACTGTAAGAAAGCTGAACATGAAAAGGTACGCACATTGCAAAGCAAAAACTAAGGTAATTGCCTTTTTTCTTTCTTCACTCACAAACACACACACAAATTTATTTTCATCTGAGTGGTTTCTTTCCTTTTTGAAAGAAGAGAACACTTTCTTTAGCCATTAAAACGTACTTTCAACTGGGCCCTTTTAACAATCCTGAACTCACTGGATCAGTTCTAAACTTAGAAAAAAATGAACTGATGTGATGTAAATGGGCAGTGCCACTTTCTGGAGACAACAGAGGGACAAGCCTCACTTCTCCCCAGATGATGGTATTGACTCAGTATTGAAGGAGAACATTTTCAGAAGAGACTAGGGATTTGGGGTGCCTAGGCTGAGATCCCTTTAGTACAGGCTGGATTTTCATAAAGTACTGACCACCCAACTTCTCAAATCAGGTCCTGTTGAAGTATGACATTGGATCCCCAAAAATCACTAGTTAGTTTTGAAAATCTTGACCACGTTGATTTCTGAAGATATATTTTGACTATCAGAAGATCTGCCAATGCCTGGACCAAGGCAGTTTCAGGTTAAAATGGCACAGTGGCTACAGAATGATGCTGTCTTGCAGCTGAGTTTGGGACTAACTAGCTCAGTGTCCAGGAAGATGAATGAACACATGAGCTGCAGCAGAACCCTGCCTGGCAGGATGACCCACCTGATTGCTCAAGGGAACCAGCAAGCATTTCTCAAGCCCAGCAGAAGCAGCAGCAGGCACTGAGTACTGAATTATTACACCTGTACCTGCGATCGCTGCTGAGCTAGTCTTGTTCTCAGTCCTGCTTCAGCCCTGTTCCTGTCTTGCTCCCCTGTCTGTTCCTTACTCAACTCTGACCCTCAGCTCGGACTCCTGGTTCTTGACTCCAGCTCTGACCACTAGCCCTGACCACCACTGCTCTGACTATTAGGTATGACTGCCCATGTCCTGGTTGCTGACAGACGTGAAGCTATCAACTAGAGGGTGCAAAGATACTGCACTGACATCCTTCAGAATTCCCCTTAAAACTCACTTCTGCCATAAAGCCTACAAAATGTCCGATAAGTGAAAAGCAGATGATCTGTGACTGGCCAGGTGCAAGGATTTCATCCAAAACGTATCAACCATTTGAAATACTTTAACTTTCCTGTAATCAACACAGATGCAGGGATTTCATAACCCTTCACCAACATCCTCCTTCTGTTTTGGTCTCAACAAATAATTGTACCCATCACATGGGAAGAAATGATGTTTTCTGCATATTCATATCTATATTCGTAGGTGCATCATTGTATTAGGCAGAAGCTGTTGGTTTTCTAAATCAGAAGGTTCCCTGGAGAAAGGCAAGCCCAAACACACTTCATCAGGTATGGCCTACATCAATGTTTCCAGATGTCAGAAAGACCCACGACTTGGAAAAGGACACAGAGTTTGCTTTTATTATAGAAGGGACAACTGGAAAAGAGAGTTTACATTTAAATGTGCTCATTTGGGCTATTAACCACTTAGCTATAAATACCATAAAATGATTAATTATTCTGTTCTCCATAACTCAGGCTTGTCTTCCTGATTAAATTAGTCATGAATCATGGTGGGCCACACAGACATCCAGTCACCAGCAGTCCTCAAACCCAGAACTGGTAGTGCCAAAGTCACAAGCCACCATCAAATGAGGCAAAGGAGGGACTCTGGAAGGTGCCAAAGTAGCAGGCTATTATCCTTGTTTTGAGAAGATATATAGTAACCGCTACCACCACTGAAAGCTAGTGTGTTACACAGGGATGTTTACCTGTGAGCTTTTCAGGTATTTCTTGCAGAGAAATATCCTCTCCACATTAGTGTTCCCTCTCACAATTAATTACAAGAAACTGAACACCCACAGTGTAAAGCACTGCTTTAGCTGATCAAAAGAAAAAGTGACAGAACTCTGATAGCAACATCTTTTGCTCTTGGATTCAGCAGTAAAAAGTGAAGGAAATTAATTAAAAACAGGGATGACTCATATTCAATTATTTCTCTTGTCCTAGTGATCCTCAAAGTGAACTAACTTGTTGATATAGACTTGGACATATTGCTTAGTGTTAAAGAAAGACCACTACCACATATGCAGAGACTGCCCCCACATGTGGCAGAGTTCTCTGATAAGAGAGAGCAGACTGTAGCTGGACATTTCTGGACACACGGTGTTTGATCTAGGAAGGTTTTTAAGCACATTGAAATATGAACTTTAAATTTGAGAAATGGAGCTACAAGGAAGATGTAGAACAGTGTGAGATTCTTGTATGACTGGAATCCTGCATGCAAGAGGGGAGATTTGTCTAAAAATATCAATATGGGGGGAAAACCCGATAAAATGCAAGAACTGTATGTGTTACTTGGTAAATATAAAAAATGCTTTTATAAAACATAGCATATCTTCCCGCTCTCTCTCTCTCTTGTGCTTTGTAATGTATTAAACAGAAAGATGAGAGTCTTCAGTAACCAAGTACTAGTTTAACCCTAAATAATCCTCTCTTGCTGAAGAAAACAGCTTAAGCTTCACAGAATGAGCTAAACGTTCAAACCAGAAACCCATTTAGTCTGATATTAGTTAAGAACCTACTTATAATGCAAATTATACCCAGTTTACTGGCCAGGCAGGCTCTGTACAGGCCAACCAGTCATCATAGGCTGGCCTGGCTGACAGCCCGAGGCACATGCCCTGGCACTGATTCCTGCTGCCGTGGTCCAGTTACCTTGCCTCGCAACACCAGGGGCTGTGAGAGGCAGGGCATCTCCTGTGCGAGATACCGCTATGCAGCAGGCCTACCACATGGCCTCACAGCTCCCCCCAGATACAGGGATTGGAACAGCCCTGGCGGAGGGTGGGGGGATACACTTGTGTGGTAAGGCTTCCTCCTAGCCTCTGTTTTGTACCTGAGCCCCTTGGAGGGAGACTGGGGAAGTGCGATAGCAGAAATATGGTTATTCCCCTCACTCTTTCACAGAGCACACATCCTTCTTTTCCTTCTCCTCTCTCTCTTCTCCTCCTTCCCCATTGCATCCTGGGACTCGTCGCTCATGGACTCAGGGCTACAGGAGCTACCTAGGAACAGAGTCAAACACAAACTGGGGTAGCTATCAGCACCTAGCTAGATACAGCAGTCAGGGCTTCTCCATAGGAGCTGTGGTGGCCCTGGGGGAAATATTCCTGTGTAATGGTGCTTCAAGGTAGAACCAGAGCTCTGTAAACTGGGCATTTTGGAGATGGTTTGACCCGGACAGGTTCAGGACAGGTGAGCTTGTCTCTCTTCCATGAAAGAAGCAGAACATGCAATAGAAGATTGTCGCACCACCTTGGCTGGCAGTTGAAGGAAACAAGCACCAGCGCTGCTCATTCTGCACCAGGATGCTGGGGTCAGGTGCCCTGGCTGGTATCCTGAGCGGCTCCTTTACTGCTCTGAGGGATGTGCTGAAGGGAGGATCCCTGCAGTCAGTGCCACGAGACACTGTTTGGAGCACTAGCTCAAATGTAGGAACAAGCCAGACCACTCAAGCATCTGTCAGAAGCATGTGACACCCACTCAGAACAGGTCAGACATTGCCTTTGGGAATTATTCCCTTGTGGCCACTTATCAACCCTGTGTATTCCTCACTCGGCGTCATGCCATGCCATCACTTTCCTCTCTCAGCATTTCCTAGTTGCTTTTCAATTTGTAACCTGGAACCCGTTCCAGACAGATGAGTTTCAGCCTTGCTGACAGTGATGGGTCTGAAGGAACACGCATTGGTACACAACCACTTATCTCCTACTGTGCCTGGACCTGCTAGGCATGCAACAATTAACCCCTCCCCATCGATGATAGCAGAACAAGATCAGTTTAATCAGCAAAATCAGTTTGTCACTGCTTAAGGAAGTTATCAGAACACTGTCAGTTCAGATAACCATTAAATGATGCCCTATGTAACCTATTAATTCCTGGATTATGCAATGACCATGTCCACAAGAAGTTATTGATTGTCTCAACGTTTACATTCAAGAAGGCTGTTTGAGTAGCAGTTGTCATGGAGACCACAGAGAAGGATTCTCTGGAATTTAGTGTGAACTGAGATGTTCACTTCCTGTATCAGCGAGACAGAAGGCCATGGGAATGTAAACAATTTCCATGGGGTGTTGTGTGCAAACTGTACACTCCGAGAAGAATTGCTGGGCACATCAGGTTATTTGCAGAAAGTGCCAGCAGAGGGGCAAATCATTGTGACCTGTTGCATAGCAACCGTACAGCCAAGAAAACTGTTGTAACGTTTCATTTTTATAATTAAAGTGACCCAACTCCATTTTAAATTAATAGAAATACAAACTCATTGGGCCTGGATGTAAAACGTTAACTGCTTTGTAGCAACATCCAGCCTTGTCTTGTCAGGAATCTCTGTGATAAGCACTGGGAGAATCCCAGCAGGCGTTAAGTACTGGAAACAATCAAAATGCAATCAGTATGTGGCCTGTAGGCTTTGGTAAACCTGTTTGGGCTCTCTGTAACTTGAAACCCAGTAAACTCCATTTAAAATAATATTCAGACATGTATTGCAATGAGTGATCCTTTGTCAACAGCAGACAACAGCTGGAGTAAATCCACAGAAAAAGCACAACTGCCCTAGCAGGAGGCCTGAAGTCTGTCTAGCACATAGCTGGACAATCACCTCATCGCTCTTAGGAACTTCATAATTGGCTAAAAAGTGAGCATATGGCGGTGAGGAAGAGAATATAAGGTGATCATAAACAGGAAGTAAACGGAGAAGTCCCGTATCTTAAGGAAGAGCACTAGAATAGCTCTACGTGGAGGCCTGATCTACCTACCCATCTCTCCCCAGCTTGCCGCTCAAACTTAAGTATACAGCTTGTGGCTGTGAAACCTGAGTGTGACAGTATATGCTACTCAGATGCAAACCCGGGAATCAAACTAGTAATATAGGATTTGTTGCGTTGTTGTTGACAAACCTCATTGTTGCAGTTTGTGTAAGTATAATTGTGGAAGTATAACTCTATAGTGCAAGCTAACTTTATAAGTATAATCGTATAGTTGTAATTGTGACTGTGTTATGAGCAGTTAAGTTGTTGTATTAGACAAGAATTAATGTTGACTTTTAAATTGTAATTGTTGATTTATAGATTGTTGCAAGTAAAACAAAGTTGTATGCAAAGCAACCCTTGTCGCTCCTTATTTGAGGGATCCATATAATCGAAGCTGACAGCAAGCTGGTTCTTGTTGTCACCTCAAAAACATCTATGAAAACTGAACCTAAGAAAGGATCGAAGTCAGGAATTCATAATGTGGAAGAAGACAAAGTGCTTTACTGACACTGACCGAAACCTAGATGTGTTATCTACAATCCATGTGTTATCAGAAGTTGGAGTCATTCAAAATGGCCAGAAGTTTTCAGAATGACTTTTGTTACAACTGCAGAGATTACTGGACATCTCTGTACCTTGTTTAACCATTCTGTCTTAATGTTACAGTTGGCAAGTAACACTGGATCTCAGTCCATTCTGGAGAATTTCAGAGGTTCCTAGCTTCAAATGGAAGCGCTCAACTCCTTAACATCCTGCTACCAATGAACTAGAGGAGTGTTTTATACAAACACCTAGACATGCCTTGCAAGCTAACAAGTCTATTCTGAATCACTGGCAGAAACAAGACAATTTCTGGCTTGTCTACAGGAACTCACCACATGCTACTACCCAGGAATCACCTGCAACTCTTTTTTTTAAAAGCGATCTTTGAGTACCTGTTGGGACCTACTCTGTCCTGGTATGGCCTAATGTGTAGCCAAATTCCAAGCTGTGCAAATTGATTAATCACTTAAAACTTGTCACTGTTCTTTTCAAGTTAGAGACAACGTGGACTCGGAAGGACAGATATGGAGTGAAATGGGTAGTTGGAGAGCTTGTAAAATGCACAGGACCTGTTTGTTCATGGTAAAAACTTTCCAACAATATTTTATTGGAATGACATATGGACCTGTTGCAGCCTTGACAAGTACCGGAGTCTGGGGATGTTCCTACAGGACATTTTGTTTGTCTGGTCAAACCTACTTCTATTACAAAGCAGGACCAACCCCAACTAAACCATCCCAGCCAGAGCTTTGTCAAGCCATACCTTAAAAACTTCTAAGGATGCAGATTCCACCACCTTCCTAGGTAACCCATTCCAGTGCTTCAACACCCTTCTAGTGTAAAGGTTTCTTCCTAATATCCAATATAGACCTCCCCCACTGTAGCTTAAGATCATTGCTCCTTCTGTCATCTGCCACTGCTGAGAACAGCCTAGCTCCATCCTCTCTGGAACCCTCCCCCCCTTTAGCTAGTTAAAGGCTTCTATCAAATCTCCTCTTATCCTTCTCATCTGCAGACTAAAGAAGCCCAGTTCCCTCAGACTCTCCTGTTAAGTCATCTGCCTCAACTCTCTAATCATTTTTGTTGTACTCCGCTGGACTGTCTCCAATTTGTCCATGTCCTGCCTCCAGTAGTGGGGAGGGGCAAAACTGGATGCAATATTCCAAACATGGCCTCACCAATGTCAAATAAAGGGGAATAATCACTTAACTTGATCTGAATCATAGAAGATTAGGATTGGAAGAGACCTCAGTAGGTCATCTAGTCCAAGCCCCAAACATCTGCTGGCAATGCTCCTATTAATGGTGCCCAATATGCCATTAGTCTTCTTGGCAATAAGGGCATACTGTTGACTGCTATACAGCTTCTTATCCACTGTAACCCCCAGGTCCTTTTCTGTAGAACTGCTGCCTAGCTCGTTGGTCCCCAGTCTGTAGCTGGGCATGGGATTTTTCCATCCTAAGTGCAGGACTCTACACTTGTCCTTGTTGAACCTCATCAGATTTCTTTTGGCCCAATCCTCAAATTTACCTTGGTCACTTTCTATCCTATTCCTGCCCTCCAGCATATCTACCATCTTCCCAGTTTAGTGTCACCTGCAAGTTTGGTAAGGGTGCAATCCATCCCATCCCCCAGATCATTAATGAGGGTGTTGTACAAAACCAGCTCCACGATCAACACCTGGAGCACTCCACTTGATACTGGCTGTCAACTACATGTTGAGCCATTGACCACTAGCCATTGAGCCCGACGATCCAGCCAGGTTTCTATGCCCCTTGTAGTCCATTCGTCCAAACCATTCTTTTTTAACTTGCTGGCAAGAATACTGGGGGAGACCACATCAAAAGCTTTCCTGAAGTCAAGATATAGCACATCCACTGCTTTCGCCACATACACAGGGACAGTTCTCTCATCATAGAAGGCAGTCAGATCGAAAGGCATGACTTGCCCTTGGTGAATCCATGTTGACTGCTCCTGATCACCTTCCTCTCTTTCAAGTGCCTTAAAATGGATTCCTTGAGGACCTGCTCCATGATTTTTCCAGGGAAAGAGGTGAGGCTGACTGGTCTGTAGTTCCCCATAACCTCCTCCTTCCCTTCTTTAAAGATAGAAACTATATTTGCCTTTTTCCAATTATCTGGGACCTTCCCCAATTGCCACACGTTTTCAAAGATAATGTTAATTGGCTCTGCAATCACATCAGCCAACTCCCTCAGAACTCTCAGATGCATTGCATCCAGCCCCATGGACTTGTGCATGTCCAGCCTTTCTAAATAGTCCTCAACCTGTTCTTTCAGCATTGAGGGCTGGTCACCACCTCCCTCTTCTGTGCTGCTCTGTGCAGTAGTCTGGGAGATGAGCTTGTCTGTGAAGACATAGGCAAAAATAGCACTGAGTACCTCAGCTTTTTCCAATTCATCTGTCACTAGGTTACCTTCCTTATTCATTAAGGGGCCCACACTTTCCATGACCTTCTTCTTTTTGCTAGCATACCTGTAGATACCCTTCTTGTTACCCTTTATGTCCCTTGCTAGCTGCAACTCCAGTTATGCTTTGGCCTTCCTGCTTTCATTTCTGCACGCTCAAGCAATATTTTTATACTCCTCTCTGATCATCTACCCAATCTTCTACTTCTTGTAAGCTTCCTTTTTATGTTTAAGCTTACTGAAGATTTCTCTGATAAGCCAAGCTGGTCACCTGCCAAATTTGCTATTCTTTCTGCATTTTGGGATGGTTTGTTCCTGCCCCCTCAATAAGGTTAAAATAAAATACAGCCAGCTCTCTTGGATTTCTTTCCCGCTCATATTAGCCTTCCAGAGGATCCTGCCCATCAGTTCCCTGTGGGATTCAAAGCCTGCTTTTCTGAAGTCCATGGGCCATATTCTGCTGTTCTCCTTTCTTCCTTTTCTCAGGATCCTGAACTCGACCATCTCATGGTCACTGCTGCGCTGATTACCATCTAACACTCTCCAAGAACTTCTTGGATTGTCTGTGCTCTGCTCTATTGCTCTACCAGCAGTTGTCAGGGTTGAAGTCCCCCATATGAATAGGAGCCTGTGATCTGGAAACTTCCATGAGTTGTCTAAAGAAAGCCTTGTCTAACTTATCTTCCAGGCCTGGTGGTCTATAGCAGATATTCACCACAACATCACCCCTGTTGCTCTCACCACTAAATTTAATCCAGAAGAATAAAGTGAGCACAGTGGACAGCTATGTTTCCATCCTGTCTCCTGGCGTCTGCCTGTCTGCTTGCTTCTCTGCTGGCACTGGAAATTTAACAGGGATGTGAGGTGCAGCTCTTGGATACCTATCCATGCTAACGGTACTAACTAGCTTGTCAAAAAAAGAAGTAAGGATACCATTTCAGCATAGGCTGCAGAAGAGAGAATGTAGCTTGGGGAGAAGGCAGATTTGTCTGGTGACCTGATTTGTGTTTTTAGTGAGTTAGCCAGATTACAGCTAATTCAGGTACAGCTACACAAGATGCAAATCACAGCTCCAGCTGCAGTGTAGACGTACCCTTGGACAGCTTGTGTCACTGCGCTGAGTGTATGTGATCACTGTGTACTGGATCTGGAGCAGTCCTGGTTGGGCTGGTTTCGATCGGTTCTTCCCAGTCACTTGTGGACTCAACTTTCAGGTGCTGGTCTGGCATCTTGTGAATCTTTTGGTTTTGTTTACACCAGTGGTTGAGGGACACTGCACCAAGGGGCCATGGCACATAGCCTAGGTCTACACTACACACAGGGTGAATCCACACCCCTGGTGACACAGTTATACCTGCAGCACTCCTGGTGTAGACAGCGCTATGTTCACAGGAAGGCTTCTCCAGTGGACATAGCTGCCACCTCTCAGGAGACGAAGTACATACACCTACAGTAGCCATGCTCCTGTCGAAGGTAGCGTCTTTATTAAGCACTGCAGGGCGCAGCTGTGGTGCTGTCAATGGAGACATGCCCGTCCAGTGGCCTGCGTTTCCATTTATGTTTGGTTTCTGATTGCTTAGTATGTTGTGAGGCAGGGAGTATGTGCTGCAGTGGCTGAGGTGGCACTGGAAATCAGACTGTCCTTCCTGGAGGTAGGTTTGCACAGGGAAATCAGCCCAGTTCTGTTTGGCAGGTGTCTTTGATTGAGTTGAGGTATGCATAATATAGAGTGTGTTCAGTCTCTCAGCTCTCTAGTAAGAAATGTACTCTGATTCTTTTTCCTGAAAATAACACACACAAAATTTATGGTTTTTCCAGCATGACTTATAGGGTCTGTGTATAGGAGGAGGTTCCCAGAAGCTGTTCGTTTCCCTACAGATCCTCTTGAGTAGTTAACAGTATGACCAGCTCATCAACACAGAACATACCTAAATGTATGTAAATGATGCAATGCATATAACTGAATATGCAAACTGAGGCATTGCACCCTTTACATAAGCTCACCCAGTCCTTGATGTCACAGTGTTGAGAGTCTGCAGGACAAGGAGCCCTGGGGGAGCAAACGTGGGCAGAAGACACTTTGTGGCAGTGCTGAGCCCCATTAGACTCCCATGGAAGTGCTGTTTTCCCTGCCCCCTTTTTTTATGGCACTGATTCACAATGCCTGGCTGAATCTTTGCAGTCTTGTTCTCATAGAGAAATTGTACAGTTTTGGAGCATCAGTGGTAGCTTTCACTTGTCATAGACTTAGCATATCTGCATCCCATCTGACATTTACCACTGTAAAGTGGGATTCTGCTACAGTTAGGAAAGCTGAAACTTTAGGGGTTTGGGAAGAAAGATGGAATCAGGCATGTGCCCTGGTTGCCAAGAAGGTTAATGGCATATTGGGCTGCATTAGTAAGAGCATTGCCACCAGATCATGGGAAGTGATTATTCCCCTCTATTCGCCATTGGTGAGGCCGCATTTGGAGTATTGTGTCCAGTTTTGGGCCCCCCACGACAAAAAGGATATGGACAAGTTGGAGAGAGTCCAGCAAAGGGCAACAAAATGATAAGGGGGCTGGAGCACAAGGCTTATGAGGAGAGGCTGAAAGAACTAGGCCTGTTTAGTTTGCAGAAGAGAAGAATGAGG
The DNA here is from genome assembly GCA_007922155.1 of Mesoclemmys tuberculata. Taxonomy (NCBI): domain Eukaryota; kingdom Metazoa; phylum Chordata; order Testudines; family Chelidae; genus Mesoclemmys; species Mesoclemmys tuberculata. Next base: position 377,644 of record ML675611.1, read on the forward strand.
GGGGATTTGATAGCAGCCTTTAACTAGGTCCAGGGAGGATATAGCTAGGCTGTTCTTAGTGGTGGCAGGTGACAGAACAAGGTGCAACCGTCTCAAGTTGCAGTGGGGGAGGTCTAGGTTGGACATTAGGAAAAGGTTTTTCACTAGGAGGGTGGTGAAGCACTGGAATGGGTTACCTAGGGAGGTGGTGGAATCTCCATCTTTAGAGGTTTTTAAACTATGGCTTGACAAAACCCTGGCTGGGATTATTTACCTGAGGTTAGTCCTGCTTTGGGCAGGGGGTTGGACTAGATACCTCCTGAGGTCCCTTCCAACTCTAATGTTCTATGATTCTATGGAAACCAGGTTAGAACATCCAAAGTTTTGCATTTGACAGACCCAAACCATCCCTGGTTTCCCATCTGTTTAGAGCAGAGGTCAGCAGTGGCTTCTATTTGAATTCAAACCTTAGGCATGGATAAAATGGAGCTGGGATCTGAATTAACAATGAGTTTGATTTTGCAAAGCTAAAACCTGACTGGTGAAGTTTTGTAAATCCAGAACCAAAATCACTTCCAGAATTCAATTCAGTTTGGGCCAAATCTCAGCTGGTGTAAATCAATGAAGGTGCACTGATTTATGCCAGATAACTATGTGGCCCTGTGTATCTATGTCAGAGAGAGAGTGATGGCATGGAAGAAGTTCTGAACCTTCTCTTCTGTTTGGATGCACAGCTCAGACCTCTTGTTCAAAAATATCAGCGCAATCAACATTTTCACTTCCTCTTTTCCCTCCCTCTTTCCATCTATATCCACATTTTATGTCTTGGCATGATCCCCCTCACCATCCAGTTGATAGTAACTTAAATATTTGAAACCATTTTTAAAACTATTTTTTTAGTAGCAATTTTTCTCTTTCCAGTATCAAACGGAATGAGCAAGAGGCATATCTAAGATGCACAAAGTGCTCCTTATCTCAGAATATTTCTGATATTTTACCTTGGGAGAAAACAGTTTGCAAGGGAGGTGTAGCAACTGGAACGCACAAAATATGAGTTTCATTGTGGAAAGCCATTCTGAGCAAAGCAGAATGGTGGATGATGTGGTTCTAGTTACCTATAAAGAAGTGTCTGCTAGACTGGAAACAGACTGCTAAGAGGGACCTACACTGACCACCTGATGGTCCCCAGGCTCTGGCTTTGCAAGCTGACTCTCCCACAGGCTGCACTTTCTGCCAGTGAGAGCTTACAGAAAGAAAAAGGAGTGGACCAAGACCCTGATTTAGGAAAGCAATGCCTGCCTCCCAGTGATGTCAGTGGGAGTTCAGCACATACATAAATGCTTTGCTGATTAGAGATGTCCCTAATTCCATATTGAAGTGCTCTCATGAATCCACGCCGTTAGCAGAAGCGGATAGAAATGGCAGGGTTTAAAAAAGAAAGAGTCCAGTAACCAGGCCCATAGTTACATTGCCTCAGGAAAGGACAGGTCTAGTGGCATGACTATACTTTACCCACTGTTCTGTCCTAGGAAACGTAATATTGTTACAATCTAGGAGTCTGGACACATGCCTGACAGGCCAGGCAGGCGCAGGAATGACTACTGTGACAATAGAGCTGTCTCGTTCTACACCAGAAGGAGAAGCCAACAATGCAGAGGTGAAGAGTGTCACAGATTCCAAGGCTAGGAGGAACCACTGTGATAATTTAGCCTGACCTCCTGTGTTACCCAGGCTCAACAAGCCCCACACTGCAAGCAGGATTCAAACGTGCACAGGGAAGTCCCAGTGGATTTCAAGTCCGATGCCTTAACCACTTAGCTAGGAAATTTATAGGTACAGCTATTTTTACTCTCCCCACCATGGAGCACAGAGATTTGAGCTGGCAACCACCATCATTGGAAGCAGGAACCATACCCCTATTCAACCAAGCCAATTTGTCCTCCTGAGTAGTCGGATCTCTTTAATGCAATCCCACCTCTAGTCCAGCAACATGAAGGTGAAAAATGTGGCCAAAATATTTTGCCTCTCTCCTGAGTTTCAGTGCTGAGTTTTTGATGGAGATAAATGGCAGGTGATCTGCTGATTCCTAGGGAATAAGTGCTTGCTCCTTGTAATCCTCTCATTTCTTTGTTTCAAGGTGAAGATCACTGTCAATCATTTCCCAGCTTTGCTCGTTTTTCTTTCTACACAAGCAGATTTCATAATATCACAAGTACATGGATCAGCACACTGTATTAAATGGTGCTCTCACATGGTGCACAGGAAAAAGATTCTAGCTATTCCATTTGCTCTTCATGGTGGTTACAAATAACAGCTGTTGTCTTCTGCGATCTGTGAATACTCACTATTTTGCTCTGCATCCATATATATTTAGATTGTTATATGCAGCTACCTAATTATTTTCCACTGTGTCATAGGCAGATGGAATAATTGTTTTAATTGTATCCTTTGTACACACTTGTTCATCAACCTTTATTCATTTTCAACAATCTGAAAGGCTGCTGAAAAGACTCTGCTTTGTGTTAGCCCTAATGAGTTCAGCGATTGTGGTGAAATCTCCCTTAGTGTGTTTTGTTTGTTTCAAACTGATGGGGAATATGAGAGACAGCAACAAATGAAGGCATTTCCTTACCTCAAAGCTTTCATTATTTTTCTTCCTTTCCTAACTGCCACTGAATCTTCAAAAATCACACCAAAGGTACTTTCTTTGCATGCATTACTGAGTTTTAATGTAACACTGTATCAAAGCTAGGTCTATACCACTAAAGAAAATCACACATACGGTTAACTACATTTTGTACATGCAATTTCCCATCAATGTTCTGAATATTTAGTCCTCTGTTACTTAGAACTCCAAAATAATTTCTCTAGAGAGCTACATATACACTAGGGAAATACAACCTAGATGGAGCTATTATAAAGGTGGGTGCATAGCTTGCTGGAAAAACCTTCCCAGAAAGTAATTATCAAGTGGTTCACAAGCTGGAAAGCATAATTGAGTGGGGTCCACAGGGATCAGTTCTGGGTCCGTTTCTGTTCAATATCTTCATCAATTATTTAGATAATGGCATAGAGAGCACACTTATAAAGTTAGTGGGCCAAGCTGGGAGGAGTTGCAAGTGCCTTGGAGGATAGGATTAACATTCAAAATTATCAGACCATTTCTCCACTTTCTCCAGAAGTAAATAGGATAAAATTCAATACGGACAAATGCTAAGGAAGGAACAATCAGTTGCACACATACAAAATGGGAAATGACTGCCTAGAAAGGAGTACTGCAGAAAGGGATCTGAGGGTCAGAGTGGATCACAAGCAAAATATGAGTCACAACAGTGTAACACTGTTGCAAAAAAAGCAAACATCATCTTTCTGGGCTGTATTAGCAGGAGTGTTGTAAGCAAGACACAAGAAGTAATTCTTTCACCCTACTCAGGCCTCATTTGGAGTATTGTGTCCTGTTCTGGGTGCCACATTTTAGGAAAGATGTGGATAAATTAGAGAAAGTCCAGAGAAGAGCAAGAAAAACGATCAAAGGTCTAGAAAACATGACCGATGAGGGAAGATTGGAATAACTGGGTTTATTTAATCTGGAGAATAGAAGACTGAGATCTGGTCTGCACTGGTGATGGAGGTCGACATAATGTCACTTACGTCTATCTCTGAAAGTCTGCGTCTATACTGGCATGGCAGTCCTATCAACTTAACATGCAGCAAAAGTCAATGTAATAAAACCACCTCCCCAAGTGGCGGAGTGCCTAATTCAATTTTGTTGGTTTGATTTTGCATCAGTGTAGACAGATCATAACATAATTTGATGTTCGTGGCCTCTGGGAGGTATCCCACAATGCCCTGTTGTGACCGCTCTGGACAGTCGCGCTCTGCTGTTACGTGGTCATGCTCACCAGAAATGGCCCCTCTCCTCGTGCCCTAGGGAAAATTTCAGTTTTCATTTCCTGTCTGGCCAGCATGGAGGGAGCTTGTAGCTGAACGCCTCATGGCTACTGCAAGGCACAACGCGCTCCAGCGTGGAGTCAGCCAGAGGTCTTAGATCTCATCAGTCTTTGCGTCGAGGAGTCCGTTATGGCTCAGCTTAGAGCCAGCAAAAGAAATTTGGACATTTATGGGAAGATATCCCAGGGCATGTTGGAGAAGGGTCACAGCAGGGATGCGCAGCAGTGAAGATCAAAGAGCTGTGGCAGGCTTAACAAAAGGCCAGGGAAGCTAACAGTCATTCTGTCTCCTAGCCCAAAAGATGCTGCTTCTAGGAGGAGCTGCATGCCATTCTCGGCAGGGACCCCACCATGGTGCTGCCATGCAGCATCGATACCTCTGCTCCATCCCACTCCAGGGACAATGATGAGGACTCCATGGATGAGGAGGATGGGGATGAGGAGAGCCGGGTGCAGGAGAGTGGGGTGTCCCTTCTCCCAGACAGCTAGGACCTATTCCTGACCCCAGAGCAGTCCAACAATATGCAGGACAGCACTAATGATCTCGGGGAAGGCACATCTGATAAGTATTTTCTTCTTCTTAGAAGTTAAGTTCCTCTTTAAGGGTGGGAGGTGGGAAGGAAAGGGAATTTCAGGGATTTAGTGAACTGTCTTGGGCGGCTTCTCCCGGAACAGATAATTTATGTGCAGATATATGCACCGAGAATCATCAGCTGATATCTCAAGAGAACTTTCATGTATGTAATCTCTTATCCTTTGCAAAAGGTTTCGGGACAGGGCAACCTTCTTCCTTCCTCCCCGGTAGGATACTTTGCTGTGCCACGCTGCAATCAAGGGAGCCGGAATCATGGCAGAACATAGCATAGCGGCATAAGGGCCAGGCTGGTAACTCGCTGCATGCAGCAAATCTTCCCTTTCCTCTTGCCTTACCCTCAGGAGACTGATATCGCTCATGGTCACCTAGGGAAGATGGCACATGTTTATTCCCCATCGTAATGTCCCATTAAAGTCACTTTAGTTATTTGGCTATGGTTTCAGAGGACACTATTAACTCCCCCATGTACTCCTCAGATCTCCAGTGGCCACGTCCTGATGAAATGGTCATCTTAATTAAACCATGGTGCCCAGGCACCCCTCTCAGACAGGGCGTTTGAAATGAGCTTTTGTAATCCTCTCTAAAGTAGAGTAAAGTGCCCCTAGCTTACCATTTCCGCAATGGCACAGTGAGCTGACCCTTCTGGGATGTGCAGAATGGAATGAGGGTCTGTCTTACCCTTGTGCAGAGCAAGGGGAGTTTTTATACATTGTTGCATTTCTTTCATTTCCCTGGGTATCCTAACAATGGCACTGTTGTGCATTTCTTTTCATTCTGTAGACACTTTGGCCTTGGCCCAGCCCGCTCGAACTGCTGCAGAAAGACCATCGCAGATTAGGAAGAGAAAAAAGCCCCAAGAGACGACATGTTTGGCAACCTCATGAACGCCTTCATGGCCGCTCTGAGTGTGGCGGCTGACCTTGTCCCAGAACATGGACAGGGAGAGTCGAAGAGCGATGCAGGAGCATGATCGCAGTACCATGCGGGAGATGCGTCCTGCATGACCAGGCAGACATGCTCTAGAGGTTTGTGGAACTTCAGGAGGAGCGGCAGCTGCACAGAGTCCCGCTGCAGCCCTTCCAGAACGCTCCTCAGCCTATGGCTTTCCTGCCCTCCCCTTTCTCGACCCCCATCCCCAAGTGGCCTCAGAGGAGAATGGCCAGGCTGCAGTATGTGGTGCACTCCACCCTGGTGGAGGTGATCAGAAAGCAGCAGTGGCCTGGCTAAAAGCTGGCCTGAAAACAACCACACTACCATTTGAGGCTGTGAATGAACACCAGCTCCCTCCCAACCCCCCCACTGACTTGAACGTCCATAAATAAAAGTTTGCATTGTTTCAACATGTTTCTTTATTAAATCATATCTTGCTTGGGAGGGATTTGGAAGGTACTGATGTACATGGTAGGGGGGATTTAAAGCAAAGGCACATAACATAGAGGAACAGAAATTACTACATCTCATTGTAAAACCTGTTTTTCAGTGCCTCCCTAATGCAAAGTGCTACGTGGTTAGCTCTCAGCGTATCACTGGCATCTGGCTGCTCGTAATTGGCGGCCAGTCTTTCTGCCTCCAGAGCCAAACCCTGGGGGAACCTTTCCCCTTTTGCTTCACACACACATTATGAAGAACATAGCATACAGATATCACCAAAGAGAGGTTCTTTTCACTCATGTCCAGCCTAGTGAGGAGACTTCTCCATCTGGCCTTTAAATGCCCAAACGCACATTCAGCAACCATTCTGCAACTGCTTAGCCTGTTATTAAAACACTCCTTGTTGCTGTCAAGGTGCCCAGTGTACGGCTTCATTAGCCAAGGGAGCAAGGAGTAAGCAGGATCCCCTAGGATCACTATTGGCATTTCAACACCAGTGCCCCAGGGAAGAAAGTGCCCGCCTGCATGTTAGAGAACAGCCCCAAGTTCCGAAATATGTGCACGTCATGCACCTTCCCAGGCCACCCCACATAGATATCTGTAAAACGACCCCTGTGATCTACAAGGGCTTGCAGGACCATTGAAAAGTGCCCCTTGAGATTTATGTACTTGGCAGAGAGGTGGGCAGGAGCTAAGATAGGGATGTGCGTGCCATCAATGGCTCCCCCACAGTTTGGGAGCCCCATCACAGAAAACCCATCCACTATGTCCTGAACATTTCCCAAAGTCACTAGCTTTCGCAGCAGAAGTCTATTAATGGCCTTGCACACTTGAATCATGGCATCTCCAACTGTAGTTTTACAGACTCCAAAGTGATTCCCAAATGAGCGGTAACAGTCAGGGGTTGCCAGTTTCCAGTGCGATGGCCACTTGTTTGTCCACCCTCAAAGCTTGTCTCAAAAATTTTGCAGCCACTGGTCATCATCCCACAGCAGTATAAAGATGCAGTCCCACCAGTCTGTGCTTGTTTACCGGGACCAGAACCGGCGCTCCACTGACTGCAGATGATGCGTTATGGCCTGCAGCAATTGGAAATTGTTCCGCTCAGTGGCTTGTAGCAGGGCAGCCTCGGTGGCACAGCAGTTGCCCGTGCCTCGGGTTCTCAGTCTTCTTTGAAGATACTCCATGATAAGCTGAGAAGTGTTTGTTATGCTCACAATAATAGTGCAGAGTTGAGCTGGCTCCATGTCTCCGCAGCAATGGTGAGCGTGCGGTATAAACAAACAGTGGGAAAATTGGTTTCCTGTTTGTCTGGGGGAAGAAGGGAGGGGAAGGAGTGTTTCATCATGGGACGATGACCCTCATCCCAATAACCACCGCAGCTAGTTGCACTGTGGAATAGCTACCCACAGTGCACTGCTTTGACTGCTGACACAATCATGGTGAGTGTGGATGCACAAGCACAGTGCAAGGAACATGGTGTGGGCACGATACAGTGAGTTCTAAAAATCAGCGAGGGAAAGTCGACTAAGTAAGTAAGTTGACTTCACTCTGCAATGTAGACATACCCTGAGAGGGGACATAAGAACAGTTTTCAAGGACATAAGAAGTTTTTATAAGGAGGAGGGAGAAAAATAGTTCTTCTTAACCTCTGAGGCTAGGACAAGAAGCAACGGGCTTAAATTGCAGCAAAGGGCAGTTTAGGCTGGATGTTAGGAAAAACTTCCTAACTGTTACGTTAGTTAAGCACTGGAATGAATTGCCTAGGGAGTTTGTGGAATCTCGATCATTGGAGATCTTCAAGAGCAGGTTAGACAAACACCTGTCAGGGGTGGTCTAGATAAATCTTGCTATAAGTGCAGGTGACTGGACTAGATGACCTTCTGAGGTGCCTTCAGGTCCTACAGTTCTGATTCATGGCCCTTTCATTATCCCAGCCTAAGGGCAGCATTTCTCCGAGCCTGTACAAAATTATAGTCATGCTAATGGTTTCCATGAGTTGGCCTCAGAAATCTGGGAACATTCTATAGAAGACAACCACTGAGATTCCTTGCAGTGGCACATATTATAAGGGGAAAACACACTGAAGTAAACCCCCTGGAACATAGTTTCTCTCTTGCCTACACTGTCTACACCATTAACGTGTATCTCGCCTTTTTATTTAGTGAAGCAAATAAACTCTGATCAAATTGAATCATATGCTATCAGTCAATCTGTCATTAAGTCTAAACAACAGGTGTTCATTGTGCTTTTGAATATGGTGAAAGCTCATATGCAAACTGGAGGGTGCTATAAACATTAAGTGTGAACAACAATATTGAAATAGCCATTTTGATTAAGATGCCTATTTAAATAAGGAATATTCATATCAACAAAACAACAATTTTGGTGAAAAATTCCTCACCAGCACTAGTCACAGCGCAGCCTGAGAGCCACTGCTGACAATATGTGAAGGTTACCACATTAACTGTGTCATTTTTTACTCTGCTTATAATGTGTTTTGTTTTTCACATAATGATGGAAAATGGTCAAAACTAATCTATAGCTGATTAAGTTGCAAACGAAATACAAAAAATTACAATGAACAACATGGTACAGTAACTTTATCTCAGTAAAGTTCTATTTGCAGATTAGACATTTAGACAGGATTTAATTAATTGCAACTATATTTTAAGCCCTGTTCTAGTAAATGCCAGTAATCATCACTGGAAACCCTGAAGAAATTGTGATGCGCTTATTGCCAATATTATGCTGTGTAAATAAAAATAAGTATTATCAGATCAAGCACTGATGAAGTTTCAAGCTCAATACCACACTTACAGAGACTTTCCAGATTAAATACAAATTTAATTGACATTCGGAGAATACCACCCATGTTAAGCCAGGCTATATCTAACTATATTGAGTCTATATATTGAGTATATATATTGAGTCTATATATTGAGTCTATATTCATAGACAAACACCTGGATTTTTACCAATGACAACTAAGGGGATTTCTAAATTATTCATTTAGATATAAGCACATTATTTACATGAAGGATATCAATTCTATTAACACTGAAAGTGCAATTAATTATTTTTAAATTATATATGTAAATATCATGTTGTTTATCTACATAAGTGCTAACTTTCTTATCTTCTATAGAAGACAGGACAAAAAACAAGAGAAAGTCTTCATTACCATAAAATAAAAGGAAGAGGCTGAAAAATTCAGATGAAATCACCTGCTCTCTATTAGTCTCTATGCTTACGTATCATAATTGACAATCAGTAAACTATACCGTCTTCTCTGACAAAATAAAATGCAATCTCTGGCTTTCTAGTCATTTCTAACTAACATGATTTCAACAGCCACCGTCCTATTCCCTCAAGAGCTATGGCGTGTGATACATGCATATGGATGCTGAACTGCAGAGAAGATAACAGGGGGACTCCACCAAGCCTGCTGCAGAATGAAGACTTAGATGGTGGAGATAATGCTTCTAAGCCTGTCTTACAGAAAAGGTTAGCGATTTAAAGTGTTGATTTGGTGCAGTTTCCTAGACTTTAATGCCACAAGGAACTATTAGAAAATCTAGTCTGACCTCTGGTATAACACAGGCTATTAAATATCACCCAGATACCCCTGTACTGAGCCCAAGAACTTGGTTAGACTAACACAATGAAGGTCATTAAGCCACCTGAAGATTTGCTTTTTGAGCATAGTCACTGGGACTTTGGCCTTCAAATGACATTAGTTGGGCTTACAGTTATTTGCACATACCCTTTTGTTTACAAAAACTGCAAGCCAG
>ML675611.1:387732-405220 GCA_007922155.1 Mesoclemmys tuberculata
CAAACACCTGGAAGTTCTCTAAGGGTACATCTATACTGCAATAACAAACCTGTGACACCGAGTCTCAGAGCCCTGGTCAATTGACTCAGGCTCACAGGATGTGGCCTGAAGAGTTAAAAATAGAAGTGTAGCCACTTGGGCTAGAGCCCCGGGCCTGGAGACCCACCCACAAATAGGGTTTCAGAGCCGGAGCTGCAGTCTGACCTCAAACATTGACCCTGCCACTTTTAGCCCCATAGTCCAAGCCCGTGAACCCAAGTTGGCCTACCTGGGCCAGCGGAGGCTGTGCCTGGATCTTTTCTTGCAGTATAGATGTACCCGATAGCTTTAACACCAAACTTATGGTGGAGCTAGTCAAAGAAAGAGACTGCATCAGTGGGGCCCTTCTTAGTGGAAGATGCTGTGACTCCATCCTAGTTATTAGGTAGGGAAATGTGTTTAGGAAATTTCCTAATAATTGTGATCTTTCCAAATGTACTGAAAAGCTTAAGATCCCCAGTGTAATTGTAAGTCTCTTTCATAGCCTTATTTAGTTCTGTGTACTATATAAACATACACTGTACTTCACCCGCTCTTCCGGTGGCAACAAGAGCTCGATATGAACGAAATCTTAAATGGTTCCATGAGCAAGCAAATTAAGTCATTCTTCATTTCTTTGTTTTCATCACACATAAAGGGCAGGTTTTTGTACCTTCCAAGATGGGACATGGGTGAACATGCATCACAGGTCTGGGTGCCTCCCCTCTGCACAAACAGTTGCTGTAAAATTTTAGCAAAATGGCAGCAATTTGAAAAACAATTGCACTGAAGACTGCTTAGGGAAATGGTGAAAACTCCCAAGTTTTGTGCCACTCAGGTGAAGTTTCTGAGCTTTATTTTCAATGTCATGACTCTTCTGAGTTGAGAACTGGTGCACAATAGTTTATTTGTTGCAAGTATGAACACTTGTTGTCTATAACTGAAGTTAGTGACAGTTCATTAGCTACCCTCTCGCTTTTCCTGCCTGCTATGCTAAGCTACTCTTTCTTTGAGTGCCATCATCCAATTTCAAGGCCCTGCAGGTTTCAGTGAGAGTTCTAATTGCTCAAGAGATGCAGGACGCAGCACCTGTTCATCCATGAGGGGAGCTGGCAGACTGGCCATTGGAACGAACCTGTGATGTATAGGGGCATGACAGCTACAGCTACTCAGAAATTGTGTCAATTTTTTTATGACAAATGCCCATTTTTGTTGAAATTTAAACACAGAAAAATGTGTCAAATGCTGAAATTTCATTTGGAAAAACCTAAAAGAAAGCATTTTGATAGCGCTAAAATGTCCCACAAGAAGTTTTGATTGTTCACTTTGGACAATTTTAAGCAAAAATGGTGGGTTTGTATATAAAAAGCTTTTAAGACAGTGAAATAGGAACATTTTGTTTTGATAAAGTTGAAACAAAACAAAGACCTAACTAAAATGCATGGGACCGTTTTCCCCTCAGAGCTGTTGGCTCAGGCAGACATCACTGCATTGGTTACACTTGGCTCAGGTTTTTAAGCTTTTCTCCAAAGCCAGAGATTCATACATTTCAAAGCCAGAAGTGATCATTAAGATAATCTAGTATGACCACCTCTATAGCACAGTTCCTAGAATTCCAACCGGTGATTCCTGCATCGAGCCCATAACTTCTGCTTGAGCTGGAGCATGTCTTCTAGAAAGACTTCAATCTTGACTGAAAGACTGCAGGAGATGGAGATGCTACTGCATCCCTTGGTAAATTGCTCCAATGGCTAATCACCCTCGCTAGTCAAAATGTGCACCTTATTTCCCATCTATTTTTGTCTAACTTCATCTTCCATCCACTGTATCTTGTTATACCTTTTCTGTTAGATTAAAGTCATCTACTATCAGAAATCTCTCTCATGTAGGTCCTTGTAGATTATGATGAGAATCCCCTCTTAAGCATCTTTTTGTTCAGATAACTCTTTTATCCCTCCTTAGTCTCTAACTATAAAGGCAGAACTTAGCTCATTCTTGCAGCTCTCTTTTTGAACACTTTCCAATTTGTCAACATCCTTTTAAAAAAGACACCAGTGCTCGATCCAATATTTCAGTAAAGATCTCTCGTGCCATTTAAAGAGGCAAAACAACCTCCTTCCTGCTACTAAAAATAAAATTCCCCTTATAAATCTTGGAATTGCATTTGATCTCTTAAGCATAGCACTGCACTTGAAGCTCATTTGTAATTGCTTATCCACCCTAAATAGAGCTGAGCAATTTGGTTTATGTAAATCATTTTTTTTGGGGCAACAATACAGATTCAGATCAATCAAAACAACTTGCAAATTTGGGCTGAATTCAAATTGTTTCAATCAAATAAAATAAAATTCAGAATAATCAAAATATTTCAACTTTCATTTTGGAAAAAAAAATTTTTTTCCAAGTTCACTCAATGTTATTAAAAAGTTATAAAAAGGTTAAAAACCCTCAAAGATAAAAAGAAACGTGTTAGAGGCAAAATGAAATCTTCAGTATTTTTGTTTTGCTGTGAAAAAAATTGTTTGAGGTTGACCCTCTGCAGCCACTGCCCCAGAACTGGCTGTTCACAGAGCTCTCACCGTGACACCACAGTCCTTTCAAAGACACTGCTGTATGGCTATGCAGGCAGAGCAATCTAGTTACTGTTGCATCTACAATCTGCATGCAGGAGAAAACATGGCATCTGTGTACAGCTAGCATGGCTGAGCAATGGCCATTTGTTATAGGATTCACCTCCTAGCTACCTGGGTCTTGCCATAAAACATTTCTCAGAAGGGGCAACTCTGAATTCAGCTGAAAGCAAAACAAGATAGCTCACCAGAATTTCTCCAGATGATTGTTAATCATGCTAAAGATGAAGAGAAGCAGACAGGCAGAAGCATTACTGGAGGCTGGAAAATCTCAAGGCATTCGAGGTCTGCTGGTTGCCTGAATCGATCCCATGCTGCCAGGTTGTATAGGACCAAAGGCTGAACTCCCTGACAATAATGGAAAGGGTTTTACTTCGTAAGAGCATATTTCTGAAAGTGCCAGAAGATCCACTCTGCTTACACTGCACCTTTTAGCCTGATTCTCCTCTCCGAGCCCCCAGTGTGGCACAGGGGTAATGCACTGGCTGCAGAGGTGCTCCTCTTGGCGATTCTGGCCCGCTGCGTCACAGCGCCCTAGGAAGCTGAAGCTGCCCAATAGGCTGTCGCTTCAGCATTTGCTACACGCTCAGGCACTTTGCTCCAAGCTTTTTGGGAACAGTCTCTGTTACACCCGCGAGAGACAAATCAAGTCTCTCCTCTTTTACTGTGACTCATGCTCTCAAGCTGCTTGTCCGTGGTCCAGCTGCCTCGCAGGTGCCCCTCCTGGCCAGAGGTTGCTCTGCAGGCTGCTAGTTTCCTATTCCTTTTCTGCCCCTTCCGCCTTCAAGGGGCTTCTTAAATCCATCCCCCACTGGCTTACACGAGTCCAGTGACAACTGCCCTCCACAGGCTCACACTTACAGACATTGAGAAATAAACACAAAGGTCTTCTCCCCAGGACTGTGCCCAGGCTAAGGCTGATCTCCCCTGGTCTCAGGCTCTTCCATGCAGGAGCCTTGCTCACTCTGCAATCTCACTACAGCTTCCTCAGCCTTCCCATCCTCCCTGCAGCTGCCCTTTATGGGGAATCAGGTGATCTGCTCAGATGTGCCTCCTTAGTGACCAGGCTTGGCAGAACCTGAAGGAACCAGCCACCCTGTTATGCTGCCCTAGTTTCCCACTTGTCACACATTGAACCTGGGACAACGACCTCCAATTTGCTTTTTTTCGTTCTTTCACACTTTAAAACTGCCTGTTAACCGAAAATTACCCACCCATCATTTCAGACTGGGCCCTTTGATATGCTCAGAAAGCAGGACTTGCTTCCTCCTATGGGTATCAGACTCCTGCACCACATAAGGGAGACCCCGTACCGTTTGTTGTGCATGGACATTAGAGATCCGAAGGCAACTTTGAGAGACATGAGCTTTGATCCTCTTTTGTAACTGGAAAGAATTACCACAGAATTATAGAATATTAGGGTTGGAAGGGACTAGGAAAAAGATCCCAAGTAAAATGGTTGGGTGGCTGGTGTTGGACCTGATTAATATAATTAATGCCAATCATCATGGGTTTTTGAAAAATAGATCATGTCAAACTAACTTGATCTCTCTTTTTGATCAGATAACAAGTTTGGTTGATAAAGGTAGCAGTGTTGATGTAACATACTTAGACTTCTGTAAAAAGAGTTTGATTTGATGTCCCATGACATTTTGATTAAAAAACTAGAAAGGTATTAAATTAACATGACACTCAGTCAATGGATTAAAAGTTGACTACCTGATAGGCCTCAGAATGTGATTGTAAAACAGTGAATCACCATTGACAGGGTGTGTTTTGAGTGGGTTTTTGCAGGAATTGATTGTTGACCTTATGCCATTTAACATTTTTATTAATGGTATGGAAGAAAAAGTAATCCTGGCTAAAGATTGCAGATACAAAAAATGTGGGAGAGGTATATAATGAAGAGGACAGGTCACTGATATAGTATGAACTAGATTGGATGGCAAAGTGGGTGCAAGGCAACAATGTGTGTTTTAATATGACAAAATTTGAACATGTACATCTAGGAACAGAGAATGTTGGCCCTACTCACACACTGGAGAACTCTATCCTGGGAAGCAGTGATGCTGAACAAGATTTGGGAGTTGAGGAAGACGATGAGAACTCCCCGTGTGATGCTGTAACGAGAAGAGCTAATGTGATATTGGGATCAATACACAAGTAGGAGTAGGAGCAGAGGAACTGTTTTATCTCTGTATCAGGCACTAATGTGACTGCTGAGTCCAGTTCCAGGATCCACAATTCTAGAAGGATTTTGATCAGTTGGAGAGGGTTCAGCGAAGAGCCGCCAGAATGATTGAAGGTTTAGCAAACAAGCCCTATAGTAATAGAATCGAGGAGCTCCTCTGTTTAGCTTACTAAAGAGAAGGCTAAGGGATAACTTGATCCCAGTCTACAAGTACTTATGTAGGGAACAAATATGCAATAAGGTGCTCTTCTGTCTAGACACGCTCTAGGAATTATTTTGGAGATGCTCTCTAGCCTTTGTTATACAGGAGTCAGACCAGTAAAATCACACCTCCCACAATCCACCCTGGCTCCACCCCAGGCCCTGTTCCCTCCAGTGCTTGCCCTGGCCCCCCACCACTGGAGGGATGCAGTGAGTGTGGGGGGTGTCTCACGGGGGAGAGGAATAAGGAAGGATGTGGAGGGTGGGGGGTCTCGTGAGGGGAAGGAGATGGAGCATGGAGGAGGGAGACGGTGAGTGGCAGGCAGGGGAGATGGTGAGCGGTGGGTACCTCCGGAGAGGAAGGGTGGAGTGGAGGAGACAGGACGAGCCAGGCAATGGGGGCCTCAGGGAAGGGGCAGAGCAGGGACAGGAAGAGGTGGGGCCACCATGGCCCAGGTGTCTGGCAGCAGCTGTGCTTGGGCAGGGTAACCCTCCCCTGACCTCTTATACCCAACACCTTCTATGTCTAGAAACACTCAAGCTCCTTAAAGCAGTGGTCCTCCAACATTTGACCCCACACCCTGTCCTACCCTTGTCAATGCCCCTCTGTGCCAGCTGAGGTAGGGAGTGGGGCCACAGCTGGGCCGGGCCTGTGGCTAGGATCCGGGCCACAGTTGGGGGGCTGAGGCTGTCCCTGGGGAACTCCGGGGGCCCTGGGAACCACAGGCCCCAGTGGTGGGAGCCAGGTGCTCAGGCAAGGCCTCGGTGTTGAGACTAGGTGCGGGTGCTGAGGCCATGGAGGGGAGAGGGGGGCTGAGATTAGGTGCTGTAGCTGCTGGTGTGTGTGTGTGCACGCACACGCGCAAGACCGGCTGCCACTGTCAGGAGTAAGGGCTGAGGCTGTGGCCAGGCCCAGCAGAGTGGGACTGGGTGGCTCTCCCTCCCACCCCTCAGGGGGTGTGGGCCTGGGCCCAGCCATGCCCCCAGACATTCCTCTGTGCCCCCTTAGGAAGGCATGCCCTACAAATTGGAGGCCTCCGCCCTAAAGTGCATACCAGGGAGATTATCTTTCACTCACTGGCTCAAGAGCAAGGACATGTGTGTTCCAGTGTCCCGTAGGACTTGAATTTTTACCTCATTGAGGGATTACCACACCACATGGAATATTAGGATTGGAAGGGACCCCAGGAGGTCATGTATTTCAACCCCTGTTCAAAGCAGGACCAACCCCAACTAAATCTCTTTCTAACATATCTCATCTCTGTCTAATAAAATCAGCTACTAAGGTTTAGTGGTTAGGTGTTAAGTGGAAAGGGAAGATTTTAATACTGAGGGTTTCTTAAATGTAATATATATATAAAACTAAAGAAATGCAGACTGCAAAAGGCTCACACCGGCTCGGTCAGACCAGTGCACAGCAACCACAACCGTCCTGGGACCACAGCTCGCTTATCTACCGCTTCCTTTTACTTCTCTAGAAGGGGTCCAAATCTTTAAAAGGACACGGCACAAGTAAATCCAATCCTGACATTCCCTTCAGAGTGCTCTGACTCAGAGCAAGTAGCAGATAATGATCCTTCATGTTTCTAATAGATGCCTCTACCTAATAGGAATGCACAGTTTCATTCTGAATAATTTCTGCTGCTTTTGCTTTAATTTGTTATGACTATTGCTGTGATTGTGTACATTGGTCTGGGTTGTATGGTTTGTGTGTGAAATTCTGCTTTGCACATGCGCACATTCACGCGCACACACGCAGATGCACCAATGCCATGTATCTGTCACACCTATTTGTCAGTTATTTTTCTTTCATTTCTGAGAGCCCTCTGCTCCTGTCTCTCACCTTTCCCATTATTCTTCCGGGGATTCTACATAGGGTGATTTTCTGCCCTCCATCTCCTCTTAGCATGAGTCAAGGATTTCTCCTCTCGCTCCATACCGCGCTGTCAATTAAAAAGGAGAAATTTGAAGCCCACTGATGTCATGATCTTTCTCCTGTCAGTTTCATCTGACAGGAATTGGAACTCAACCACTCAGTCTGCGGTTGCCTAGTAACGAGTTTCTAAAATCCCTGATACTACAGCGACTGACACTGGCCGGCACACATAATGAAAGGGACTGAGTAGGCAAATCTGGGGCAAGTGGGCTCTGGAGTATTTGGAGAGAGGGCAGAGGGGTTATTTTGCTTTCGATGCCATGGCCTTGGCAGGGTCCTCCCTCCACAAGCAGGCCTTTGGGGAGGAGGCTGCAGCTTCCATGAGGCAAGCCAGCTCGTGCAGTGCCATCTGTCCTGTATATGCCACCGGGGAAGGATATCACTCTGCTGCATGTCTGAAAAATGAAGCATCTGGCACTGGTGTGGCAGACAGGTAGGTGCCTAGTGGGGTGCTGAATGTAGGCCCTGTATGTGGTATGCAGCCCAGGTGCACATGAGCTCACAAGGATGCATGTTTATTCATGGCTTTCCTAGGACAGTGACACTCAGCCATAGCACCCCTTCAAATGCCCAGACATGCAGGGAGTGTCCTGGGGAGGGCAACATACATCTCTGCCTGCTCTCTGCCAGCTCCACGGTCCTCCCAGTACAGGAAGAGTTTACTAATGCATGGGGCAAACAAGCTATCTGTTAAAAACAGTGATAATAGACAAGGATCTATTAATATCTCTTAGCCAACCTCATTGGCAAAGCTGGTGACATAGACAACCTTAAAAGGAGATGGGGAAAAAGCAGTGCTCTCCAAGATCTGAAACAGAACCCAAACATACAGCCTCTCCTGCCTGCAGAGCATTCCCTGGGACAGTTTCTCTCAGATCCCAGAAATCAAACCCACCTGCATATGGCATATGCCACAATCTCTCCATACAATTTGGGAATGCTCCACTCTACCCCATTTCTGGTCAAAGTACAGAAAAGGACCATCAGAGACAGGAGACTGAGAATCCATTTTCAACTCCCTGATACACATAACAAGCCTGACAAAACCAGAAAGCAAAAACAAGATGAAATACATTTTCCTAATCTTCACACCAGCAGCACAACTATGCTTTCATAAATGGCTCAAACCAGACAATCCTAGAGGATGGACTGTCTTGAGAAAATATAGGATTTCTACAACCTGAATACATCAGGGCCAAAGCTAAATGAAAACCAATGCACTGTGGAGTAGAAAGAGAGATCCTGAGACATCAGGCCTGGTATAATAGGCTCAGTGTAAGGCCTAAGGCCCAAGCAGAGTCAAGCCCTGCTGATATAAAGCAGAGTTAGCAAAGCATCCTATACAGGAACCTGGCAAGAACAGGGCTGGCATTGCAAAACATAAGCAATCCTAGGCACTAAGTATTCACGTCAACACATTCCAGAAGGTTGGTACCAGAACACTCCAATACCAAGTATGGTAAAAACACGATCACTGAAGATAACAGGGACACACTGACACCCAGTAAGAAGGGTAGAGATGTTTTGATTGAATCAACATGTAGAAGTTAAAGGATGGTAATTAACCACATCTGAGGGGCAATACGTAACTTGTTTGTATCAGTGTATGAAGAGGGGATGTGTGCCTGGACTGGGAGGGAATGGAAATTCCCACCATTCACTGAGCTGTGTCCATTGTCACAAGCATACATGTCTTAGTGTCCCTGTACAGCCTGCTGGGTGCTATTACTGCGCTTCTTTGACAATAAATCTGTCTGGGTGCCTTGGCTACTGAACCAAGTACATGGTCTTTTTGGGCAGCTCAGTTGAGGTCTGTTGTGTCAGTTACCTGCATAGTGCTGGGACAGCACACAGAAAGAACACACATATGCAGACAACAGCTGACAAGACTGGCACTGATCTGGTAAGTAGGCGAGCTGTCCTCTGTAGGAATTGTGATCTATATTATTAAGCAAAGTGAGTTCACATGATTGTGGTTTTAAATTTTTAGCATCAAAATATAGATGAATTTGGCCACTGCGTAAAAGCAACTAATAGTGCCGTATTACTGTACACCATTTACAATGTGCATAGCATTGCTAAACTGGTTCACCAACACACTGGTAAAAATTAAACTAATGGCAGCAAAAAACATGAAGACAAGGGAAAAAATGAATTGGTAAAGAAATTAAGGTACATGGTAACTACAAACTGTGTAAACAAACCCCCTGTTGGTACTAGTCACAGTTTGGGGTCAGTGATACTGCATCCTAACTGAGGCACCTGTTAATCCAAACAATCTTGTTCACTGTCTGGGTATCAATACTAAATTTTGACATAGCACTATTAGATAAATTGGGTATTGTCCATTCAGTAGGTTATCTAGAAGAAACAACTGGGTCCCTGTCAACTACTGATGTCTCACAGAGCAATGCAACCCATGGAACAGAGAAGTTGGTGTCACCGGCTCTTCTTGCCGGCTGATGGCCTGTGGCCCTCCCTCGGCTTCCCAGCCCGGGGGAGGCCGCAGCGCCTTCTTAAGTTAAAGGGGGAATCAGCGGAAGGAAGTGTCTATTTGCTTCGGCCCTTAGGCCGGCCAGCAGGCAAGCAGTCCATAGGCCCGGTCCCTGGGCAGGGGCAGGCAAGCAAACAGTCCATAGGCCCGGTCCCTTAGCAGGGCAGGTAAGCAAACAGGGACTGGCGTCTTCCAGCCGTCCAGCTGGTGGTTGGAGGGCTCTCCCTCCGGGCAGCTAGGGGGAGGGGGACCCAGGCCCATCCGTCTCCACTGCGTCCCAGCCCAGGGCCCTGCCAGTGACACAGCTATGGCCACTGGTGCGGTGCGGCTCCGGCCTCAACACGCCGAGGGGTCTGGGCCCCTTGTCTCCACCACTGGGTCTGGCGGTCCCTGGGCTACTTCCTCCCCATACTCCCACGAGCCGGTCCCGGGTAGGCCGGGGGGGTACAAGGCCCACGGCTGGCTTACCAGTCCTTCGCTGGTGGGTGGCAAAGGGGATAGGTCGTCTGCGTCCGGCAGCTCGTCCAGGTCGAAGCATTCGCTGGGGCTTTCAGCCTCGGGCAGCTCTTCCAGGTCTGGCCTGGCCTCGGGAGGTTTAATCCACCGGGGTTGGTCCGGTTCCTCCGGTCAGGCTCGGGGTTTGTGGGGTGTTGGCCAGCCTTTGGGACTCGTCGGCCAGTCCCAATCCCCTGGTCCCGGAGGCCCTACCCACTCCTGGCCCTGGGGCTCAACAAGGGGCCGGCGGGGATTTGGCCTGTAGCTACTGGCGGTCTCTTCCTCTGCAGGAGCCCAGGGAGACCCATCTGCTTCTCCCGGCTGTCTGCCCTTTACTGGGCCCAGGAGCCTAGCTTTTATACCACCTCTTCCTGGGGAGGCCCCGCCTCCCGTCCGCTGGTTGGGTGTCCCCGTTGGCCCTATCTGGGCCTGTCCTAGGGGTTGACGGGCAGGCTGGCGGGCTGATCCAATCACAGCTTGTTGCCGGGCAGGTTTGTCTGGCTGGCTATACCGCCGCTCTATTGGCTGTGGCCCTCCCTCGGCTTCCCAGCCCAGGGGAGGCCGCAGCGCCTTCTTACACTGGCTGTTCCCATTTCCTGCCCAGAAAACCATACCAGAGGGTGAAAACCAGCAGTCGGAGAAACCGATAACATCAATGGACAGTATAATGTCTCATTGGTATTCACCACTCCAAATTTCTGCTTTACTTCTTATATACATAGCACCTTGAGACACACAGTAATATTGCCTACCCCAGTACTTCAGAACACACAGCCTACTACTACTACTAAAGGCAGTAACTATAAATGCCATAATAAAAGTGTGTTGCTATCTGCGGTACCAAAGTAAAAGGGCCATACTACATCACCAGATTGAAAAATGATTGGATATTGCTATTAACAGAACTACCATAATGGACAAAACGCAAATGTGAATTACAACACAATGTACTTTTACATGTTATATTTGGATATAAGGTAGTGTCATATGTACATATATATACATACCAATATATACTACATATCATATCCATATATATTTATTATTTTGGAGTGCACAAGGCTCAATCATAAAGCTACATTCTACAATCAAAATCCCAGACCTGACATTCTCAGGCAAACCATAAAGGACTAAAAACAACTGGAAAAAAAAAATCTGTCCATCAGTCCTACAAGGGAATGTGCAGATCAAGGGCAGATGGGGCATGAATGTTTGGATGGTAAAGTAAGGTGACCATATAACAGTGTTTAGCCCACTGGGTCGTCTGAAGTCCATACATTATGCTTTTCTAAGATGATGGGTAAAACATCGTCCCAATGAAAAGACAAACACTGGGGGGAATGTAGTGGCCTGAGACATGAGGCCCGGTATAAAAGGCCCAGTGTAAGGCCTAAGCCCCAAACAGAGTCTAGCCCTACTAACATAAAGCAGAGCTATCCAAAGTCAGGCCCTTCCCTGTTACAAAACAGATCCCTGCTTGCAGGATCACTATCCAATAAATGAACTTGGCAAGAATAAGGCTGGTGTTGCAAAAACAGAAGCAATCCTAGGCACTAAGTATTCGCGTAAACACATTCCAGAAGGATGGTACCAGAACACATCCCTATACCAAGTATGGTATAAACACACTCCCTGAAGATAACAGGGACACTCTGACCCTTCCTAAAGATAAGGTTGGGATTATAGGTGATGGATAGAATCATAGAAGATTAGAGTTGAAAGGGACCTCAGGAGGTATCTAGTCCAACTCCGTGCTCAAAGCAGGGCTAACCTCAGCTAAATAGATAGAGATGTTTTGATCCAATCAACAGCGATAAGTGATACATGACTTGTTTGTATCAGTGTATAGAGAGGGAGTCTCGGGGGGCGTGTCTTTGTCCAGCTTAGCGGGGAACAGAAAGTCCCGCTGTTCACTGAGCCATGTCCATTGTCACAGGCATACATGTCTTAGCATCCCTGTAGAGTCTTCCGGGTGCTATTACCATGCTTCATCAACAATAAACCTGACCGAGTGCCTTCGCTACTGAACAAAGTCTTTTTTGGCAGTTCGACTGAGGTCTGCTATGTCAGCTATCTGCGCAGAGCTGGGACAACACACAGAGAGACCACACACACAGCCAACAACTGAGAAGAGGCTGTCTAACACGACTACCTTGGGAGAACTGAAAGGTGCTGGAACCTGAAACAGGTGCACTGGCCAAAAAGGCATTTATCACAGTATGTTAAATTAGTTTATTTAATATGTTCTATCTATTGTGTTTTGAGCAAATCTCATTCTCTGGGTTTTAATGTATGTGTTCAGTTTACTGCACAATACGTGGGCTTTACTGGGCTGGTCTGCTCTCCTTCCATTCTCTTGATCAAGCAGACTGTCATGTAGGAACTCGGCCTCTCTCTGCCTTATTTGGCTTTCAGTGTTCTCTAGTTTGTCTCTGTGATTTAACGAGTTGTGAACAGAATGTCAGCTTGACAAAGGAAAGGAGGAGAGGGCTAGGTATGGGGGAGGTTCTGTTCTGTGTTTTTCTGATTCAGGAGGGTGCATTGCTGCTGGAGAAAAAGCATGTTGAGCTCTCCCATAAGAGGATGATGAAGTGACTGCTCATTTCAGCATGTTGAGGGGCTTGCTTCGCTCTCCTTGAACAGAGCTTTTTAACTGTGTTCCATGCAAATGTATTTGCTTTATTTGTATTGCAGTTATTGTGGACTTGTCATGGTTTACATATCTACAAACTCCAAAACAAGCCTCCCTACTGCTGACTGCATCCTCGCCCCTGCTAAGCTAAGGAGATACTAGCTGCATGCCACAGGTGGGAACTGAGGCACAGAGAGTGAACGGCCCAAGGTCACACAGGAATATCGTGTCCGATTTGGGAAATGAACTGAGCTCTCTCAAGTTTCAGTCCAATGCCCTAACAGGACTGACATTGAACTATTTGCTGTAAGGTATCGCTGAGCTCTGCTAGTTATGCTGGCAGGACCGTTTCCTGTGCATGTCTTTTGCTATCAACTGATTTTGGATTCTCAGTTGTCAGAATGCCTTTCAAGTCTGTATGCATGAAAGGGAGTTAGCTTTAAGAATTTGCTTAGGTGCCAGTTAGATTTTAAAGCTGAAATCTAAAGCTAGGTTTGCCAATTGGATGAGTATTACAGCCAGTATTAAAATGGACTCTTACAGAATATCCCCTTTTTATTGAGTCCATCAGCTTACTAAAGTTAATGCTAGGTGCTTTTCAGGTCATCTTTTAACTTGAATAGTTCTTGAAACAGGCTACTTGGCTATTCTTAACCAATCAACAATTTATGGATTCACCAAGAATCACATCAATGCCTAATCAATAGTTCACCAATCAAGCACAGAGCTCACCAATGTTCTAGGGACATACTGCACGTGCTAATATAATCTTGCAAGCAACTGTCGAAGAGTAGGGTTGGGCCTCAGCATTTACATCACGGAACAATGCAAATCACTAAACTGTCTCATTATATTTACTGAATATCATGAGCTCTTTAGTACGTCATACATTTATCACTCAAATTGTACTTCTCCAAGACACAAGGATTCACTTGTCTCTGAGGCACTTTTAAGAGCACAGTCCTGGGTACTTGAGTGGATTGGTCAAAAAGTGGCAAGTTGAGACTACCAAAAGCAATTGCTTAAAGTTATTGTTTTAAATTTCTCTGAGGTCAGTTTGCTTGGACCTATAAAGGAGAGCATGCAAAGCCATGCAGAAATTTGAAATCTAAAATATGATTGTTTGTTGTCTCAAAGAGCATAGAATTAATCAAGATTACCTCCAGTTATTTATGTAAAGGAACAGAAGGAGAAATGCAATATTTGAAATGAAATCTCACCACTGCTTATCCTCTTAACTCAGGGATGTGAGGAGGGGCTTTTCCACCTTTATAGGTGTCTGTCACATCTGGGATTCTGCAGCTTCCTTATGGGTTCAGTCAACTCAGGGGTCCCACATGGTGACCTCAGTTTTACATAAAATCTGATTTCTGGGTTTGTTGGAGTTCTGATGCACACTTGACAGGTGTCAAAGGAATGCTCAGATTGCAGCTGCATTTCTCTGCTGGTTCCATTGAGATCCAGTAGATGGCAATGCTGTATAAAAAAATTCTTTATCATTTCTTGTCGGCAGCTTTTTATGTTGGATTTATCTCAAAGATTGCATTTCAATATTAGCACAGATTGTTAATTGGACTTTCTCCCTTTTTAAGCAATTTTTTTTAACAAATCCAAAATTATACCCTGGTTTAGGTCTTTCACATTCCTTCTTGTCCCACACAATTCCTTTTATTTTTAGAGTGCCACAATCTTTTACAATGAAAAGCCAACAAAGCCTCTCAGAATCTTCCATATTTGATGGGAATACTTCATACGTTCTTTGCTTATATATAAGGATTTCATGTTATCTAAGTTTGCAACAGAACAAGAAAAACTGTACATGCAGAGAGACGTAGTCTGACTCATAGCGCAGCTTCTAATTTGGGATGAAAGACATTGTTTGGGCAAATCAGATCATACATGGTATATTTCATTTATGAGGCAAATAAGTGTATAGAACCATAGAATATTAGAGTTGGAAGGGACCTCAGGAGGTCATCTAGTCCAACCCCCTGCCCAAAGTAGGACTAACCTCAGCTAAATCATCCCAGCCAGGGTTTTGTCAAGCACAGCTTAAGAACCTCTAAAGATGGAGATTCTACCACCTCCCTAGGTGTTTGGGGTGAAAACATGTGCTTTGGATTTCTTGAGGTAACAGTTTGCCCTATTTGACCTTAAGTCTCACAGCAAGTTACTTAAAGTTTGGTTAATTTGCAGCTACCCATCCATCTCTTCATCCACTCACGGTGTGCAATGGGCCGCTTTGCTTAGGAAAGCAGGTGGTTACCCTGCTTGGGAACTGTCTGGCATTCTTTTAGCTAGGATGGGAGGGAGAAAGACTTTATATGTATGCAAATTGTGAGAGATTCTTGCCTAGCTGAATAGCAATCTCATTTACCCCTTTTAATTTCTATTCTTATTGAGTGGAATGCCCGAACATGGCTGATCTGTTGGTGCTTAGATAGAGTGTCTCACATGACATGAACATGAACCACTTTCTTGTTGTTTTAACTTCCTAGGTGGATCCTATTTTGAGATAAAAAAAGGCAGAGAGCTTTTCTAACATTTGAGGGCCAGGAAAAATGAATAAATTCCCAGGAAGAGTCACTATATCTAGAGCTGCGCAAACAACAAAGTTTGTGTTTCCATGACCAAACCAGAAAGAAATTCAATTTGGATCAAACTGAAACAAAACATTTTTATTTCATTTGAGGGTTTTTTTAAAACTTTTTTTCAAAACATATAACTGAAGCAAAACTCAAGACAAAAAAGGATTTTTGAATAAAAAATATCAAATGTTCCATTTCAAATGTTGAACAAAACATCTAAACTTTGATGTAATTTTTTTCTCTGTTTTTCTGTCAAAACAATTTGGTGAATTTGAGCCACGTTCACAAAATGTTTCAGTGTGGCTGAACATCCCTTTCATTGTCCCAAATGTTCAGCCAGTGCCCCTTGCCCCACTCCCATCTATCACTGGCTGTGGAAGGCAAGCTTTGCCTTTGCATTGCTTGTAGATTTATGCTCTCAGAGTCCTAAGGTGGCTTCTCCACCACTTCTGCCAAGGCCCCAGGGCTCCAGTTGATAGCAATCAGGTGAGCAGCTGCACCCACACACTACTGGATATCTGACTGGAGCCTAACATAAGAGCTCATTTCCCGATAGGATAAGTCAGGACAAGGAGACAATGAAGGAGGGAGGCCACTGAATTGGCAGTAGGTGGCAGCCAAGTTACAGTTGTAAACATCAGCTGCTGTACTCTAATAACATTGCACATTCATCTATATAACAATACATGAACAACAATGCGAGGCACTGGGATATTAGCAACAAGGAGCTGCTCAGCCTCTGTAATTCCTGGAAACTCAACATGAGAAGTGTAATGCAGCCTGCAGAATCATATGAGCAGGCCCCAGGTTTTCCTACTTCCTTTTTTAACAGAACTGGATTTTGTGAGAGTGTTTTTTGATCCACCAGTAGTTTTAAGTCACTTTGTTCCTATACTCACCAGTTGTGAGACCCAGTTGCAGGATTTGATTTTCAAGCCATCAGAAGCCACATGCAAATTCTCTCAGCAAATAATCAGATGAAGATACCGTACTTACATACATATGCTAGGCAGAAAATGCTACAAAGCCATGAGAAAGTCAGGTCTTTCATGGTGTTGGCTATTTTAAAATAGTTATGAGATGCATTATACTTAACTCACCTGCAAAATGCTTTAAGTATTAAGGAAGTTTTCCCATGCACATCTTCCCCACCCCATTAATATGTCCATTAGACACACACCAAGGGGCTGGTTGTTAGACCAGAAAGCAGCACCCCAGTGCAAACATGCAGAGAGAAAGAGAGGCAGCGGGGGTTAGGGCTATGATCTGATCTCCAGTGCAATTGTTAGGTATTCAAACTCTATAAGTGTCTCTTAAAACTGTCTCAGCTTCACCAGATAATTAGCATATTCCTCCAGGTGCCACTGTGACTGTTTTAAAGATGGAAACTTTTAACATCTTTGACAAGAAAAGTGATTTAAAATTACCACTTAATATACATAAGTTTAGTATATTACTGGATAAAAGGAAAATCTATCACTAACCTCACATTTCTTTACTGGTGACATTTTTATGCATTAGCAGAAAACAACACCATTACAGCCACCACTGGCCTTTCTGTGTCTTTACTAAGGACTAGTGATTAGGAGAAAGTCATAAAACCTACAAGAGCAGCTCCAGTAAAGCACTGCAGGTATGAGGAAAAAGGATGGCAACACCATCTGCCAGTCAGCATACAGTGGCTGCTCTTTGACTAAGAACTTCCAGCACCATTCTCACAAATATGGCACAGTCACACAGAGTAGGTCAAATTGCTGCCCAGTTAATTAGAGAAGCATTTAAAAGCTTTCTTGTTTCAGCATATTTTTGTCAGCTGGATTTAATAGTAATATCTAGCTCTTTTACAGCATTTTCATCAGTAGATCTCAAAGTGTTTTATAAAAGGAATGGATCATTACCCCTGTTTTAAAGAGGGGAAACAAACACAAAGAGGTGAAGTGACATGCCCAAGGTCACCCAGCAAACCAGTAGCAGAGCCAGGACTAGAACACAGATCTCCTGCGTCCCAGACTGTCCACTAGGGCACTAGGGCACATCACCTCTCAGCACTGTAAGAGGACAAGATTCACCTTGCTGAAATGTATTACACCAGAGTCACTTAATTTCCTCACTATTTGGTGTTTAACTGGGTGGCTGGACTAGGGATTCAAGAATACAGACTCTTGGGCTGCTATAAAATGAGAGCCTGATAACAGACCTGCCATGTATCTTAGCAAGTCAATATAGCCCCAAACTTACCAATGAGTGTAAGCATAAGTCAGGGCGTGCGCTACGCTGAGTCATTTCTTCACTGAGAGAAAAAG